>JAXDDX010000012.1:4880000-5255000 GCA_034670405.1 Hoplostethus atlanticus
CCTCCTCCTCCCCCTCCTCCTGTTCGGGCCCTAAACACCTCTGCACACCGGATCTGGTTCCACTCGGCACCGGATCCGGGCCCCTGGCAGCTGACGGCAGGTTTCTGGCCAGGATTAAGCCTCCTAACTCAGCCATTCTGTAATGATTTACACCGTGTTACTGTACACACCGGCAACTCCTCCTGCTAATGGTTTATTACACTGTACCCTCTCTCAGGTTTATTACTCTTTGCTCACTCTCTTTTATGCTGAGGTCTAATTAAATCATTTAACTGAATTACCAAACATATGTTGAACCTGTGTAAGAATTACTCATGGCACTAGGTTAACTTGTTTTATGGTTTTGCTTTCTGCTAAGCTTTCCTGGCTTCCTCCACTGAGCTCCATAAAGTATTGATTTTATCCAGGATGTTAAAGATAATGGCAACAAAGAAATATGACACTGTATGAAGATCAATCTCAAGTATACATGACTAAATAAATAATACTGGAGGCGTCCTGGCCCAGTGGGTGAGTGGACCGGTTGTACTGGGAACCTGTAAGGACATGTGTTATTTTGATGTTATTCTCGTACTTTCAGGGATGTGATCAGGACAACAGAGAAACAACAGAAAAAAGGCAAACTGGAAACCTCCAATACAAATGATTAATAAAATCCTTGCTTGTTAAATTAACTCACGTTCATAAAAACTAGACTGAGCCTTATGAGACAATTCATGATCCCTGTGCATGGACAGGTCAGACAGCGCTCTCTTCTCCACTGTGCCATCCAAATAAAGTCAAATTAGTTATAATCCAGCAATTTATTGTGGGAAAAATCCTGTCTATTCTACTAGCTCCAGTTAATTGAAACAATATAATTACAAATTGTGTACTTCTGTCTTTCCTACTTAAATAACTGAAATTCTGTTTTACCTAAAAGCTGAATCCAGTAATGTATTGTGCATTTTGTATGTGCTGTGTGTTTACTGTAAAATTGACAAATGAATTAAGACTATTTTTTATTTAGCTTTTTAAGGTTGCAAACAGGACAATAAAAATCAGGGCAAAAAATGAAATCCTTATAAACAAAACAAGTTTCACTCTTTTTAAGTTTTAGTGTAGGTGTCCTCTGCAACAAGCCACCTTGATCTCAATATTGTTTTGATTTTTAGCTGTGTGTGTCTGAGCACCCTGGAAAGTGCTATAGAAATAAAAAGGCCTTGTTAAAAAAATAAAATAAAATAAAATAAAATAAAACAAAATAAAATAAAACACAAATATAAATCCCATCCCTGGTGAGCGAGAGGCAGGTAGCCATGTTGCTGTACTGCATTCCACAGTGACAGGAGCTCGGCTTGTCTCTGCTGCTCTCTCTGAAGCCACGGCTATCTGCCCTACATTTGTCTAATCATCCAGGGCTTAACCCTTGTGCTGGCCCGCTATCTGCTTCCTGTGTGTGTGCGTGTGAGAGAGAGAGAAAGGCAGGGGAGAGAGAGCGGGGTAGGGGGTGTCTCCTGTCTCCTAACACCAGGGCTTAGTAATGTTTTGACTTGTGATCAGGCACCTGGTCGGGCAGCACACAGGGGTCCTCCATCAGCTGCTACCCCCCCCACCCCCCAAATCCCACCCCACACAAACCCAGCCACACGCTTTCCGGGAGGTGATCGATGATGGACACAGCAGCTCTGCCCAGTGTGTGTGTTGGGGTGGGGGGGGGTGATGGTGGTATTAAGAGGAGGGAGGGGAGGGAGCGCTGATGGTGAGGGCTTATAAAAGAGAAGGTCCTGGGTGGGGGGGGCTGTTTAAACAGCCTGGCTTTGATTGACAGGGCTGATAGTGGGGTGGGGGTGGGCGGTGGGGGCACGGTGAGAGGGATTTTTAGGGGGGTGTGTGGGCAAGAGAAGAGAAAAGGGGGTTGTGGGTATGAATGCAGGTTAGATAGTGTGTGTGTGTGTGTGTGTATGTGTGTATTAAGGGGGGTGGGGGGTCTGTAGGAAAGTGAGCTTTTAATTACCAGTGTAGAAGCAGATGTAGCAGAATGGTGCCCCCCAACTCTAATCACACACACACACAACACACACACACACACACACAGTGTTGCTTGGCAGCTGGAAGTCATCAGCATAGTGGAGTGGGCGTGTGTGCATGTTTGTTAGTGCAGGGATCCTGGCAGATCACTGAAATCATTTCAAAATTTAGAGTTTCTACAGACTTTGGTTCATTCATTCGCTGTTCAATTCATTCACTCTGTTTTGTTTAACAACATCTATCTTTCATCCAGGATTGTTCCTCACACCTCTTCCATCACATTTTTATGTAATTAATATCGACCAGGTAAATGAGTCTGTAATCAGAGGAAATGACTGACTGTTGCACTGAGAGGAACAATTCACTCTTTCCACCATAGCATGTAGTTCAACTACTGGACAGAACAATATTCTTAAAATGTTATAAAAGGGGTATTTTTGTTTCCAAGTGGCCATACCTTAAATAATTTGTATGGGGGTACATAAAAATTCACTGGTGTCCAAATAATGAGCAAAGCGCTAGTAAGACCAACATTTTGTCTCATTTTAATTCTTTAAGTGATTTTTAAGTGTTTTGTCATCCATTCTAAAATGTTCCTGTTTACCTTAGTCTTATCCTGCAGTTACTTCACAAAGAAAAGGTCCATCATCAGAAAAATTAAAGTATTTTCTCTCGTTTAAATGTATATATACCCTGCTATATATGTGTACACATCATGTGTTAAAATGCAGATATGTAGAGAAAATTGAGCAACAAATGTGTTTTAGCTGAACATGCCACTACTGCAAAATCCACAAGCAGACTTAATGACTGTCACTGACATAAAACTGGGTTTTTAGACACATGTAATCTGTATTATATTATATATATTATAATATATATTATTCCTAAAAATGCTACTAGATATATTTGGATTGTAATAGGATGAAAAAAGTTTAACAGAGTCTATTTTTATCAGTTCTATGTGGTTGAAATATTAATTCAGGTGTAAATAGCCCAAGCTGGTGCAAATGAAAGAAATATTTTGGGACGATAAAATAAGGGAAGGTAAATCTATTATTTTAATCATATCTGTCCTTTAAAAATAATACAAAGTCATTGTCAAACGTGCTTTAAAACAAGACCACAATGGTGAAAGTACCACTCCTGTTACTTTATCCAGATCTCTTTATTTTGGTGTTTTGAAATACAATGTCATAATTTCCCTGCCCCCCCATCATTTTCAACTTGTACAAAATTGATCCAAACAAATGTATGCACAGATGAAAACACGGTGCCCAGAGTATAAAATGACTTCTCATCAAGAAAATGGTGCAAAACTTAAAAAAGAAACACAATGTCCCTGCACATATAAAAATAAATTAATACTTTATGTGTCCAGTCACCGTCAACCTATTTGTCTGGTCCTAAGATTCACGCGCACAAACTGAGGCTTCATTGGCTATCCTTCACACCAGCACGGCCAATCACAATCACTTATTTACACCAACGGCCAATGAGAAAGATCTATATACACTTAACGAGGTAAACTGTGCCACTGAACCTTCCTCCCCCCTATAAGCAAACCGCTATATACAGCCACACCACCTCATCAACCAACTCAAGTAGTTTTTAGCTTTCAAATACATGACAGAGATTTAACTCATCAAATGGGTTTACAGCAAGACTCGACTGTATGGGAAAAAAAACAACTTTCCACAGTAGTAGTATAAAACGATGTTAAATTGAAACACCAGCGGGCTCTTAAAATATATCATCTCATACCCATTACACAAACAAACGGCAAATAAATAAAGAGCACAATACAAAGTTGGCTTTGATATTAGAGAATGCAGAATTATATTTCCTGGTTTTATTAAAGGAACGGCACGTCTGGTATGACGTGCCCAAGTGTTCTGTGATCTGTTGCCTTAGCAACGCAGCTTAATTACCAGTAGCGTTGTGAAAACCAGCTGACTGACAGGGACACAGGTAGAAGAAAAATAACACACCCCCCCCCCTTGGCCTCAGGCACTTGGGTTCGGACCCTGATTGGCCAGTCCTGACTGTTGTGGATTTTCATTGGCCGCTGCTGACGGCCCTTAGGTCCTGATAGGCTGGTCCTGCATGAGAGGTAGGTGCAGCAGGGGGCTCAATCAGGAAGAGGCAATGTAATGCCTTCTGCACAGAGCTGTAGGGTGACAACCAATGGTTCTGTTTCTGCATAATTTCTCTTCGCAATTCTGTGCCGTGTGGAACAAAGCATCCCTCTGAACATTCAATTTGCTTTTTTACATTTCACTTCATTGAATGAACCCCCTGTATCTGGCCCAGAGAAGAGACAGTCAAAAGCAAGGCTTCTGCAGTGACCATACGAGGCTTGGCTCACTGACAGTAATGGATCTACACAAACAGAGTGAGAGGCACAGGGAGAGGTAACAGTACTTGCACATACAAATTTTCACAAGCCTCTTGCCTTTTATTCCCCTTGAGACCGCTGTGAGAGAGATGTCAGGCATATATCCACTACTATTGAGTCCTGTGGTAGGGGATTGTAGTTTTTCTTTTTCTCTTTTCCTTTAACGGTTGTAGTTCTGTGTGCTAGCTTGTGTGCTAAGTGCACGACTGGTTAGCTGAGGCCCCTGAGAGAGTGAAGTAGCAGAGAGACCATGGGAGAACAATGGGAGTGCGGAAGCAATGAGGAACGTGTAGAGAAAAGGAACAAGAGGAACAGGAGTGAGAGAGACAGGGAGGGAAAAGGAAAGAGGGGAAAAAGAAAAGGTGAGAGGAAAAAAAGAGAAGAGAACGGAAAAGACATTTAAAGAATACACCGAGTTTGACTGACCCATTGGTCAACTTATACATTAACAGACGCCAAAATCATACATGTGTCCCTAGTAGGTTGTTAGTTCCAGGGCTCTTTAGCCTACAGTATGTTGAGTGATATTGGGCAACTAGCATCATCTAAAATGAGAACTTGTAGCAGCTCTAAAGCTAAATTGTAAGTAATCTTAAATAATATGCAGCTAGGTGGAGCAGTTTTGTGTTTAAATTTACACTAAATCTGAAAATCACATAATATTTTGAACCACCAGGGACTACGTTCCCTGTTTACATAGGAAGTCAACCTGGTGGGCAATGACTGTGAATGAGTACAGCTAAAAACCTTACTTGCTTACCTGAAATAGCTCCAAAAATAAACTAAATCAGCTAAATTGAGATAATGACATTTACTTTTAAAATTCATGGTCTACAGGCCAAATCATAAAAACCACTAACAAATCTTTGTTACTAAAAGGTCAGTCTTCTTACTTTGGATAATGCTAGTTGCCTATGCTCAACTCAACATGCACGGAGCACCGGAGCAAATGATCTACTGGGCACACACTGATGATTTTGGTGTCTGTGTTCTCATCACTTAACGGTAAGTTGACCAACGGGCCGATCTCCCATAAACTGGTGTCTTCATTTAAAGAAAAGTGTCTGCTGTCATGTCTTCTCCTGCCCTGCAACGCCCACGGCCTTCTCGGCCAGCCGCGGTTTCTGAGCCCCCGAGGGGTGTGTGTCGGGGTGTGTGTGTGTGTGCTGCAGCGCCAGGAAGGGGTTGGCGGTGATGGCGCTTTGGCCCTGGCTCTGGCCGTGGGCGCCGGGCAGCAGGTTGTTGATGGGCAGCTGAGCGGAGGAGAGAGGGATGGAGGGAATCTGGGCAGAGGAGGAGAGGGATTGCAGCTGCTGCAGGTCCTGCTGCTGCTGCATCAGCTGGTAGAGCAACACCTGCTGCTGTTCCTGGAGAGAGAGAGACAGAGAACGAGAGAGAGAAGAGGGTGTAGAGGGAAGAAAAATGGGAGGAGAGAGAAAGGAGGGATAGAGAGGGAGATAGATGGGAGGAAGTAGGAAAGGGAGGGCAGTGTGAGGGAAAGCAGGACAGATGCAGAAAAAAGAATGGAAAGTGGGAGAGAGAGTGGGAGAATAGATGGAGAAAAATAGAAAAGGGATGAGGGGGGGGAAGAGAGGGAGGGATTTATGGAAAGATGGGAGGATGAGAAGGAAGTAGAGAGAGGTGAGAGGAAAGAAGGGAGAAATAGAGGTGGGAGAGGAAGGTCAAAAGTTAGTTTTTTTCTTTTTACAGATGATTTAGGCTGTTGTCCAATGGAAAATAGCCGTGTGTGTGTGTGTGTGTGTGTGTGTGTGTGTGTATGTGTGTGTATGTGTGTCGTACCGCTGAAGGCTGCGAGGATAGTAGCTGTTGTAGCTGATGCTGTTGCAGAAGAAGTCTCTGCTGCTCCGACAACAGACCGAGCCGTGCAGCACTATGGAAAAAACATACAATACACAGTCAGGCAACCACGTTTCACACACCATACATAAATTGAGGTGAAGATGATGAATGGTGGATTGACATTTAAGTATTGCATCATATGACATTTATGTCCTGCTTCATACTGTTTGTCAGACACAGGGATAATCAGGGAACTACACTGTACATGGCTGCCCAGAATGAGTTGGATTCGTTTTAAACATCTTAACTTATTTCAGTTTTCAGAAGAAATCAATACAATTCTGATGAGAGGGGATATGAATTCACACATGCCCACACACACAAACAGGATGATAAACCCCTTCAACAAAGACTAATGGAGATGGTTGTGGTGAGGTGGTACCAGCTTATTTTCTCTCACCTGTTCTTAGCAGTTGCTGAGCTGCCAACATGTAAGCAATTGGAAAAAAGGAAAGGGCTGAATCAAATTCACATTCAAACAACTGATGAAACAAAGAGAGATGAGGACGCCAGACCAGGATGCTCCCTGACTTTTGGAGAGACTTTGTTTGGGTGTTTACAGTTTAAGCTGGGTTGGCTTTGGTGGAGCAACCGTGGGGTTGAAAACTTTCTAAGAGGACACAAAATAAGGCTACTGGAAAGCATTATGAGGCTCCCAATCTAAGAAACAGGCCATTGGGGCTTATTCAGACTTATTCTTTGCACACACACAATAAAAAAATCGTCATGATTTGGGCCTGCGGGTTTCCATGGCGTTCCATAACTAAGAATGACCTAAACATGTTATTCTTTCCAGGTTTGTTCACATTGTTTTTCAGCAAATGGCAGACAGTCCATTATTGTTATCCACTATCTTGTTTTGAAAAAAAAACTCGAGGGTGGGGGGAGAAACCTGAAAAATCACATTCCTGATAAAAACAGAAACAGGGACACCAAACGCTTTGTAGAGAGACAGAAAAAACACCTGTTGTTGACGGGCAGAGCGACACCGGTAGCTGCGGCTGAGGTGTGTGTGTGAGGGCTGGCGGTGCCCGTTGGTGTCTGGATCACCCCGTTCAGGGCGCCCACGATGCCCCCCATGCCAAGTGCGCCCCCTGCACCCAGGGCACCCATCAGCCCCGCCACCCCGCCAGCGGGGGTCGTTCCCATGGCCGCGACCCCGTTGAGCTGCGGCTGGGGGGGGCTCTGGGAGACGGAGGGAGGGGTGGAGAGAGAGGAGGTGGAGCCGCTGCTGCTACGGCCACCACATGATGCACTGTCCTGAGAGAGATAGAGAGAGCGAGAGAGACAGAGAGAGAGAGAGACAGAGAGAGAGAGAGAGAGGGTTGGGGTGGAGGAAGGAGATACACCATTAATAAGCAATGTCGTATTTAACTATTTGAATCCCGTTTGACTTTACCTTTCCTAAATCAGAGTTATTAGTTAGTCTACTGTATTTTGTTCTACTATACTGACCATGTGGTACCACTTGGCTTATATCTGATGGGTGTTTGTCCTTACCTGAGCTGCCATGGGTAAGGAGGAATCACTGGCTCCCAGCTGGGCTCCCTTCACATCTGCAACACAGATCAACACTGATTTAGATTCTCCCTGTGTGTGTGTGTGTGTGTGTGCGCACATCTGGATGTATATGCAGAGAATGTTCTAGGATTGTGTGTGTGTGTGTGTGTGTGTGTGTGTGTGTACCGGAGGAGGCGGTGGTGGGGGTGAAAGGCACTGATAACTGAGCACTGAGAAGCTGCAGTCTCTCCTTCTTCATAGTCAGAGTTTTAATCTGGTCTTCCAGCCTCCTGTTCTCCACCTGCAGCTGGTGGAGAGACTTCAACATCCCCACCACTGGGAGAGAGACAGAGAGAGAAAGTCAAGAATGAGATAACAAACTGATAGAATTGATTGAACAGGAAGATATGTGATACTTTATTGAAATTCTCTTTTCTCCTGCCCCCCTCCCGGGAGGTCAGCTACAGCTTGCTCAAGGACACTTCAGCAAGGAGGAAGCTTGCTGACACCGAGGGCTTGAACCATCTCTCTAATAGCTAAGCCACCCTGCGGCTCCCCCTTTATTTTCACCTTATTGATCCCCATAAGGAAATTCAGATGGGGAGATACAGACACATACAGACAGACAGAACAACAGATAGACAGATTGAGTGAGTAAGTGATTGAAAGGTGGGAGAGACAGCAAAATGGTGTGAAAATGTGAGCGAAAGAGAGATGGATCAATTGATAGACACACAGAGCAATAAATCAAGAGAGAAAACGGGGGCAGAAGGGAAAAGCTGGAAATAATGATTGGGGTGGAAGGAGTGGGGAAGGAGGAGCCTTCATGATAAATTAATGTATTTGTGTGTGAGTGTACTGTGTGTGTGTGTACTGTGTGTGTGTGTGTGTGTGTGTGTGTGTGTGTGTGTGTGTGTGTGTGTGTGTGTGTGTGTGTGTGTGTGTGTGTGTGCCCTCTCACCGTCTCCCTGCGCTCCCTGCTGCAGTAGGAAGTTCTGCCCTTCGTTCCACTGCCTCTCCAGAAGCTGCTCTATACTGGTGGCCACCGGGGGCAGCGTCTCCCCGCCGCCTCCCCCCGCCCCTAGCAACCCCAGCCCTGGCCCCGGCAACGACCCTGAGGGGTCATAGCGGATCTGCAGGCCACCAATGGGAGAGCTGGATGGAGAGAGGGTGAGAGAGAGAGAGGATGAGAGAGAGAGAGAGCACAGCGATAGAAAAGGAGAGATAGAGAGGTCAATGGGGAGATTAACGACCTAACATAAACGTCAGACAAACATAGACACTGCTGGCTATAAAACTACATCAATTTGTTGTTACAGTGGCCGCTAATGAAAAGAGGCCAGGCTTTCTATGTGAGAGAGAGAGAGAGAGAGAGAGAGAGAGAGAGAGAGAGAGAGAGAGAGAGAGGGGGGGGGGGGTGGACAGCCTTGATGCGATAAATCTTGTGTGCTGAGACAATCTGTTGAGTGTGAAAGGAGGAGAAAGCGAGAGATAGCAGGACAGAGGAAATGGACAGAGATGGCTGAGGGAAAAAGTAGATTATTTTTTATTATTATTATTTTTTTTTTTAAAAGGACAAAGAAGGGAAAATGTTTTCTCCATTACATCACACCTGACATGTAAACACACTCTTGGATGCTTGGTTTTGGGCTGTAACATCATGGCGTAATTTTGAAAAATTAAAAATGAGATGCCAGAAAAACTACAAAAAGTAATTTCATGAATTTACACGGCGACATCAAAAGGTTTTCAATTGAGAATTCATCACTGAGAATTGATCATGGTATTCAGTGTGCTAGTTTTAACAGAAAACATCTTCACAACCATTACGCTTTTCCATAAAAATATTTTAAGTTTATATGCCAGTTGTCCATGTCTGCGTTATAAATCATAATCAAACCAGGTGGAGATTTTCAAAATAAACAACTTGTCATACCAAAAATGTGCCCAACGTCGTCAAGTGAAATTATCCAGTAGTGGACAAACAAACAAACAAACATCGCTCTGTAGCATCAATATTCCCATCTTGAGAGATCCATGCAAACATTCCCAAAGGAGATGGGGGAGAGTGTCTGACCGTCCTTCCATGAAAATAAAAAGGGTGATACCAAAAAAAAAAACACCAAAAAAATAACAAACAATCAAAGTGAAGTTGAAGGATGGTTTCCACCTTCAAAAACACAACTTATCGGTGGCTGAGAGAGAGAGAGAGAGAATTGCCTGTAGGGGTAAGAGCGAAAGGGAGAGTGTGTGTACGTCTGTGAGGAGTGAGAGAGGCAGCGAGAGGAGGAGACGAGGGGCCAGCAGAGGGAAAGAGAGGAGAGGGGGATGGGTGAAGCGAGGAGAGGGGGGGGGGGGGGGGGGGGCAGTGTGGAATGTAAATAGGGGCTCGCTCACAAGGGAGGGGGAGAGAGAGAGAGAAAGAGAGAGAGAGAGCATCTGTGTGAGAGAGTGTGTACTCACCGCGGGGTGGTCTTGGGAGAAGCTCTTATGGAGAAGCCTTGAGCTCCAACACCGCTGCTGCCGTCTCCCACCTCCTGATCTAAACACACACACAGAAAATCAATTGCATCTAAAACCGACGGATCTGCAACCTACTAACAACCTACTAACTCTCTCTCTTCCTTTGTATCTCTTTTACACGCAAGCCCTCATTCAAACTGCATGTGCTTCCTCTCTCTCCCTCTCTCCCTTCAATGAGTCTCTCTCTCGCTCTCTCTCTCTCCACCTCCCTCTGGGCCCCTGGCCAGACGCTTCTTTTCATTTTCCTCAGTGAGAGTAATGAATCACACATGCACACACACACTTTTGCATCTACACACACTCACACAAACTCCCCTCTACTTAGACAGTCAATCCCAGCTTTTACCCCCACCAGGTCGCCACTCTAGTCCCACTCCCTCCTTCTTTTTCAAGTCTTTTTTTCTTCCGTAACCCTTTCCATCCTGGCACCACCCTCCAGCCACTCAAAAGCAAAGAGTAACGGCTGCCAAAGTAAATAGGCTACAAACACACACACACACGCACACCTTGCACATTACTGCACACATACCACTTGCTGGCTCACAAATGCAACTCGCATGCTTGTGTACATACACTGTATGTGCACACAAACAACTTCACTGCAATAAATATCCATGTTAAAAGGTCTTTTAATGTAGTACTGAAACCTTATTTTCCTTAAAACAAGTGAAAGAAATCTACGAATGGGGTGAGATAATTTCACTGGTTTCTGCTGCAAATCAACTTGGTTCAAGAATTAAACAATGCTAGCTTACATCTGCACACACACACACACACACACACACACACACACACACACACACACACACACACACACACACACACACACACACACACACACACACACACACACACACACGCCCCCCTGTGGCCCCTTGTCATTCAAGCTGATTAGTGAGCTGACCTGCAGGTCAGAGTGGATCTGGCTCTGATGACTGCTGGCCGGCAGCAGGAACTAGCTACCTTCCTCCTCCTCCTCAACTTTCTTCTCTCTCCTCCTCTCCTCTCCCCTCCTTTCCTTCTCTCCTCTCCTTTCTGCTCAAACAAATGTCCTGTGTTAGGAGGCAGCTACTTTGACTACTACCGCCACCTCTCTCTTCTCTCTTGTCGGCACAGGTCATGCAATATAAACACCTCGCCTTCTCCTGTCTTCTTCTACAGGAGTTCCTGACGGTATCTACCTCCTTCCTCCCCTCTCTCTCCTCTCCTTTCTCTCTTACACTGGCCATGGCTCATGGCCCATTGGCTTGATGGAGAGTTGTATGTATAAACATGTAAATCTTTCATGTGTGTGTCCGTGTGTGTGTGTGTGAGAGAGCGAGAGAGATAGTAGGGCATGTAACTGGAGCTTTGTGGGAGGAGCTTGAAAATATCACGACTGGTGACCCTTGACCTCTCTGTGGGACGCAGGGGGTGCGATTCATCTATTATATCCCTCTGTCTTTCTCTTTCTCTCCCCCTCTCTCACACATGAACATGATCACCCTTCACACACACACACACACACACAAACACACACACACACACACACACACACACACACACACACGTACCTGCTGGTGAAGCCTCAGACTGGGCGATGCGTGCTGCCATGGCTGAGTTGGGGTTTAGTCTGTTCCCAAACATGTGGGACGGAGCCAGGTTGAAGACTGACCCAGGAAGACCGCTCACCTAGAGACACAGAGAGAGAAGAATGTATTTAAGCAATAGGCCACGGCAAGCCATGCTCCAATGTGACTTTACAGTTAACATCGCCACTTCACGTCGTGCCCAACAACACCTTTAGCCCTTTTAAAGTCAACGTAATTTGCTGCGTTGAGTGGCTAGCGGCTTTTATATAACAACGGTAACATACAAACAAATGTTGAATAAATCTTTTAAATCAATTAGAATAGAATAATGCTAAAAATTAAATGTCATTCTTACACCAAACTATATAGTTATTGAACAATAGTTGAACCTTAATTTACGGTTGTGGTCACAGGTGTATGTTTATTGCATATTTTACAACACCTTTGAACGCGATTCAACCAATCAGAAGGGAGGACTGCATTCTATACTATATTATATATCTTTTCTCGAACCATGGGTCAGGACTACTACAGTTATTACACATTTAATGAGTCTGTGTCCAAAGAGGAGAATCAATGTGATCAATCTGGGTCCCAAGCTGAAAAGGTTCAAGAAGCCCTGGTCGACGATTACTGCTTTGTCAATAAGCACCAAGCCAATGAAGCCTATCTGAATGGAGAAGAAATATCTGAACGTGAATAAGGCAGTTTTACTGTCCTTTTCATGTACAAACGAAAACATAATGAAGCTACAGTTCATTATTCTGTCTCACACACACACACACACACACACACACACACACACACACACACGGCTGAAAGTGCCTCAGCACCCCTACAGTACGTTGACATGCTGACAAAGTGTTTCTGATGCATAGAGTTTAATCCAATTAAGACATTTCCCAAATAAGGGCCGTGGAGTGGTGGGAGGGGTAAGAGGGAGGAGAGCGAGGGCGGAGCATCAGGAGTAGAATCAGATCCATCCAAAAGGGGCAAAATGGCTGACGACGTTGGACGCTGAAGAATAAACGGGACAAAGCTATAACCAAACCATGTGACACTGGGGAAAGATCAAAGTTTTCTGGCGTTTACTTCCACTTCAATTTTTCCATTGGGTTGGTACTTTCTGGATAAGTTGAAATGCCAGAACCTGACATTATGTTTACCTTAAAAGTTGATTATGAAGTTGACCTTTACATGTGTTGACCTCACTAGAGACTTTATGTCTAAATGGGGACGAAAAAGTCTCATTACTTGATTTGCAAAGATGTAACGAAATTTTGGCTTCATGGCTTGGCCAGAAAAGTAGAACATTTTAAGCAGTGTGGTTTCCATTCCACACTTCCACTAAGCCCAGGGATCAAGACTACACACACACAAACACACACAAAAATCAACTCAAAATCTTGTGGGACGAGCTGAAAAATAGAAACTTCTAATAAAAAAAAAAGCAAATGTATGGATGTAAAAACAATAAATTACATTACATCCCTGACTGGAGCTTGGCTGCTTGGCTGTCCTGTCTACCGCCCCCCCCCACACTTTTCCAACCATTTGTGTTAATTTAGGATGTGATCAGGAACACAAAAAAAAAAAAAAAAAAAAAAAAAAAATAGAAAACTATAATCTCCCATTCCGAATGAATAAAAGCCATTTGTACAAAATACCCAGATCTGGAAAAAAAACCAAAAAAAACACATCCCTGTTGAATTCAAAAAGGAACCTTGCCCTACCCCCGCTCCACTTTTTCCTCCCTGAAGTCACTTTGACTCTCTTTTCAAGGCCCCCTCCCCTCTTTCTCCTCCTGATCTCCTCAATGCCATAATCCTACCCCCTTCCCATCAACATTCATTTTTCATTTACATTCATTTTTCATTCAAAGACTCTCTTGCTCTCTCTCTTGCCTCTCTCTCTCTCATTGGGCTGATAGCCAATAACAGTAGGCTGAGAGTCTGCTGGTGGACTGAAAATAGCAAATGCTCTCTGTCACACACACACACACACACACGCACACACACACACACACACACACACACACACAGACACAGACACAGAGGGAAGCCTGTTGTTGGCATCCTTCTATAGTTGCGTAATTTCTCCGGACTTGTTTCAGAGTGTGTCCCAGATGCCCAGAGGCGTGCATCACACATTATAAACTAACACACGTTTTAGACAATCTGGAGTGACAAGATGAAGGAAAAAAAATCTCTCTTCTCTTTCGCCATTTCTCCCTCCCTCCTGCTGCCTATTGCTCTCTTTCTGTCTCTTTTTCTAACTTGCTAACACACACACACACACACACACACACACACACACACACAGTAAGAGGGAGAGCTTGCTACAGCCTTAACTCCTCTATACATCCTGCAAACAGGCGTGATATCCTGCGCTTCCCTGGGCCTCTCGTCCTCTATATGTGCCGAACAGAGAGGGATGGGGCGAGATGGGGGCCAGGTCGGTGAATTCAAGGCATGAGAGGAGTGTGAACCCCCCCCCAACCCCACCGACCCCTCCTTCCCTCCGTCTATCCCTCCATCCCCACTGTGGCGCTTGTCAGATGTCATTACATCACAGGACAACGGAGAGAGAAAGAGAAATGGTGGAGTGGATGGGGACGGAGAGAAGGAAGGTCGAGGGTGAGTGTGTGTGTGAGTGTGTGTGTGTGTGTGTGTGGGGGGGGCAAGTGGACTAGGGAAAAAAATGAAGTTGGGTGGACAGAGACAGAGCGGGGTCTTTGGGGAGGTTCTGAAAGGACGGACACAGGGGTCAGAGACTGAAGATGTGGGGGGGGCAAACTGATTATTGGAGGGGGTTGAACTTTGGCAGTAATGTTAGAATCAAGTGTTCACGCCGTAACGTCTGAATATAAGCACATTTAGGCCAGTGAAACATATAAAAAAACATTACATTTTGAGAGAAATCATGAAAATTGTATTCTTAAACCTAACGCAACCTGATGAAGTGGTGGTACTATATCCAAGGTTTAAAAACATATTCTTAAATATTTAATAATGGTGTAAAACTTAAAGACGTGATTTAACATCCATCAATAATTCCCAAAATTTCCAAACAAATCCAATATATGATGGATTTTGTCCCAAATCTGCTTTTTTTCAGGATTTTTGTTTTTTTCTAAACTGAGATTAGAGTTTTCCTGCCTTTCCCCATTTTTTTGTCTGGATGATAAAATGCATCAACCAATTAATACTTGTACTACAGACATAGCCTGTTGAGCTAAGCTGTTAGTGAATGATGTCAATAAAACACAGCTGCTGCAGTTAATGTAACAAAAAAAAAAGACAAAAATATATATTTTTTGTACTAACAGAAAGACCCTCTACAGGTGCAAAGTACCGTCAGCTATTCAATAATGCACTGAGAAAACACAATTCACACAAGGTCAGGGCATGCACGTTTCACACATAATTAAAGAGCAGTGGATTAATAATTGTGCTGAGAGATTTGGCGTTGTAGGCGTTCAATTAGTGTGCTTTGGTTTATTTGTGTTCCCACAGTTCATCTGCACTTCAGCTCAGAGATGCATGTGATGTGGGTGAATTGACAGATGCAGAGGATGGCGAATGAAAAGTGTATGCGTGTGTGTGTGTGTGTGTGAGTGAATGACTGCGTGACAGAGAGAGGGACAATGAGAAAAGAGTGTGTGTGAGCGATAAAGTGAAAGAGAAGAGTTTTCAATATGTATGTGTGTGTGTGTGTGTGTGCGCGCACTCACATGTGTAGAGGCTATGCTGGTTAGCGGCGCGGTGGCAGTGAAAGGTGAGGGAGGGGCTAGAGAGGGTGTGGGCAGCTGTTGTTGCGACAACTCAGAACTGGCCACAGTGACAGATCCCGTCCCTGACGACGACCCATCAGCAGCGGAGAAAACACCTGTGGAGAATCAGCATCATTATCAACATTTGTTATCGTCACCTGCTATTACAATGGAAATAAAACTCATCTAAATTTCAAGGCTAAAATATTTTAGGGGTTATTTTAGAGGTTTAGGGGTTAGCACTGTCGCAGCAAGAAGGTCATGGGTTCAATTCCCAGCAATTTCTGTGTGGAGTTTGCATGTTCTCCCCATGTTTGCATGGGTTTCCTCCAGGTGCTCTGGTTTCCTCTCACAGCCCAAAGACATGCATTGCAGGTGGATGTGAAACTCTAAATTTTTAATAGGTATGAATGTGAGTGTGAGTGATTAGCTATCGGTGGTTGTCTGTCTATGTCTTCGCCCTTTCATGGACTGCCACCCAATGCATGCTGGGATAGCCTCCAGCCCTACGTGACCCTGAATAGGAATAAGCGGGTAAAGAAAATGAAAAAAAAAAAAAGAGTCAATGTAGCCGCTCTAGATTTTGAGTTGTCAGTGTTTACAAACACCAGTTGCACGGTCTATGATTAGAGAAACAACGTGTAGATGTGGAAAAAAAAGGCACGCACATCCCCATGTAAAGGGGATGAAGTCTGCACACTGCAATGCAAATATATTACCACCTTGTTTTGAGCCAGCTGCTAATAGCAATATATTTGCAAAAGGCATGCATGCGTTACTTTTGTGAAATAAAAACATAATTGTCGTTGAGTTCAATTAGCAGCATTTTAACTTAAACAATTTGTCCTGTAAAAAAATCCACTTGGTTAAGTCTTAAATGTGATCACAGCAACAGCAATTTTCTCTCCATTACCACCACCGTTCATAAGTCTTTTCACAAAGAAATACAGAAAAATAAATACTTTTCATTGATTTGAGAAAATGTAATGATTTGACAATTGCTACAAAAATCATCGCACATTTTCAGTGATGAAGGGTGTCTCCAAAACCAGGTTGTACACATGTGGTGTGTTTATATAATGAACAAATGTAATGCACGATTAAGTCCTTATGCCTGCACACATATTCAGTCATACAATTAGTATCCTACACCATTTTTAAAACTATCCATCATAGTATACTCAAGTACCACACACACACACACACACACACACACACACCGTTGGTGGCCTGCCTGTGACCCAGAGTGGCTGGCAAAATCTGACGACTCACACAAATCCTCCACGTCCACATCGGTCACATCAGGCTTTTCCACACAGGGAGAGAGGGAGGGAGGGAGGGAGGAGGGGGTGTGGGGGGGGGGTAACATTAATATGAATAGACCCTGCCTCCTGCCCCAATCATCACATGCTCTACTTCAATGTTTATTCTCACTCCTGCTGTATCATTGATTCTCTCTTACTTGTTGGACATAATACGTTATAAACATTATGTTTCTATTCAATATTATAGTTTGGTAATAGATGATACGCAACGAATTCTCCATTTTCACACATGCACACACCCACATACATTCACTCTCTTATCTCGTTGCTCTCTCTCCCTTCACACACCCCTCTGTTCGCCCACTAACCAGGGATAAGCCCTGCCCCTGCCCCCCTTTGACCCCAGGAGAGAAGGGGGGAGAAAAAGGGCCCCTCAGCCCCACAAAAGACTGAATGGCTCAGGGCAGCACACATTCACTAGGGGAACAAGAGATCTTTGTGCCAGGAGGGGAGGGGTGGAGAGAGGGGGAGAGAGAGAGAGAGAGAGAGAGAGAGAGAGAGAGAGAGAGAGAGAGAGAGACACACACACACACACACACACACACACCACGTGGGCCTACATACTATTTATAATGCTTTGTAATATGCACCAGTAAGATTGATACCCAAAGCAGCGTTGTCATGGCTGAGGGGGCATGTGCTCTCTCAAGATTTTGCTAGTTGGATTAGAGGCCAACTAAACAGTTTATCAGAGAATTCAGCTCATGCCAATGACAAAATGGGATGGTAAAAGTAAAACAGCGCTAGTAAAAAGGACAATTTTAAGGTTTTATATTGGCTTTATATTATTTCTAATAACAGAGATTCATATTTTACAATAGCCCAACCCTAAGGGCCAATTAAAAACTATAGTTTCCAGATGCTTTATGAAGCATTGGAACCTTATTATAAACACTTAAAACAAACTTAAAAAAACAGTTTTATAATAGCTGTATTGTGTTTTCAAGCCAAGGCTTTTCATAGGCTTTTATTATAGTAATAATACCTGAGGTGATGTTCTTTGCAGTGATTACGGGCACAACAGTGATGCAGCTACGAGGCACAGCAGAGTCGTTTCTAAGTGTTTATAATCAGGTTTAAATGTTCCATAATGTATTTCTAAAATTGCAATAAATTTTGAATTAAAATTTGTAATAAACTAGATGACTAATAAAAAATAATTATTTACTGAATAGTTTATGCAAGTTTATAGTAAAGGTAAAATGTTGTTAAGACAATTTGTAAACTATTACTACTAATTATAATAATGATTTATAAATGCTTTATGGTGTTAACAATTTAGATTTAGACACACACACACACACACACACACACACACACACACACACACACACACACACACACACACACACACACACACACACACACACACACACACACACACACCATTTATATGTAATCTATTTTTCTGTATTTTCTCATTAATAAACAGTAGCCAACACTATGGTGTGGGCACATTCTAATATTAGCAAAATCATTGCCTCGGTTAAAATTAGAAGCTCCCTGCTTTGTGATTTCATTAGGAACGAAAACGTACTCAAAACTAGTGCCACAAACGAGAAGGACTTTCCTGAGCCACCACTGCACAAAATCTTGTTACACGGCTCCAACATACAGGCCTCAGCTTGTAAAACTTATACCCTATCAGTGTGATCAATAGCGTTAAACCCCTAAAGCAGAACTGTCTCCATCCCTTGACACTCCTCTTCCATTTCCTCTCCCGCTCATTAGGTTTGGAAACACCAAATATCCACCTGGATTAGTTGGCCTGTCCAGTCAAGTCAGTTTCGCTCAACAGGAAAACCTTGTTGTATGTTTAGGTAGGGTTAACGCTGAAGTCCACCCTAAAACTGACCCGACCACACGATATTCTGATATTAGACAGCTGAACATGAACATATCACTCATAAAGATAGAGCACAATGTTTGTGAAATGTTCCTTTAGTTAGGAAGTTTCTGTTTCGTGAAAGGTTGTTGACAGAATTGTTGAATCTTGGTTTAAAAATGGAATTTGTGTGTGTGTGTGTGTGTGTAGGTGTGCACGAGAAAATGCATGTGGGTTTTCTATGAGATGATAAAGCCACAACTTTGGTGTAACAGTCATCAATGATGCAGGCCTACAAGCAAATTGGAGTGCCTTAGCAGAAACATGCAGGTAGGTATGTGACAACACACTGCGGTGCCAAACTCAACTATATATATTCCATTTCACCATACATCATGCTTGTTCAGCTATCAGCAACAGCACATACTGTTTAGAGCTAGGCAACTAACATGCACATATATTTTCCAACATACTTCAAAGTGCAGTCACTTTAAAATTAACCAATTCTGAGATGTGTTTTGTATTGGAGGCTTTCTGCATACAGTGTGGGTGTGATTGTGCGCATCTTCATCTGACAGTCTCCCATTAGACAAAGCTTAACGCAGCCTCTAATCTTTCTCAGGGATTAAATGTTTTTTCCTCAGTTTATATTCACCAAAAATATTTTCAAGCCACAAAATATCAAAGACAAAGAATACTGGGATTGCAGACATTATTGAGGGTAAAAACAATTAAAATGTACAAAATCTGAGGAATCTAAAGGAAAAATAAAACAGAAAAATCTGAAAATAAAAAGACAAATTTCATCAGGCCCTAGAATATTTCTACAGATGAACCTCCAACACTTGACGCAAAAAGTGATTGCAACTGCAAATTAGGACGTATTGAAATATACGTTTTATATTTTAAGCTTTATTTAGTATTTAAATTAAATTCTGTCAGCTGACTATTTCACTGGTTTAAACTTCCCTTCAAGTGTTTTGTAGTAGCGAGGTTATACTGTATTAGTTAACACTAGGCTCCTGATAATTATAAAGAATGGCATCGGCACAAGGAAAATTCAGGAAATGATGGGACGACACAAGAAAACAAGAATTAGAGTGTTGCATCCAAAAAAAAAAAAAAGCCAGTAGGACTTTTATGGGAAAAATAAACAAAGGCTCTTTCACTCAGTTCCAATGCTGGCTAACATTTACTATAGATATAACACATTGAGTTTATTTTAACTTGTGTTTGTTCTCTCTCCCTCTCACCCTTTTCTCACTCTTTCTCCCTTATACACACACACACACACACACACACACACACACACACCTAGTGTATATGAAATCATGTTCTTACAGCCACGCAACATTTCTCCCCCCTCATGCGCCAATCCCACAATGCTCTACCAGCTCACCCCGTCCCATCAGTGACCCCCCTGCCATCAAACATTAACCTAGCCCAAATCTAACCCCCTGCCTCTACCCACCCACCAACACATATCTATCAGGCTAACTATCCATCCATCAGCACGGTGGAGACAGCAGACAGGATGGGGGGGTGAGATAAACGACAAGATCCTCCCCATTACTGCCCTGCATTAACCCTCGGCTAAATATTTACAGTAGGAAGAAGAACACACGATACACACAGACATAGGCACAAACACACACACACACACATACATACATAAACGCACGGACACAGAATACACAGACACACATATGTTGTGTTCTCTAACTCCATTCACCAGTTGTGGTCAGCAGAGGCAAAAATTACTACCACTGCTGGAGAAAATGCACAAGCACCAAACCAAAATTACCCCCAACCACTAGTGCGGTTATAAAATGTTCCGAGTCCTTGAAGATCATTGAAAAATATCAGATAATTGATTGCATAAAAGTATTAACTGAAAATCAGTACTCATACCTGTACTTATGTGGCACTTAGCAACCTTGTTGTTTAGCAACTGTTCAAGAAATATATTGCTAGGAAAAAATTAACATTTAATGATTACTGATGAAAGAATAAAAGCATTTGCATTTTGTTATTGTTTGTTATTGTGGTTTTATAAAAAGCAATAAGCCACGAAAGGCTGTGATTTACAGTGATTTTAGATTTTAGTTAGGAGTATATATAAAAACGTATATGCATTGAAACACTATGTTCAAACTAACACGCCCATGAGAACATGCAAACACACTTACGCCCTGAAACGCATAAGGCATCAACAGGTGAGGCGAGCATGTGAGGAACAAGGAGAAAGCAGGTGAGAGGAGGGTGAAACAAAAATGAAGGATGGTAATTCTGGAAAAAAGGGGAGACATGGGGTGGAGGGGAAGGGTGTACTACTGAGCCATTTCCATCAGCAGAGGGGAACTCCAAAGCATAAAGACAGTTGCCAAGCAACTGAACACAGATGAAAAAAAAATAAAAAAAACACTTCAGTGTGTGTGAGCGAGTCTCTCACACACACACACACACACACACACACACACACACACACGGAACCAATTACAAAGGTGTGTCAAATCCTTGCCATTTGCATTGGCATAGCGATGTTAATACCTTGCTTCACACACGCACACTTCATAGGCATTTCTGTTTAATTCAACAGCATTTAGTGGTGAATAGCAGGAAAGCTGGGAAAGGAGAGGGGATGACATGTGATACAAGCCATGAGCTGGACTCGAACCAGCAATGATACAAGGATGACCTAGACGTATATTGACGCCTCATCAAGTCACCATTGATGAAAGTCAGGTGACTATCAATGATGCGTGGGACAGGAAACAACTTTTTTGTCACCGGGACACAAACGACTGATGAATCCCAAATTTAGCCAGCCATTTTCACCATTTTACCTGCTGACCAGAATTTTAGAATAGTACGGGACATCCAAGCAATGGCTGGCTACATGGCTGCGTGGCTGACAGTAGAAAAAACAGCTAGAGCAAAAATGTATCAGTATTTGACTCGTGTTTGGAGTTAATTTCCCACCCTGGTTGATGAGAGAGATGCTGGAATGTGTATAACTGTTAGTGGTGTTTCCCAAAGAATTGTTGTTCTTGGTGGGGTGGAGAGGGTGCTGAAACAGTATTTCAACGTTGTGACACTAAAACTCTTCACTGAAACAAACACAAGTAGAATTATTTTAGGCAGGGTGCCATTTCCTGCAGGCAGGATGGCTGATCCCAGCCAGCCAATAGTAGGGGAAATAATGCTGTATGTGCATGTGTGGGTGTGTATGTCTGTGTTAAGTTGCTATATCCTCCTTACCTGTCCCAGTGGTTGTGGAGCCGCTGTGGCTTTGCAGACTCCCATTCCTGAGGAGTGACGGGGACTTCTGAATCCCACTGCTGACACCTATGACCCCTAGGCCCCTCTCTCCTCCTCCTCCTCCTCCTCCTGCCTCCTGCTCCTACTCCTGCTCCTGCTCCTACTCCTGCTCCTACTCCTGCTCCTACTCCTGCTCCTACTCCTCCTGCTCCTGCTCCTACTCCTACTCCTCCTACTCCTCCTACTCCTCCTACTCCTCCTCCACTGCTGGAAACCGAGCCCGGTCGGCCTGAGAGGGCTGAGGACGAGGGGGAGGGGGAGGGGGAGGTGGTGGAAGAGGAGGTGCTGGCAGTGGAAGAGGTGGGGAGAGTCAGGGAGGGCGCAGGCTCCAACGGCTTCACGTCTGTGGTGAAGCAGGGTCCGTATCGGTTTCGCCAGTTGCCTTTCTTTTTCTTTTTCACCCCGTCTTCTCCTCCTACTACTCCTCCTCCTATCCCTGGTCCCGAGGTTGAAGGTTGGGGTCGTTTGTAGCCAGTGGTTACACTAAGGCTTGCCGTCTCACTACCCGTGTGACTGTGGGAATTCTCGTACAGCTTCCCGCCCACTACAATGATAAGAAAGCAGAATTTAATATCTAAGGATAAAGCTGGTGTTTTGTATGTGGTAAAAGGTTCTTTGGACTGAGAGCAGTCAAAGAAGCAGTTAAAAGAGGTAATAAATGTACTGGTTCTCTAGTAATTTCCAACCAAACACTCTCAGAATTTAGCCACTGCTAAAGTTAAAACAAAGGAAGTGAAAATTGCAAAATGTTGCATAATTCTTGGTCACATACCATTACATTAAAAACAAGTCCTTGTTTTATGGTGAATAAAAATGTTGAAATATTGAAAGCTTTCATAATTGCCCCAGTGACTCCCATTAATTTAGCATTAGTGGTTTGAAAATATATTTTGCTGACGTTTTTCCTAACAATTATCAATGAACCAAACCATTCAACTTAGACTGCTTTCAGGCCAGAGAAGCTGTTCCTTTTTTTGCTTTTTTTAGTAAATAACACTTACTTTTCTTTGTACTGTATATGACTGGATATGTGGACTCATTGATAAAATATGATACAACACAATGTAATAATCAGGAATGTGATCAATAACATCAAAAAGCAAGAAAACAGTAACTTCCCATTAACAATGAATAGAAGTGGTAAAAAAAACCACAAAAAAAACACCCACATGCCTGGATAATAGTAATAATAGATTGGAAAAAAAACTATCCATGTTAAAAGTACAGCACCTCCAGACGCCGTAGTGGCGGACATCAGAGAACCAAAGAGTGTGGTGGTTCCCTCCGAAGCTCCGCCCTCTGAGCCTGGCTTCACCAGGCAGCTGCTGAACGATGGCGGGGAGGAAAAGGTAGTCCCGCCCCCTGGACGCAACGACGGATCAGAGAAACTCAGGAAGTCGGAGGAGGAAGGAGCAGAGGGTGTCTTGCTGGCGCTGGTCAACAGGAGGCCTGGGAGAGAGACGGAGGGCGAGAGAAGAGGGATAGTGAGAGTAGATGAAAAAGAGGTTGGCAGAGACAGAAGGGGGAAGGAAGAGACAGACAGAGAGAAAGGGGAAGCAAGAAAGAAAGACAGTGGGTCAAAGAGGTTCACCGAGAGAGAAGGGAGAAGTTAGAAGGAAATTGACAGGGAGAAAGGGAGGCAAGTGAGAGGTACAGAGGTTAAAAGAGAGAGAGGGAGACAGACAGCCAGAGATACAACACAGAGGAACTTGGGATTACTGGTGGGAACGTTTCCATGCTACCCTCCTTTTCCATCATCATGAAGGCAGCAGAGACAAGATAACCAAAATAACCATTTTATCACCTCTCCCGCTCTCTATCTGCTCTACAGGCAGCCCTCCCTCATCATACAGTCATCCCATGTGACCGAGGCACTGTCTAGCAAGCACACAAATGGGCACATACACAGACACACACACACAACTTTTTTTCTACTAGACCACACACACGTACACTACCACTTCTCTTCAAGGCCATGCGTGGGTGCGCGTGCACAAACAAACATGATTGACAAGGTCCTCAAGGTCCTGATAGCACAAAACACAGGAGCTAAGTCTGAGTGCTGACTCCCTCTCACATCCTGGCCTCCCCAGATGTTCAGTGTGTGTGCGTGCGCGGGAGCGTGAGCATGGTCTTACAGAGAAGGGTTGTGTATGTGTATGTGTGTGTGTATGTGTGTGTGTGTGTGTGCATGCTGTGTGTATGTAGGTCCTTTCCCAGACAAGGCCACAGATTACAGGAGCCAGAAGCCAGCCAAGGGGACGACACTGTTATCACGGCCACACACACAACAGTATGATATCTGGCCAAAATCCGTCTACTGACACAGCATACACATAAAAAGACATGAATCACAGTAAAACGACCACACACACGAGCATGCATCAGTATTTTCTGTGGAATTCTTAGTAGATGTGGGGGTAATTTTGGTTTTGACAGCCAGGTTCGCTCCTGGGCCCATTCCAGGGTCAGTCAGTGTTGCAGTTTAAGAATAGCTCTGATTCAGATATTAAAATCATGATATATGGACAACTGTGCTGGAATTCCAGTTGTATTTATTATGTTTTAGTGGGTGGGCTGAACAATAATGCCAGATGAAAATCTTGCATTGTATTTACATTTTCTAACTGTGGGGGCAGTTCCCCAGTTGTGGGTGGAGCGGTTACCGAATGTCATCTCACCTTGATGAAATGGCCCAGTGGAGGCGGAGGCAGCCGTGGAGGAGGTTGCCATGGTGACCACAGCAGAGGGAAGGGGTTTCCCTGAGGTGGTGAGAGACTTACGGCCACCCCTCTGTCCCACCACATGACTTCCACCGCTGTTCTTCTTGTTCTTCGCCTCCGACCCCGCCTTCCCTCCATCCACCGCCGAGCTGTCCTTGGAGCTGCCGCCAGAATGGGTTGACGGCACTTCCTGAAAGTTGGCGGTGGTAAAACGGGCAGCGCTGTCGTCTAATCGCTTCTGCGAGGAGGCGGGCAGAGACGTGACCCCTCCCCCGGAACTGCTGCTGTTGTAGTTCTGGAGCAGGAAGGAGTAAAAAAAAAAGAATAAATAAAAAAAAAAAAGAGGGGGAGATAAAGAGAATGGTGAGAACACCAAAACATGGTGGGAAAGAAAGGGAGGACAGGGGGCATGAAATAAATTATGTTGAGGAGAGAAACAGGGCAAGAGAATTATTAAAAAGAGGGAGGAAGACAGTTGAAAGATGGCAATGCGAGGGAGGCATGACCGAAAAGAGGAGGCGGACGAGGGTCAATAGGACAGGATGTGTGAAGGATGCAGAAAAAAAGCAACTGAGGTAAGACAAGGTAAAGGGCAGTCAGTCACTCCTGCACCAATACTTAACTAAGCCAGTTAAAATTCATCAAGAGTGGAGGAGCACCCTCACCTTTTCTGGGACCATGATGTTTGGAAGGACGAGGGAAGGCGACAGGTCTATGGGGGCCTTCCTGTGTTTGGGTTTGTGTCTGTCCCGCTCCTTGTGTTTCTGAGGATGGAGAGGAAAAAGAGAAACGGATGGGTAAAGCTACTGAAAGGAAGGAGTGCTGGGATGAGAAAGGACAGATGTCCTACAACCTGTATCTTGTAGCAACGCACTTTTTATAAACATTGGGAAAGCAGTGAACATAAAAAAAGGAGGAAAAATACAATGTGGAAAAATATGGTAGAATATATATAATCATTCTGTGGAAGAGAATGAAGTAGGAGTGTAATGCAGGCTCTCCACATCTAGGAAAAATGACCAAAATAAAAGAAACAAAGAGGGTTACTAGGACATAAGAGCAGAAGAGGGGGAGAGAGAAAAAAGTCAAAGAGAGAGAGAGAGAGAGAGAGAGAAAGCACGCTCCATTTCAAAGGCTCAGTCAGAGATGAAAGGTTAGAGATCTTCTAGCACAAAGAGAGGTAGGGAAGGGAGAGAAAAAAACAAAAAGGTGCAGGAGGCAGCAGGAATTCAGCATGCTGCAGTTTAGAGCGGAGTGTATCGTAAGTGCCTCGCGTCGGAGCACGAGAGGTCTCATCGTTTCATCCAATCATATCCTCCTCCATGGACCATCACAGCTCAATTTACACCCTCACTCACACACACACGCGCCACCACCCTCCACTCGCACCCCTGAGGGGGCGACAGGGTGCCAGCAAATTTACACCTCACGTGCACGCTCTGGGCCCCGACACCTCTCTGCGTGTGTCTGTGTAAGCATAGACACACACAAACACTCACTTACACACACTCTTACATTTAAGAGAGCCTGCACATAACCACACAAGCACACACAAGCACACACACACACACACACACACACACACACACACACACAGCCTCTCAAGGACAAGCTGTGAAAATATGCAGCGAGACAACATGGGACATGGGATTCAACATGCTCGTGACACTCGTGCGATGACAACTCTAAAACACTAGAAACCCCCCATCCTCCTCTACCCTCAGGGTCCTGGTGCAGAATGATTGGATGGGGGCTGGTGACAGTTTAGCCAGGCTTCCTGTACGAGTGGCAGTTAACAGACCTCACCAGCCAAATCAGGAGAAGGCAGCTCTGCTCTCTACGCTCTGGCTTCCGCTAACGCTCTAGGGTAATGGGGACCTAGGCTGTTGAGTCTGTTTGTGTTTGTGTGTGTGAGTGAGTGAGTGAGTGAGTGAGTGAGTGAGTGAGTGAGTGTGAGAGAGAGAGAGAGAGAGAATTAACTTTAAACAACAGTGTCTACCTCACAAGACGGCTAGAGAAGGATGAGAGATGGAGGGGAACAGGACAGAGAAAGACAGACTGTGTGTACCTCAAAAACTGTGTAAAGAAAAGATAGAAAGAGCAGAGATGAAACATGAGAGAGAGAAAGAGAGAGAGAGAGGGATGTGAGAGAGAGAGGTAAATTCCTTGGGATTCCCTTGTTGTTTTTCATTAACATTCCAGAGGTAGGTGTTGATGGACAGAGGCCGGGCTGAGAGGGTCGGATAACACACACACACACACACACACACACACACACACACACACACACACAAAACTTCATCCCAACAACACAGATGCCTGCTGGACCCAGAGCACTGGGCGTGGGAAACACAACACACACACAATGTAACCCTGACACACCCTTATCAATCAGGTCAATTGATTATACAGGGACAGACAAAGCCTTTTACCGCGTCCTCTCCCCTTCTTCTCTGTCGCTGGCCATTAGCAGCCTGATCATTTGACATGTCCAAGTGCTCTTTAAGACTGCGTGGGGTAAATATGAGTCGTGGCGGAGGATGTGGGCTAAGTCTATCTATCAACAAACCCACAAACAATAAACATGAAAACAGTGGGCTGACATCTTCTCTGTCTTTGTCAGGCGCAGCTCACAGTGTTGAACAGGGAAAGTTTCAATAACAAGAGAAAGACTATTCCTTACAAGAATTATCACCCCCCCCCCCCCCCCAAAAAAAAGCTGGGTCACCTTTTACTCAGTCAGTATGCAACGCCATCTGGATATTTGGAGTTGGCCACTAATACTAAGAATAAATAAATAAAGCCAATCAAGATAACATTTAAAATCCAAGCTGTCTTCTCAAGCTGGTAGTAGTGCCAACTTGAAATGTAGGTTGTTAAAAAAAAAAAAAAACTAGAAATGAAAATTCAGCCACTGATTGGTTTTAGAATTATACAGTAATATAACACATAGTGGTTTTAGCGACAAAATTCAAACAACTTGGTTAGGTCCATACCAATAATGCACTCGCTGTTAAATAATACATAATAGCATGTAGAATAAATGTTCTACAATTCAACCCCATGGCCTGAGGAAGAAGAGGAGAGGCCTTCGCAGACAGAGGGGAGAGGGGGATAGAGGGGAGGCGAGGAAAGAGGGGGGAGTAATGGAGGAACAGGAAGTTAGGGGGAAAATAATCCACCCTGGCCTGGCAGGAATTCCCCTGTGCAGTTTCCTGCAGGATCTCTGACCAGCCATTGTGTGTGTGTGTGTGTGTGTGTGTGTGTGTGTGTGTGTGTGTGTGTGTGTGTGTGTGTGTGTGTGTGTGTGTGTTCCTGCGGGCCTTTTCGAACCGTCCAGTGTGGGGGATCTTTTAGCCCCTGCTGTAGTTTGACTGCAGGGTCCAACATTAGGTAGGTATACATCTGAGGCTCCAAACCACATAACGGGTGCACGATCACACGCACACGCACACACATCTGAGCCAGCTGACCTTTGACTCTGGTATGTGGAAGGAGGGTGTGTAAGGGGGATGGGTTCCCTGGCTAATGCAAATCAGGCAGTAGTAACAAAAGCCAGGGTAGCTGAAACTGAACCATGTGCACGCACAGACACACACGCACGTACACTCATCTTGAAGCTGGCATTGTAAGACACAAAGACCAAGTACACTGACAAAAAAACAAAACATAACAAAACATGCTGAATGCTCAATTATGGATCCCACTAATTACTTTATGGATGAACACGAGAAAAATCAATTGTTTTCTTTTATGCTTTTCCATCAGCCTGCGAAAGAAAACAATTAACTTACTACAACTGAAAAAAAAGAAAAAAAGGTGGACTTCCAGCCTCAAAGGCTTTTTGGCACAGCGTCATTTAATCGTCAAATGATAATTTCTCTATCGACCTGCCTGCTTAAACAAAGGTTTTAAAACAAATAAAAGAAAATAGCACAACATCCAATCAGAACATGAGCATTTTATCCAATGGAAGTGCAGCAATTAATTGCTGGACCAATCATGTGACAAAAACAGCTTGATGGAGAGGGTGACTTCCTCTGATGTCAGAATGGGGGTAGAGTGCATGGCCAGGGGACACGAGTCTGGTTTGGGAGGACTCTTTCAAAATGCATCCATTCATTCTCCCTTCCTTGATGTTAATCCACACAGCTAACAAGTTTTCATATCACAAAAAAAACTTCTTGGTAAATGACAAAAAAAAAATACTTCTAGTATCTTTCATTTTTTGCACGTTGCTATTGAATGAGTTGGGCTTCTTCCTTGACTCATGAAGATTTTTCTAGGTGTGTACAGGGTCCAGTGTTAGTGATAACATTCTGTATAAAACTGAAGAATGGCTTTGCAATTTCTTTAGAAATATCCAAGATATAATTGTGTCTATAATGATCTAATATTATAGAATATGAATATAATATTTGTTACATAACTTGTCAGTCAGGGTTTCTTAACAGTATCAGATCACATTGTTTAGAAGGTGATTTGGAGCAACTTTCTATCTGGTCAAATATTTTCATAAACACACAAAAGCTCTGGCCCCATATCTTTGAGCCTGTGTTGCACTTCATCTGCTCTATCTCTTTTTTTTATTATACTCATTTATTCTGTTTCGTGTCCTTTGTTTTCTGAGAGTGCTTTACTTCATATTTTGTTTTAATTAATTGTGAAGTCTTACAATCCTGTCAGCTCTGCTCAGTGATCGCTACCCTAGAAGAGAGTGAGGATGGATGCATTGTAAAAGCACTGTCCAAACAGGGGCACAGTCGTGGGGAGTGGGGGTGGAAGAATCGATGACAGTGGACAGAAAACAATACGCTCTCTCTTAAACAGTTCACACAGTAAAGGGATTCAGACTATGATGTGTTTACATTAGTAGATGTAGTAGTATATGTATATGAGACTATATTAAATCGAACATCTAACTTGCAAAGGAATTATGTTCTAATAAAAGCTTGTTGAAGTACTGTAATGTGCAGCTTTTTGAGAGTGATAGGCTTAATTCAATTGTAGGCGGCAGGGCAATTGGAGGTTGAGTTCTGCAATCTGTTCTGACAAGGGCTAGGTTTAAACATGACAGAAAATAGGTGGAACAGATGACTTGACGCCTGCTCTAAATTCTGATTTTACGCAGCCTGTGATTACACGTTCTGCTAACAGGCGTGACTGATTAACTCACACTAATGTAGCATTCATTAGAGGCTGCACTCACTGGTGGATGCAGGTGGGCTGCCGTCATATTGGTTGCTTAAAGACAGCGCAAACTGCTGCTAGGTCTACAAGACACAATATTAGCTACGTTAGAAGTTTGATTGAAGTTCATCAATCTAAATTAGCTGGGAATTTTGTTAATTGTCAATAATTGACGTCTTAAGAGATGCAAAACCATTCGATATGTGCAAACTACAATAAAAAACAAAATTGAAAATCAAATCTCTAACAAGATAACTTGCTAAGATTATTACTTAGTTGTTGTGAGCGTATTTCTTTATCAATTAATCAAGACTAGTGTAACCCTTTATAAATACCTCATTTTCCATTGTTTTGTTTGTTTAAAGAAAGAAGATGACATCTGGGACTGGACAACTCATCAATAAATGATGTCAAAGGCTGTCTCCATAAATGTTAGTTAAGGAGCCATTATGAGAGCCACTGAGCTATGATTAATCCTCCCTGGTGTTCCTGTGCATTTGTGTGCGTCCCCCTCCATAGTGTGAGCATGTAACAGCGAGGGCGTATGTTTCTGGTGCAGTCACAGTCATGGGTGGGAGGCATAAAGAGGTTAAGGTCTGAGGGCTGTCTTACCTTGTCCTTGTCTGGGGGTCTATCCATACACTGAGAGGAAGAGTCACTTAAGCTTTGAGACCTACTACCACAGCCCCTGCTCCTTCGCTAAAAGGTAAAGAGGAACTCCAAGTTACTGGATGAAGTCCAGAGAAAGAAGCTAAAATTAGCCTTATGAAAAAAAATCTTTGATCTAAAAAAAAAAAAAAAAAAAATTAAACAAACTTAAGAGATAAAATAAGTCAACTGAACCAAGGATAACTCAAAAGCCAAAGACAGTCAAAAAAAGACAATGTCATGAGCAGTGGGTACAAAAAATAGGTGGTTCTAGTATACAGCATATTGGTGTCTCCTAAACACACAAATTTGTGGTGGCAGGTATGCATTTAAACCACATATGTAATACCTCCACTCCATAAAATGACCTTGCTCTTCAAATTATTGTCTGCTGAACTATGAAACTCACCTCTCATTATCACTTGGGTGGGGAAAAAACGTTTCCAATCAACAATAAGGAAAAACTCAGGATGCAGGACAGGATAAACAACAACAAAATGCTGTCTTTGGGTTGTGTTTTGGTGTTTTAAAGCTCCTTTGCCAAAACCAGGCCAGGATCTAAAGAGGCATACTGGGAGACTTTCGAAGCTATTGATCTCGGCCGTAGCCAGCATGCTCGCCACGAAAGCTGGCGTGCATGTTAATAAATGCTTGCTGGCATCTCGCTACCATAGCGATAAACAGCTACAACCTTAAGGTACAGCCAGATATACCTGTGTTCATCCAGACTCTTTTCAAAAGCACTGATCTATGACCACAGACAGGTTTTCTTTCAACCTTACATGTAAAACCGTCTCTCAGAGGCATCCTGGTGACTTTATGGGACAAACCAGGTACTCACAATGTTCTGGCTTCGCACCCAGCTCATGAGCTTTGTCAAATGCCAACCGCTTATCTTAAAAAAAAGTCTAAAGCTGGATTTCCACACAGGCCTGTGTGTCTGTCCTCAACACACAATATAGAGTTGATAATTCACTACTCCTATTGAGGGACACTCAAATCCCAACCGTACAATCTACATTATGTTTCAACTCTAGGAAGGGTAATTTCCACTAGATGGCCAAAAAGGTTAAACAGGACTAACCTATGTATACCACTCAATCTTAACTTAAAACAAAATTGTATTGCTATACTTTCAAATACACAAACAGTACTATTATTTCTGCGATGTTGTTAAACTTAACTGTGGAAGAGCAGTTACTGATGAAGGATTGCTGATCATTCTATCGTGGAAGATGACTAACTAGATCCAGTTGGCTGCCAGGAACACCCAGTCCAGTTAATTGAAAAACTAATGCTGAACAATCATTGTGCATTTACACTACTTGGAAATGGATGGCAAATTATTCTTACCTAGTATCGACAAAACCTCTAGCAAAAGAGAAATTTGCTTGTAGGGCAGACTAAACCGGGAAAATCTAGGTTTGAAATTAGATTTGGCTAGTGACCAAGTCCAGTCAAATACCATATGTCGCTAACATGGCGTAAACATCCATCAAGTGATATCCTATGAAACCCACTCTGCTAACAACATTGCTTTCTTCATCATTGATTCCCTCTTGTACATTCCTGTCATCCATACAATCCTAGCTTAATGACATTATGCCTGACCGTCCAAAGCCATTCAAACACGATCAATATAACAGCATGAGTTTTTCCATCAGCATTTGTTAACATTGCAAAATGTCATCTGTGTGTGTGTGTGTGTGTTAATACAGTAAAGCCCATCATCCCTTTCCATTCCTTTCTAAAAATCCTAATAGTTCAATCATGCCCCTGTTCTTCATATTTGCTTCCCTCCCCCAACTGCTAGTGCGTGTGAGAGAGAAATTGGTTGTTAACTAATGGAAGGGTGGAATAAAATCTAAGACACAACAGAGGGTCTCCAGAAAATGTGTGTATGAGCAAGTGTGCATTAAAAACACACGCCCTGTGGATATCCAGTTTATGTGTGTTTATGCGTCTATCTCGTGCACTCTAATATTTGATTGAATGCTGCTTGTGAATGTCCAGTTATCTATCTATTAGTTTTGCACTATGCTAGTTACTGCATATTCAGAGCAAGTCTTGGCAAAAGGCACTCAGCAGACAAGGCAGGGATGTGATCAGAGATACAAAAACCTTCAATTTGTCATTAGAAATGAATGCCAATATGTATGTCCCAAAATCTGAAATCCTGAACTGGTAAGGGTTGTGAACGATCTCAGGATCAATTGCGATGGAAGAAAACTCTCTGTTCTCGTTCTTTTAGATTAGTGCAGCTCAACTCAACCAGGGTAAGGTTTTAGTAATTAGGTCCAAAGTGGCAAAGGGAACAAGTGACCTCACAACTAACTGCACTATCTCAACACATTACCTCTCAGGCAAGAAATTTGTGCGTCATCATTGACTCTGACTTCACTATTGAACTACATACACTATATGACCAAAAGTCAGTGGACACCTGACCATCACACCTATACGAGCTTGCTGGACATCCCATTCTAAAACCATGGGCATTAATATGGAGTTGGACCCCCCGCCACTCTTCTGGGAAGGCTTTCCACAAGCTTTTGGAGTGTGTCTGTGGGAATTTGTGCCCATTCAGCCAAAAGAGCATTTGTGAGGTCAGGCAGTGACGTTGGACGAGAAGGCCTGGCTCGCAATCGTCGTTCTAATTCCTCCCAAAGGTGTTCCTCCACACCAAACTCGTCTAACCATGTCTTTATGGACCTCGCTTTGTGCACAGGGTCACAGTCATGCTGGAACAGCAAAGGGCCTCTCCCAAACTGTTGCCACAAAGTTGGAAGCGCCCAATTGGCTAAAATGTCTTCATATCCTGTAGCATTAAAGGGGGGGTATTGTACTCATTTTGGGCTATTTAAACTGTTCCTGGGAGTCTTTACAAGACGTTTGTGAAGTCTATATCAAAAAAAATCCTAAAACCAGCTTCTGTGGTGTGTGTTTCAGTCTCTCATTTTCTCCATTGTAAAGAACAGGCTGTTTTGAGGGCTGTTTTGCCGGCGTGAGGCGGCCAATCAGAGCAGTGCTCTATACAACCTCATACAACCTCCACGGAGAGCAGAGCGCTCATGCTGCTCAAGGTAAACAAATAAGCTTGATGCAGAAATCTACCATAACCATGGCGGCCGCTCCAGAACCAACACTGAGACATGTTTGAGCCGGAGTCTGACCCAGAATGGGAAGAGGCAGCTGAGCGGTTCCACTTAGTTTCTCAATGATAACAATTCTGTGTAATATTGTACTTTTGTGCCTTGTGTTTGTGTATGTGGGTGTGTGAGCGACGCTCTCTGCTGTAGCCGGTCTGTTTATGGCTCATGTCCATAAGCTTATTGAATACAACTTGCAGACAAGCTAGGATTGACAATTTTGTTGCTCTAGTTAGCCAATATATTATTGGATGCAATCTATTTGCATCCAAACAGCGCAGCGCAAACAACCAAACGCGATTGTACTAATGGTGGCTAAAGTTTACCGAGCCTGACACGTTCGACAGACTTATAAAACAGACACTGGTCCCAACAAATAACTTAAAGATGAGTCCTGACTCCAACCAATAACTTTACTTTTACTTTACTTTACTTTTAATGACTCCAGCTTTAGTTTTCTTACTTCTTCCACGCCCAACAAGCCCGTGGCTAGCCCCGCTAGCTCGTTAGCTAACCAGCAGTCGAATATACTAACCAGACTAATTTGATAAATTAAATCAAAACATGGTGACACTTACAGATTCCAATTTTGCAGATGGGTCACGTACCTTATGAATTGCTCCATCTTTAAGCTTCAATTTAGATGCTAATCCTGCCGTTGCTCAAGCAGTCTGAGGACTGATCTGATCTGAGGACTGATCATCACACACACAAAACTGTAGCCGTTGCCGTTAAAAATAAAATTAATCCACTCTGTCCTGGCATTTTCGCGTGTTGGGAGACTGTGCAGGGATCTATGTTGCTGCCTGCATCCTACAAAATAATAACTGGAGAGTTGATATATCACCGTAGATACATTGTTGTTTTAGCTTCACTCGTCGCAAAGTAATGGTGCATTCCAGTGTACTCGGAAAAAACGGCATCCGGATGTGATATGCGCCGATTCTATTCACTAATGGCGCTGTAGTAGTTGATGTTGAGTTTAGATGCTTGTAACATTCTGAGACTTGCCATACAAACATGAGTTTGCTGTGGGCGATTATGTTTTCCCGAGCAGATGCACTGGAACACATTTAGATTGGAAGTTAGGAATACCGACTCGGAATTATCGATTTCCGAGTACAATGGAATGCACCATAAGCAAGCACCAAATACAGAAAAACGGGTTGACTTCCAGATTTCAAATTTTCTCAGCTGCTTAGGTAAATGATTTCCTGTGGAACATGTATAAGCGCCAGGAATAAGCCGTTTTCCATAATATGGGACCTTTAAGATTACCCTTCACTGATACTAAGGGGCCAAGCCCAAACCCTGAAAAATAGGGTGGCTGAAACACCTGAACTCAATAATTAGTAGGGGTGTCCACTGACTTTTGACCATATAGTGTATGAGGAACATAACTAAAACTGTATGCTACCACTTGAAGAACATTGCAAAGGTCAGACCTTTTATCTCTCCCCTGATACAGAGAAACGTGTGCATGCTTTTATTACTAATGTAGAAAGTGCTTTTTCCATCTTAAGTAACTTAATTTTTATGTTCTTCTAAATCCTACTAATCAGTCTAGTTTGTATCCCTTCGCCCCCTCTCATGTTCCTCCTATCATTCTCCTCTCTACCTTATCCTTCAGCCTCCCAGTTGCTTTACCCTATCGCTCCCCATCTCGATGCCCTAGACAAGAAAATCCCATCTACCCGGTCTACTCCGGTGTGGGTGTCTGGTGTCAGAATGGAGTTCATGGCTCTGATGCTCGGTTCAACTTGGCAATCATGCTTCTTGCACTTGTCATGACAACAGCTCGCCTGAAAACTCCAGTACTTTAGTGGCACTGTAGGAAAATTCAGATCTCCACATCTCACAACGACAAAAAATAACCACATCAGAATCGGCCAGTAATTCTGGTTCCTCTTTCTTCAGCCTATCCCGGAAAGAGGCGCTCTCTTAAATTTTGGGGTAAACAACACTAAGGCCACTACTACAACACTGTTTATGTGGAATTACAGCCCAGTTGACAAGACTATTCCATTGGAAACCAATAATAAAATAAATCACAGAAATGTTCCTTTTCCAGGGAAATGTAAATAATGATTAAGCCCTGGTTAGCATTGATTGACCTTTCAGTGAAAACAAGGCTCAAGGGACCCTCTCCAGCACCTGCAACCTCACCCGTTGCACCTGGTCTGGGCTTAGTACCGAGGCACAAGGGAGCATGAGGGGACAATGTGTCGACAATGTGTATGTGGTAAGACAGAATGACAGGGGAGGGATAGAGGGGGAGGCTGGGGGCAGGGAAAAGGGCATAGGAACAGAGGGAAATGGGTATAAAAAGTACTGAGGAGACAGACTGGTTGGGGGAGATGGAGAGAGGAGAGGATGTGAAGGAGTGAGAGGAGAGCAGTGTTGAGGGGAAAGACAGGAAGGAGATGGTGAGGCGAGGGGCTGAAGGAGGGAGGGATAGAGGAAGGGGATGGTGGGAGCAAGAGCAGATTAAATGACGGGTCCCCTCTCAGCGGTGGCAGAGGAGTGCTAAGTCATTCACAAGATGAAAGGTATTCCCACTCTGTCACGGCCTTTATTTGATATTTACTAGAGAGAGACAGGAAGGATTGGGTGAGAGAAGAGGGATGACATGCGACAAAGGTCTCGGGCCAAATTTGAACCCAGGACGTTTGCGGTTATGTGGTATGCACCTTAGACCACTGAGCCACCAGGATGCTCAGAGTCAACATTCTTGCAGTTAAAACAACTCAAAAAAATACCAGAGAAATGCTAGTTCAAATTGTTACCAGACAGCCCAACGTCAAGACACTCATGCATACAGGCTGCAGCCCTCAATACACACACCAGTCAGACTCACAACACGAGACTGAAATCAATGCTCCGTTTCTGAGGACAGAGAGTATGGATTACTCTGATAAAACAAAGCTAGTAAGAGAGATTTGTCATGTGCGGGGGACCGATGTCGACCAGTATATTCATACTCCAACATTGGTATAGGTGCACCTCTAGTCTTATGCATAGTGTTTCCTCAGTAAAGCCAAACATCTAACTCTTTGTTAAAGTCTATAGTCAATGTACATATACTGAGGGCCAACTGAGTGTTAGTATGGGTTATAGTAAGGCCCATTTAGTCAAATTAGTTTACAGATGTATAAAAATAGGTGATGATGATGATGAAGCAATGTTTCAATTGAAATGGGTGGATACTGACGTATCAAACTGTTATTTGGTATGATAAAATGTGAGCTCTACATATCCCAAATGTACTGGCAATGCAAAGGGACACTTACCAGTTTGCTGTGGTGGTATTTGCAGTATCCACAGTACTTGACGTTGTCTGCGTCCGATCCCTGTTCCTCACACAACAACCCAGCAAACTGGGCACTGCAGTAGGGATGGTGAGAAGTGACATAAAGAAAAGAAAAGCGATGTTAGAAACAGAAAAAGAAAACAAGATATTATACCAGACCAAGTATCACAATACCACAACAACTACTGAAAACTACTTAGTGGGATGGTTATTTTCACATATTAATGCTACCAACACAAGCATAGGCAGGACAGTATTTCTTTTCATTCTGATGCTCACAATACTTTCAATCCTGCAATATTTCAGAATCTTTGGTCTCATGTATCTCAGGTATTGCAAAGCTTTGCCATCACAACAATCTAGTAGCATTGAAACAACATGCAACCCTATAATCTTGTCAAAAGAAATAAACTAGGTAAATAAACCTGAGTCAAGACTCAAGTAAATGTGTGACTTTCTTACTCGAGTCTGAGTCGGGAACTTGACAAATGACCCCTATATTTGGCTAGTGAAGTTTCCGTGATGTGCACAGGTCTCACCATGTGACATGGAAGGCCTGCCTGCAGCCATGCTTGTTGCAGGTCATACAGGCTCCAGTGGCTGCTTTACTCTCTCTGCCCTGGTCCTCGCAGATGTAACATGTCTGCACACATTAAAGTTAAAAGAGTTATTGTGATTTCCGGTGTGTGTGTGTATTGTGGTTTCCCGATGTCTAAAACTGTAATATGTTACCTTGTTGTAGCGATCATGTGGCACAGACTGAAGTACGATAGGCTCCATAGTTGAGACGTTGGCGAACTCCACCTCGGGTATGTAAAGGGCACAAACTACATGGGCCCAGCCTGCAAGCACAGTGCAGAACCATCAGTGTCCACACACACACACACACACACACACACACACACACACACACACACACACACACACACACACACACACACACACACACACACACACACACACACACACACACACACACACATTAACGTTTCATCTTGTGAGTAGATACATAAATATATTTAAGTTAAATTATGGACTAAATCACACAACACACACTAAGACATACTGTCACATGTTCAAACACATGTTCAGCAGATTTGCGTGGCTCCTTGTTTCCCTAGCAATGTGATTACAAGCATCTAATGTTACGCCAACTGCTAGTATGACATGTCATTAGTTAATAGCTTCACTCATCAAACCTTATGTTATGTTTTATTTCCTACGTTATCATATTAGCAAATTCACAATCTCGACTTTCCACAGCACATTTACCTTGACACAGGAGTTGAACTTCAGCAGTGAAAAAGCAACCAGACAGTGAAACCAGACAGTGATGGAAAGAGGGAATGAATAAGAGTAGGGAGGGACATACCAAAGTCAAGAGCTCTGATTGGCTGGGGAAATCTCATGCATTGGGTACAATCTTTTATCAGTTAAAAGAAAACAACGAGCCTCTTTTGGTAACAACTCAGAGTACCAGAATACTTGGATTTGAAAATGCAGAGCTATCTATGCAAAAGACATACAGGTTGACAAGTCTGTGTAAACGTAGCCACTGACAACCGTGATGCATGTCTTATTTTGTTTGGACTCAGGCAACTTTGAAATGTTAAATAAAAAAAAAAAGATTTAAAAAAAAGAATTGTACATTAGTAGTTGATTAATCGCTAATAAAATAATTGTTTGTTGCAGCCCTAACACACACTCACTCACTCACACACACACACACACAGCTGCCTGACATTGAAGACAAACTGGGGGTAGTAGAATGACATGGTAGAGTGGCAGCAGAATTGACGAGGAGTTGAGGAGGAGCTGAAGGAGGTGAACGGGAGGTCAAATGGAGGTGGAAGCCTCCTGCCACGTTGGAGGTGTCTGTTTTTCCCCATAGCGGAAACAAAAACAGGCTTAAACTTACAGTTGAACCCCTGACCTGCCTTTGACCTGGTGAGTGGGACAAGGGGAGGGAGGGCAGAGGGCGGGACAGAGGGAGGGAGGGAGTGTGAAATGGGGGCATGTTGTTGTTTTGAAGTCCCTCCAAGAATCTGGAAGAGACCTATAAAACAGGACTATAAAAGTGGCATGGCCTTCCTCCTCAAAATAAGCACTCACACTTTTACCCCCAAACACCTAACAAAGTTATTCTGAGAACTAATCAGTCCACAGTGCAAGTGTTGGGGCTGTGAAACTCAGGGCTTCAGGAGACCAGCAAAAAAAGACCAACTTAAGTTCACCCTGCCAGTACTTACGTTACTGACTGTGGCAGACAATTAACCTCGTGGAGAGTGAAATCTTATCAGCATAAACAAGAATATTTACAAAGATTAAACAATTCAACTGGACACTAAAAGGTTTCAGGGCCACTGCAAACCGTTTTAAGTTCTCTCTCTGTCACTATTACTTTCTCTCTTCTCTGGATACGGTATTAAACAAATGTTAAGATGCTGCAGCAAGTCCCCATTTCATAGTAATCCCTTTATTTCTGTTCCACCTGAAATAACAGCAACTACTGAGTCAACTGGAGAAGAGGAACAGAAAGGAGCCGAGAAAGAGAGGGTATGGGGAAAGAGAGGGTGAGAGAGAAAATAGAAAGAAAAAGAGAGAGAGTGAGGGAGAGGGAGAGGGGTCATGGGAAGGGTAAAAAGAAAGAGAAAGTAGTAAAACGGTGTGTGTTAGTGTTGTGCTGATGCCTCCCTGCAGGCCTGGACACAATCCCACAGCTGTGCCTCTCTCTCTGACTCCAAAACACACACTCACACACACACAGAATATTTACAGTCTCCACCAAGCTGACCTCCCAATGAACCCAAAGAGGAGACTCCTCACAGGCCATGCACTATACCCATCCTGGCCCGCCCCCTCATAAACACACACGGCCTGGCAAGGACGGTACAGAGAAGCAACACACACACACACACACACACACACACACACACACACAGCGGCATAACTCTCCCAGCACACTCACACCCCTTAAACCTGCCGTGACACGCAATTAATGACAGAAATACGCAAGAGGCCAAGCACAAATCCGTGTGTGTCTGTGTGTGTGTGTGTATGTATGTGACTGGACTAGGAGGAATTCTACCTCCGTTATCGGTCCTCTTGAGGGCTCCATCTTTGTGGGGACACAGCTCACACCTCTGTGGACAGAGAAGAAATGACAGGTGAGAAACTACATGTCAACTTCATCTATTTATGTTGAGGCGAATACAAATGTGTGGCAAACATGCGGGCATGTGAGATAACTTGCATGTGGTGCCAACTTTGGCACAAAGTCAAGAACGTCTCCTTAAAAAAAAAAACACCCTCACTATCTGCCGCCTAAGGCTGTTTCTTTCTCCTCGTGTGTGTATGTGTACAAAAGTCCTCTGGCAATGGAAAAGTGGTTTGGAAAAGTGCTATACAAATTAAGTTTAGTATTATTCACTATGTTGGTGGAAGGAAATAAATAGGCCAACAAGATGGAACACAAGAGTGGTTATACATGCAGCCTGGTTCAAGTTATGGTTGGTTTATGTTACTGAAGAAACCAAAGACATGAGCATAGGCAGGGTCTGAAATTACCACCCGTCAAGCATGGGTGGTAATTTTCTGGTAAACTTTGTCTCTGGTGAGTAAATCAATAAGGTTTACCCGCCAGAATGGCTGGTAACTTTTTGAGACGATAACAGTAGAAAGTCTTGGTTATACAGTCTGTGGTCTTTGAGTGTTGTCAAACTTTGTCCCTGGCGGCCACCATCCACTCTCTCTGATTGTGAACAAACCAAATCAGAGCAAAGCAACTGGCTATTCACAAAGCTCTATTGAACGTTGAAAACAGGTAGGGTGACATATTGAAAAATTTGCTTCCTATATGAAAATGCATAGGTGAGGTGAACCAAAACAGACCCCCATGATTCCATGGTAAACCATTTCATTTTCTGTGGTAGACTTTATAATTTCTGTAATATTCTGCAGGCATTAAAAAACACATTTAACTAGTTTTAAGTTGCTTTTTCTTGTAAAAATGGCCAATAAACTGCAAAACCTCTTCAAGAAAACTGCATTGTGTATCTGCTTATTGTAAACAAGAGATTGATACTTGCCAGAAAGTGCAAACCCGTAAACTGCAATAAAAATTTAAAAAACATTCTGCGCAGTATTAGTAATTCCATTAACCGCATTAAGTCTCTATGCTGCCGTAACATTACCTAATTTTGACTTTTTACTGTGCTGTGCAGACTTCTCAAAACACTGGCTGCGTTTTTTGAATCATTGGTCGCAGACACTGAGCATAGGTTTAACAAAGCACAAATTGTAGGGCCCCTAGGATTCCGTTTTTTCACGGAATTGGCCATTTCTCTCTGAACCAACGCATTTTTTTTTTTTTTTTATAACTTTCCTACATCGGTCCGCTCACTAAATTCCAGCAGTTTACAACCGTTTAAACCAATGAAAAGGGGGAGAGGACACGACTCCGGCGCATGATACATTTTTCTGACACATACGCGCCCATGACGAGACAAGCTAGAGAGCGGGGAAGGAGAGATGGCGCCTCCGATGAAAAAAATTAAAATATCCGCAGAAGAGCGAGCCAAGACATTTAAAGAACTTTATGCAGACGGAGGAATATTGTTTTGTCGCGTTTGCTCACATTCCCTTGACCATGTACGCGTAAGTACAATTAATGACCATTTAGCGAGCCAACTACACCACACTGAAAGGGCTCGACATGGCAGTGCAGGATGACTGGCTGGTCTACATTCCATTTTCAAAAAGAGAGAAACTTACACATCCGTTTGATCTCGCAGAATTTTGGAGGAGCATTGCTGATCGCGTGCCACTGCTTTATCCTGTTGCATGGAAGTACATCTGGCTGATCTCCTCCAGTGTTGACAGAGAGATCTTTCTCTCAATACAAGAATCTTGTCACAGACAAGAGAGAATCCCTCAGTGACATTTCTACCAAACAGCTAGCCATCCTGCATTTCAATGGTGAACTTGAAGCAAAATGAAAGAGCTGAACTTGAGCTAAACCTGGTTAAATTAGTTTAAAATAAGAAAGGTTAAAAAAGAAAAGAATTGAACTTAACCTGGTTAAATTAGTTAAAAATAATAAAAGAGGTTAAAAAAGGAAATATCTGAATGAGTTTTAAAAATAAAAATGTTAGAAATGAAAAGTGATATGGTTTGAAAATCATTATTTGAAAGCAATAAATATTTTTTGTGTACTTGTTTTATTTAAGTGCATTTATTACATTGTGGATTTATTAAATGTATCAAGAGTTGCAAAAGTATTAGCAAAAGTAAGAAAAAACAAACAAAATGTGTCTAAAAAAACCTGAAAATTCCAGCAAAATTAGGTAAAAACAGAAAAAAAACGGAATTGGCCATTTGGAAAACGGGAAAAAACAGAATTGGCCATTTGGCAAAACAGAATTGGCCTTTTTTTAAAACGGAATCCTAGGGGCCCTAAAATTGTAACTCCATGTGCTTTGGGTATGTTCTCTCTCTGGGCACCAGCACTTTTTAGTGATACTCTGTTGATTCCCGAAAGAGAAATTCCCATTTCTTTTGCGCCCTTCCACGGTAAGGTCAGAGGTCAGAGTCAGCTACAGAACAGCACCCCTGGGGCTGGTAGGGATTCAGTATCTTGCTCAAGGACACTTCACCAGGGTGGATGCTTGCTGTCATGGGGGCTTGAACCCAGGTACTGCCGAGTTGAAGGACGGTCTCCCAACACACTACGCCACCCTGCAGCAAATTAGTGGCTCAGATGGGATTTGAAACTGGGTCACCCACTTGTGCGTCACTAACTTTGCCGTTACACTCACTATCTTGACATTGCACACAATTTAATCGTTTAAGAATCTGTTCCTATGAAATACTTGTATATGGGTATATTCATAATATCTTTAAGGATGCATGTTGTGATTTATGTTTGCAATTTCAATGAAAAGCCATGCCAAAGACAGCTTTCTATTCCATGCAATGACAGACCATGATGTTTTCTGAATCCAAATCTAAACTGTGAGTGTGGGAGTTTTGCCTTCGTGTTTACAAACACTGATAAATTGGAGCCATGACAAGCCACGCTAAAATGCCATGCTGGCCTACCAGACAGTCAAGACTGTTGACAGGCTCAATGAGTGTGAGGTCCACTGTCTCTGGAACCACATAGACCTATACATTAGATCAAAGCATGCAAGAACTTGACTTCCTGCATGCCCCCGCAGACCTGGGTTAAAAAATATTTGTTTGCCGATGTTTGCTCTAGCCTCTATATGTGCCTGATGGATTTCTTTACCTTTATTTAACCAGTCCCACTGAGATTAACAATCTCATTCAAGGGCAGCCAGGCCAAGAAAGAAGCATCAAGCCAAACATAAAAGTTACAGACAAATACCATACAACAATATAAATCAAACAAACCACATAAAAGCTACATGCAAAATCAAGGCAGTAGTCCAACAGCAGACCAGTAGAATCGACCCTACAGTATATGCAGTAAATCTTGGCTAAGCAAAGTGTAGATGTCTCCTTATTGAGTCTGCCTCAAGATCCTTCAGTGGAAGCTCTTGCAGTTTTAAAACATTTTGAGTTCCATAAATAGGGAGCAGAATACATGAATACCCCTTATTCAGTTCAGACCTTAGTGACAGATTCCTCAGGTCACAACTCCTGTGACAGTAGTTTCTGCCACGTTTTAGAGAGATACAAGGGCACATATAATAATTTAAAAAAAAGACGTCCCAGAATGGAGAGAGCAGGCCAAACAACCCAAGCATTCAAGTCATAATGATGGGTGAGAGCTACAGACAGTAATAAATGTCAATTCCCTGAGATACACAGTCAAATTTAGGACAACACCATACACTCAGAGTTTCCCAAGTATAGAAAACCACAGGAAGGCATGTGAAAGTCAATTTAGAATACTGTGTTTGTAAACGTATCTGAATTGTTCTGATGTGGTTAAGACAAATTTAAGTTAAGACAAATACTAGGATTTATTTGCAGATAGCTCTAGCTCTGTCTCCCCTTCTGCGTCTCCTCAAGTCATTCCAACTGTCTAAATAAAGAAAACATATTTGGAGGCAGTGGACAATCTACTCTCAGAACTAAGTATTGTGTCCATCCCATTAATCAACCTTATGTGTTAGGAATGCCACTGCTTCTTAGCATGGCAATGGATGCTTCAGAAAGTGGGGCTTGCATGCCAAATTTGGGCTTCTGCAATATATTCTTGGCCCTCCAAAGGCTTCCAGGGTGATAAGACTTTTTAACAAGGACAATGATGACCCAAACTTAACCAGCTATTAATTTCGTATTGCCTTTGTAAATGATCACTGTTGAGTAGTATGTTTTGGCATAAGGTCCACCACCATTGTCAGACAGTTGGCCCCTGGCTTTTAGGCCACAAATTTACACACAGCTGATGAATGGATGGACTGTTTGACTCACCACGCGGGCTGCTCTCTCCTGAGATTCACACTTTCTGCAGAACCACGGACCAGTGGGCACCTGCACGATGCCATAGCAGGCTGCAGAAACAGAGACACGGAGGGATGGAAAAGCGAGACAAAGCAGAGTCAGCCATCACAACAAAAAGATTTTGCTCATTTTACTCCAACATGCGTTCACATGCAAAGATAAAGTAACCACATTAACACAGGCAGGCATAAAGCAAACCTGACACCTCTTTACACATATTACACCTTTTCAGTTCTACTCTCCCCTTTTTCGCACATGATGGAAGACATTTGTGTACGCTCGCCTAGAGAATTGAACGGGATTCGTGATTCAGAACCATCAATAATGCATTGTCAAATGTCCAAAATGTGTGGACATCAATGAGAAAAGCAAAACCTTTTTCTCTATTACTGAAAAGTACTGAAAATATATGATTATCATCCAGCCATTATGTATTGTTTCACTGTTAACTAATGAGTTAAATGGGACAGATTATCAGAGCATGTATTTTTGTCAAGTCGTCAAGCTTCCGCTGTCACATACAGAGAGAGGCTGCATTAAAATACAGTTGGGTGACGTTATAAACACAGCCAGAATGACTGTTTGACCCACTGAAATAGAGAGGAGTTAAGACTTCAAGTTACTCAACGTTATGCAGGACTAGATTCCCCAACAGTGCCACAGAAAGCCAGGCTTGCTCCTTATCTATGTCAGTTGTTTTTCAGCAAATACATTTTACTCAATTGTTTCAATTCTTCAAGTTTTGGCACTGTATTGGCAACAGAGGAGATGTGCAAGCGGGATTACCATTCCAGCTCCAAAAACATTTAGTGTTTTTGACCTTGTGGTATAATACTGAACTGAACCTGAAAGACTCACCTTGTTGAGAAAAACTGGCAGCACCGGCCAGCTGGCCACTGTCTGGGTAGGCTGTACTACCCTAAATAGCCTACCTCTACACATTTTCAGATTAGCTCTGATCTGACTAGCCATCATAATCCACTGGAATAAGCAACTATAATCCAGATTTTGAGAACAAAACATCCAAAGGTTATTGAGTTCAATTGAAGAAATTGTTGACTGGGCATGTAGCATAAATGACAAACAGTGTCAGTCACTGGTAATGGTACTGTGCATACACTGTGTCCAATTTGCTATAATAAAAATAATAATAATAATAATAATAATAAGGCTTATTATAAAATATCTGAGATGTTTGACCTGTTTGATACTGTATCACAATCAGGTAAATACAACTTTCCTATCTAACAACCTTGTTACTTTCAAGATAAACTGGACTTTACCAAAGCTGATACAATGTTTTGTATAAGACTATACTGCTTAACAGACTAAGAGAATAATCCAGCAAACATTGATGTGCGACCTCATTTCACCAATTAAATAAACATACTAGCCACACTGCTTTAACAACTTCAAATTAAGTCACAATTAATTGAAATGTTAGATCAAATTCCATTCATAGCGTTTTCTACTGTATAACGTACAGCCATGTAACGAAAACAATGTTATTGCAAGTGCAAACACATGCATGCCATGCTTTGCTCGGGTTCAAAGTTGCCGACTTGTATGTAAATAGTTGCCCAATGTATGCGTAATGGACCTACGCCCAGCTACTCCATTTGTAAACATTAGACGTCATCTGAGTAAGCTTGTAATGAGGACTAGCATAGTAACTGCCCTCAAACTGCCACGCGAAGCTTAGATAAAGCCCAATCGTTTTCGAGTAAATATCAAATAACAAAAACATTGTTCTGTTGGTTAATTACATCAGGCCAGAAATCTGTACACAAATCGGCTGCGACATAGTTGGCTACATAGACTAACTGCCAAGAAAAAGCCCTGGACAGCTCTACTGCACGAATTAAGGCTGACCTCAGCCTGGCCTTGGAGAGGAGGCGGAGGCGACGCAGGGCAAGCCTGACGCCGGCTTCCATAACCTTGCAACAAGATAACATTAGCCTGCAAAGCTAGCAGCTAGCTAGCAGCTAGCAAACACTTTCTTTTTTACCTTGATGCACGGCAACGTTGCAGCCATGTCCATCGCAGTATACCAGCGGGTTCTCCGCCCAGCCTCTCTCGTCAGAACAAACGCAGCAACCTCCAATCATCTCCTTCATGTTATTCACCAATAAGTCGTCGTCCACTGCCAGACACCGCTCGCCGGAGACCATCTACGAAGAAAGCGGACATGCGGAGTACGACAAAGATGAACTGAAACCTTTACAGAAGACGCCCCTCTCTCCCCTGCAATGCCGCTTTAGGTTCCACTCGGTCGAAATGTCATGTTTTAGTCGTGTTCACATTTCTTTTCGACACCGTATTTTTTCACCAAAACATCCACTTCACGGCGCGAGCGAGAAGAAGGGACCTAGTAGGAAACAGGAAGTGCGTAACACGTAAGGCGCGTGTGTTTGCGTGCCTCTGACAGGAAGTAAAGGACGGGTGTGATTGGTTCCCGGAGAGCGCCTTGCCATTTTGGTTCCACATGGTCGAGGTGCTTTGAAACTTTGTAGCACCATGAGGCTGTCACACTTGGTTTTTACAGTTGGTTGTAGCAACATGGAGGTAGGCAGAGAAAAAAATGTGACGTTACATGGTAACCCATATTGTGTGTGTGTGTGTGTGTGTGTGTGTGTGTGTGTGTGTGTGTGTGTGTGTGTGTGTGTGTGTGTGTGTGTGTGTGTGTGTGGACTAATTGAAGCAGATAAGTTAAATAGACAGGTCAGGATTTTTAAATTAGTCTAAAATTTGATTTGAGCAAAGAGTTCTTAGGTAGGTTGAAAGAGAATGAGTTTTTCTGCATAGAGCAGATGCTTTCAAAATAGAGTTTACATTGGAGCACACGTTTTGAAAGTCTATATGGCTAAAACAATATCAGTGGGGGTTATTAAACTCTCAGCCCTTTGAGGTTATTTTAGATTTGATTTCAAAATAGGTCATTTGTGTATGGTCACATGTATGTACACAAAAGTGGTAGGTAAGGTAGGCTATGCCTAGTTATTGCACCCTTGAATAGGTCCAGGCCTAACCATTTATTTTGAAGCTGCAATGCATTATGTTTTTAAGTATATGATTTAAGTATATGACATGAGTATATGATTTGACCTATTTATATGTATGCATCAACCTGTAAGTTGAGCTAGCAAACTTACAATTAGATTTTTGCTTCTTCTTCAGTGAAGTCAAAACAACAGTATTTCGATGAGCATTACTCAGTTAGCCAGATAACTCTAAAAATGATCATGAAGTTATTTATGAAGTGTTGCTCATGCTGAGAGTTCATCAGTTGGTATGGCAACATGATATCCACAATAACTATTATGTAATTTTAATATGACAATACGTCACAAATTAGATTGATTTATTTATTGATTTATTTATTTATTTTACAGTTATCTCGCCAACTAGAAAGAATCCTGCCCCTTATATATCCTTCTTCTTACTTCTTATGTTCTTCAAGTCTGTTTTACTCAAACATTTACAAACTGTAGGAACATTAACAAACGTTTTACATCTTTAATGTAGGCTACAGCTAGAGGTTTTCGTTAGAGTTCAAGAGAGCTCTGTCAATTCATCTGACAATGGAAAAAACTTTGCGTTCCAATTATTTGGTTACAAGTGAATTCATGGTTTAAGTTTGCATTAATGATTAAGCCCATAAAGGGCTATTTCTACAATAGAATGATAAGGCAGTGATGAGATAATAATGTCTGATATATATAGTCATTTAGGTTGTGACTCCAGATGCAACCATTTACTTATCATAGGGCAGGAATCCCCAAATCTTTTTTGGCAAGTGACCCCATAAGAACTCCTGCAACCCATAGCATTTAAATTACACAAAAATACTGGCTCCTTTTTTGTAATCTGTGAGGGCAAAACAAACAAACAAACCAATATGCTGTTGAATGACAGTTGTGTAGAGTTTTGTTGTGTAGATTCTGTGTTGTTGCCACTTCTGAACAAAAGACATGGCGGGAAGTTTATCATTTTTAAATAACTAAAATGTCTTGTTCTTGCAGTCATTTCAGTATAATTAAGAGTTTTTTCTGGGGACCACACATGGTGTCTTTACCAAAAGGTTGGGAAGGCCTGATAGGCCTAGTGAGCACAGGTAGACAGTAGACCTTATTTGCAGCCTATGAGACTGCATTTTGAAAACCTTTCTTGGTAAGGATGATACTTTTAACATTTAAAAATATTATATTGACATTTAGTTGAAAATCATATCAGGCTACAAATCCAGCCTGTCAATATTCTATTTTGTTTTGACAGCATCCCCTTGCTGTTGCTAAGGATGCTCCTGAACACACACACACACACACACACACACACACACACACACACACAGAGGCTATTCCAAGCACTCAGCTGCTGCTTGCATCACCGATTCCTCTGAGCGAGCTCCCGCTCTCGGTTTCCAGAGAAACGTAATGACTTGCCAATAATGCGCAAGAGCACACGAGCGTCCTCCGTGTAATATGGTGAGCGAGAGGTCCCTGGGAGTGCCTGCCCATTGTTTGCTTTAATTTCAAATTGCTCAAATGCTCCAGTCGACACTGGGCACTGCACTAAAAGGAGGGGGTGCACCAGGGAGCTGGGGAAAAGGAAAAAAGTGAATTGTGTGTGGCAGGGGAAAACCTATTAGAGCTGGAGAGAACAAAGGGAGGCGAAGGAGGGGGCAGCTGTTGTGGAGGGGCCCATATAGCTACTGAAACACTGAAAATGGCAAATGATTTTTACAACTTGCACTTGATTAAGTCAAAGTCTGCACGTAGCCTGTATAATGTTCCTCAGGTTCTCAAAGAGGAGCTCTTCCTGAGACAGAAAATTGCAACGACACTGTCTGCTATTGGTGACCTCGATGGACTTACAGCACAGATTTTATAGACTTTAAGGTGTTCTGTGATTATAACCAGGGAGTCCTCTTAGATGGTACATATCAATGCTTTGTTGTTCACAAATCCATCAGGTTGGTGTTTGGATTAGGATCTCTGAATCCTAGTGCAACAACGTTTCTGCTATAGGCCTGGGTCTATTGGGTGAATAGCTGTACTGTTCCAGCTGTACTATTCATTTGTAATATACAGGACCCAATATGTTGGTGAAGAAATAATTTATATGTAATACACTGGGGAAAACTACTTCATCAGGATATATGTACCCAATGCAAAAGCAACCTATAGCCCATGGCTGATGTCATGGGTTGTTCTCTCTGTTTCTCACCCAGTGTTGCATGGTTTCCAAGATTTATGCCTCTGTATTCTGCACAATAGGTAGCCTGTTTCACATGCTCTTCCACTGATATCCTCTCCACTGATATAGCAAAGTTAGGCCTTCACAAATGGGTGAGAGAGGGTGGTGGGTGGGTGGACATAAGTTTGAGGCAACAACCTTAAAATAAATGTTTGGTTCGGTATTTAATATTTCATTTAATTTGGAGCATGGGAGAATTTAAAGGAATTGTATAGCAACAAACCAAGAAAATTGAGGATTTAGGTTGCTTTCCAACAACACCTTTTCACTTGAGTCTTGAAATCGTTTTGTTTTTTTTGCAGATTCTGCACATTCACACCTATTACATTACCTCATGTTCTTGTCTTCTTTGGTCTCAATTTAACAGTGAGAGAGGGGGAGGAGGGGCTGTTCACAGGACTCAAGAATTAAAAACTCAGACTATCTCCTGTGATCAGGTTCTGGGGGGCATATTCAAGTTGTATAGGCTGAATCCGGTCTTGCTGTCCATTTGTTGCAGGGTGAGGAACATGTTGTAGGAAAAGCAGTGTGTAGGAAACACAACACTGGGAAAATAGGAAAAGGAAGTGTCATAGGAAAAGCAGCCCTCCCACCGTTTCATGTCCTATCTAAAGTACATCTGAAATGGCATTTTATAAAGGAATTATATACACTAATACCTGCTATAGCCTGGCCAGTTATTTATGTAACCTACGGGTTACTGTTCTTAGTCCTTAGAGTATTATACATGGATCAAATGTGAGCAGAATAGGGAAGATTCCACAGAAAACTAAAGCATAGGCTGAGAGGAATGTTTTCACAGACTGAGCTCGCAAGCTACAATAAATGGCTAGTGACAGCTAAATGGGACTTTTATTTTGAAGCTAGAAATGGTCGTAAATGTAGATTAATTAATTAATTAATTAATGAGAACGAGTGGTTTATCTATAGGCTACGCCTAGATATACAAATAAATCTAAAATAAAAAGGCATCGCTTCATGGTAGACTTACGTTAAGAGATAGGTACATTAACGTGTTTTTAATACATTTTCCGCCAAACGCACCATATGAATTTAAGAAGCTATATCCTTTTTACCAGTTGAATTAAACAAAATGTGTGAGCTTACTCAAGTTAAGGATAAAAATAGAGATATCGTTATAAGTTTCCGTTAGAGGCAGAAACCACAGGCGTTTGATTGTTAAGGCTATTATTGAGAGGTAAATAGAGTGTGTGAAAGAGAGTCTGGCTCTGGTTCTTCATTCCGTCAAATGTCTGTTGGCCCAAACAATAACCTGAATGTATAATTTCACGGTGAGTAATTGGTGATTAGGGAGGTGGACTCTCTCTCTCTCTCTCTCTCTCTCTCTCTCTCTGTCGCTTTCTCATCATTACAAGGAAACTAAAGAGACCTTTGAGGTGTTCAGTATTAGCAGCTAACCTCATCCATCAGCTCATTTTTCAGGTTTATTTTTCTGGAGCTGTAGGTCAAAAGAATCACTATAATATCCCCATAATATTCCTTTAGGGACTTACAATGTGTCTGTGGTACTCAATGGTGACTTTATAGTGGCCTTATCGTATTTTCATCTGCTATGGTATCACTATAGGGACCATAGTGGGTCTCTGGTACTCAATAGTAATTTTATGGTTACATTATTGTACTTTATAATAATTGTATCTCCCATGGTATCACTGTAATATTCCTAGAATTGCCTTTGCTGTGATATTTGCAGGCCTATAGTAGGCTACCTTTCTAAAAATGGATTATTTGTGTAGGATACTATGGTTCTTCATTGTTAAGATCCACTTAAATGTAGGGTGTTACATTTCCTGGGACCTATGCTGACAAAGCACAGTATATAACAATATAGGAATAAAAACTGAACAGAAAGTCACTGCATTGGAGAGAGGGAAAGAGAGACTGTGCATTGCTGTAATCCAATCACTTCACTAGATTGATTCATAATTGTTTTGTGACTTCTTTCATCCGCTGCAGTTACATTCCCGATGTTTTGGAAAGCCTAAAATCGACAAGATCAAACCTTGATAAGGTCTGAGCAGCCAGATGAACCCAGGCAAAGCCCCCTCCCCAACCCTTAATTCTCTCCCAGTTATAACCTGCTCACACTCCTCAATATTTACCTATCGATTATAACCCAGTCTCTTCTCTGGTTGCCCTGCTCCTGCTCTGCGAGTAACACAGGGGCCCACGAAAATACAAATAGTCCCAACACGGCGGGGTGAAAGGTGAAGAGCGCCCTCCCCCCAGCACTGTCCACACACACTTCGGGCTTAGATTGCATGTAAAATAACATTCTCTGGGGGTGGTGGGGGGTGGAGAGGAATTCATTGTTTTGGCATGGGGCAGTGGGTTTGTGTCATAAAAAGTCTATACTCTTACAAGTCCCTGTGCCTCCTAGACCAAGTGTCTCCATAAAACTCAAATGCAAAAACAAATGACTCGGGGCTGCACTTTGGGAGCTGTAGGTGTAGGAAGGAAAACTGCAAGGAGTTAAAAACGTGCGTACCATGAGAAGTTTTATAGGCAGATAGCTGCACCTCAAATTATTTCGCCCTCCTTAAAAAACATCTAAGAAATCCACCGAACAGGTTTGTGATTTCCACACGTAGGGATCATAAGGAGTGTTGCGACTTTAAAGTCTTACCCCCACTTCCCATGTGTTAAATCGTCTACTTCCATTTGTATTACACATCACATAGATGTTGCAGTAGAAATGTTAGCTGCGTCGCTTAATCACCCGGCTCTAATTTTAGCTTTCAACAAAGTCGAGCCTGTTAAAATACACATTTCTGAAAGCTGGATGATGGCCTACTTGTTTTAAAGGCGAAAATGAGAGGGAGACGTTCATGTGGAGCGTTGGTCGTTAAGTGTGTGTGTGTGTGTGTGTGTGTGTGTGTGTGCGCGCGCGCGCGCGCGCGCGCGTGTGTGCGTGTGTGTGTGTCCTTACCTACTTGCTATAATCCGTCCATCTCCCCCATAAAGCCTCGGTCTTCACCAGTGATGTAGTGGAAAATAAAAAAGAGGGTAAAGCCCTGAGCTCCCGTCAGGGATCAGCACAAGGCAAAACACCCTCCATTATGAACTTAAAAACAAGTATATTTTCAGAAGTAGCATTATTTATATATTATTTCCTATAAATTACTATATTTCCATGTAATGTAATTTAGATCATTGTCCTGATTCTTGTGATTAACGTAGGCGATGGATTTAGATCATAATAGCGTTAAAGGGTATAGGCCGATAACTCCATTCCCAAAACCAAAAGGTGGGTAAAGTAAGTCTAGGTGGGTTTACCCTCTACTACATACAGGCGTGCACATTATGACAAACATATCTATATGCAGGAGTAATGAATGTGCGCCTCTGGGAATGAGGGAGACCGGTTTGGTCGTCTGAGGCATTTCCCCCGCATGAACAGCACAGAGCGGGCTGTTGTAAGAAGCTTCCGCCGCGCATGAGGTCCCTCTCCCGGCCACTAGCTCACGGCTCCCCCCTCAAGCCCCGGCCGACATCCAGACGGAGGAAAAGGGGGGAATAGGTGCCTTGAAGTCCCTGGTGTATCACAAATCTGCATGGCAAAAGTGCCCCTGTTCTTTATTGGAAATATGTTTATTTCTACTACTAATTGCTATTATATTACTATTGTTTTAGAACGTATTAGGAGGGTTAGTACTTAGTTGAAGGCCTTTAATTCAAACCTTGGGATAAGCCCCAGCACTGAGAGCTATAATTCAGAAAGACTGATCATGGGGTCAGCATGGGACAATTATCATGTCTAAAGCACTGGTGTTGGAGAAACTTCACTCTCGGTTGTATTGACAAAGTTCTTCAAACTGACAGTAACTTGACAGATAAAACATGGGCTGTAACGTTGATGTTTTGAGGCTGTTGTGGACCTTTATTTTGTTTAAATGTAATAATAGACCCTATCTCGTTATGAAAAACACGTTGCCATGAATAAGCCCTATAGTTTTGGAGACTTGCAGGGGTAAGCATACATTGGCTTATAATAGTTATACATATCGTTTTTATGGCATTATAGCTGTTTTAGTCAAACTCACGATTATGGTTGATGAAATAAAATAATAAACTCAGTTTTATTTCATTTATTGATATTTCACTTTGAAAGTTCTTCATCCTCACAAACACAAATAGGCGAGCCTATTGCTGTCATTAAAACGTGCTTTAGTGTGTCGAGCTAATTGCCCCCATAATTGTGTGTGTGTGTGTGTGTGAGTGACTAAGAGAGAGAGCCAGAGAGAGAGAGAGTATGAGTAAGAGTGTAATTAATTCATTAATTAACTCAGAACTTGTATTTTAGGTTTGTAAACTGCATATTAGTGTATCGCTGCATATCAACAGTATTGGTCACTATCATTTAGAGACCTGTGGGGCAACACTTTTACCATGTTCCACTTTCTAGTAATACACTTACGACAATTATACAATTTCTGTCTGAGATTGTTCTTTTGTGTGTGAGTGAATATAAATTGTATTTATGCAAGGGCACATGTGGATGCACAGTCAGCATATTTATGTCAGTGAAAGGGAATTAGTTGGTTACATGTCATCACAGAAACACCATAAGTTCGTACAGTGTGGAAAAATGAAAATCACATTTCTGAAATGGCAGGACGTGCAGGAGAAAACCGGCGTGGATCAAACGAGCGCTGACGTCTGTTTCCCCGTGGATCTTCGGTGCGCAGTGGGTCTGGGATCTGAGTTATTCCCCTGGGGATCCGGGCCTCAACAAGCTGCCCCTCCTCTCACTTCACTCTACAGCCGAGAAACCTCCGCATGCACGACGAATTAATGTTGTCATACTAAAACAGCAAGTGACGGTCGAGTTTTGCTGCAGCCAACGCGAGAAAAACTAAAAACTTCAGCGGGGAGAACGCAAGGCAGATGCAATGACATGCGAGGCTATGCACATCTGAATTGGAGTTGAGTAGTGTGAATTGACAGTCATACAATGTACATTGATAATTGCATATACACACTCACAGGTCTATAATTCCGACCGGCCTCTCTTACATGAGAGTGTACAAAATTAAAAGCCCAGCGGTTGTAATAATAGTGTAATTGTTGTGGGAGGCTTATGACTCAAGTATCCTGGATGTTATGCTGTACTTAACACACAGGACAGTTTGTTATTGAACGTACTGAAACTATTAATTGTAGTTTACAATTATCGCTAAGGCTAGAGCAGTGTGTCATATGACCATGCCATGTGACTTTATAATGTTGCCTATTCAGTGCAATAGAGGCAATGATGAAAACAAATATTTCTTTTTCACACAAACTAAATAGGCAATTAGGCTCAACACGTGCAAAGCGCCCCAAACACACACACACACACACACACACACACACACACACACACACACACAAGACCTTGCAATTTTGCACTCAACTCAGTTTATGTGTGCGTGCGCGCACGTTTCGGCTACATAGCTCAGGGATCTGATTTTTCTTTTTTTTTTTTCTATTTTTCTAATTCATTTTCAATTCATTTCCAAATACAGATGGCAGTTTTGCCATTTTCCTCTTCTGGTTTTGTATTCCTCAACACATCCCTGATAAATAAGACGTAAGCTTATGACTACTGCAGGCCGATAAATAATTAGGCTACTGTGACGATAATACAATATTTTGGGGTGGTTGAACCTGGAGTAACATACCTACATACAGAAAAGAGAGGAGGATTCTCTATGCTGTTTAGATGAAACACCAAGGTAACATCAAAACGACTCAGGATATAGCAAAGAGGCTGCAAATAACCAAATACGTTTAAAATGATAATGTTGAGTATGCGAAGCCTTGAGTTTGGCCCCATCCCGCACAGCCCGGTAGGAATGGGCCACAAGGGATTCACCGTAGCCTTTAAGACAACAAAGAACGTAAGGTAGAGAATACTGATTTTTTGCAGCACAATATCCCGTCCAAACACCCTCTGTAGGCCTGCAGTCATTTACACAATTAGCCTATAATATACTACACAGTCACATTATGTGGACGCCGTTGTGGGTGGTGGTTTCAGTCCGCGTTCCCCCTCTCATATCGCTGTATACGCGCCTGTGTGTGTGTGTGTGTGCGCGTGCGTGCGTGCGTGGGTGTGTGTGCGCGCGCGCGCGCGCGCCGTCTGTGCGCGAGTGTGATGAAATGATAAAAAGAGGTGGTAGCTGTGTGTGTGTGTGTGTGTGTGTGTGTGTGTGTGTGTGTGTGTGTGTACGAAATATTTGCACACATAATGCGCATAAATGTAAAAGTGTAAAATATGCGCAGAGACCATGTACGTAATGGCAGCATTCGCAGAAAGTATGATAGGTTTTGTTAATAAAGCCCTTTAACCATTACGTGCAATAATCCCCTTTTAGTCCTCCTCTTCCCCCGTAGCTAATTTAAAAGATAGGGTACTTGTTGATAGCACTTTATTTATAAATACTAGTTTATAAATAAAATATTTCACATATAATATATTTATACATATATTTTCAGAACTATCGCTCCGGTTTAAAACGCAATTTGGATTCATAGAGATTTTTTGAAAAAGGGGACTAGCACTGACCTACAATATATCGAGGAAATGTTGTGGGAAAAGCAACACTGACTGTGCACTTCTACCCTGTCCAGTCACTGTTCACGTTCCATGTGTTTTACCATAGTGAACACAGGACTGCAATGTACCAGGGACTTGCCGGTTTAGCATGGCAGCTCTGAATCCACATGAATATCATGAATAGCCAACGTGGAGTGTGACGGTGCGCACGCGTTATTTCTGACGGATATTGTCTATTGTGTAGAAATAATAACTGCATGCATACCATATAGCAGTAATGTAACATAGCCCGCAGCCTGCTTTACAGCCCATTTCGCTAGTTATTTTACACACACACACACAAAATTGTAAAAATGGTGTAGTTGTCGGGGGAAAAGGGCAAAAAACAAACAAACATGTTGTTCCTCGGAAATGCCGATTGATTTGTTAGGGTAACAAATTAGTAGGCTTACGCAGGCTGAGCAAATACCGTAGTAAAAGTAGGTCGGGCCTATACCATGGAAGAAGCATGTTATGGAGGAAAAGCTGGAGCCAACAAAAGAAGATGACACCAGCCTTGGTCAGGCTATACATGCAAAGACAGGTTTCCAGGTAGAAAAAGCATATGTCTTTGTTTATGCTAGACTGCACTGTAGGATATCAAGCCGTCTACATTAGGCAATAGCTGTGCGTGATCATTTTACCAATAGACAGTCGACTATAGCATATTATATATTTTGATGTGGACTGAAGGGGAATAGCCTACTCTATTGCATTCTAGTCGGATCACACCACTTTGCAGGCTCACCTATTGCCGTTGGTATACTATTAGTCGGGCTGGGTTCAATTGTTGCAGCAGCTCTCTATTCACTATTGAAATATGAACTTGTCATAACTACATTATTTACTCAAACAACGGAGGCTGGGGGCACAATTGTAAACTATGGTAATGGTAGGGAGTAGGAGAGAGGGGTATAAAGGGGGTGGGGGTAGAATATCCATTTTTATTGCATCACCTGTCAGCGGCGTCCAATGGGCGTCGACTCCGAGGGCATTAATTGATGAAGGTGTCTCCAGACTGGCGCACCTCCCCTCTCTGTCATTTTATTTGTGGCTCACCCAGCAGCCAGAATAGCAGCTGCATTTTAGCTCTTATTCTGTCTCTCTCTCTCTTTCCCCCCCCCCCTCTCTCTCTCTCTCTGGCTCTCTCCCTCCCTCCCTGCCTCTCTCTCCCTCCCCTCCACTCTCACAACCCACTCTCTCTCTTTCTCTCTCTCTCTCCCTCGCTATTTTATCCCTCTGGCTGAGGCAGTGGTGTACACCTACCCCTCGTCCTGCTGCCGACCAGAGGGGAGTAGAGCCGGCAGAGGCAGGTAGCAGCAGCCCCGGCTTGGTGGACACATCCGTCGCATTCCTCCACCATGCCGGACCGGGGCCAGAGGCGAGGAGCGGATGCTGTCGGCTCATTCAACCCATTCAGCACCGGCAGCTCCATTTAACTCTGCATGTCAAAGTTTGCAATTTCATGACGCAGCAGCAGCAGCAGTGTGGACGGCTTGAAGGCATGACCAAGATGCCTTGAATTGTGATCTCATGAAATTTACTGGCTATTCCCCAATATACTGAGAGAAATAGGCTACATGGATTAATACATTGGAGCGGAGACATAAAATATGGGGGACCTGCAGTGTGGCTTTGAGGAAATGCAGGGAGTGAAATTGGGATACCTGCTCATCAAAGGCAAGCAAATGTTTGCTTTGTCTCAGGTCTTCACCGACCTGCTGAAGAACATCCCCCGGACCACCGTGCACAAGCGGATGGACCACCTGAAGGTGAAGAAGCACCACTGCGACCTGGAGGAACTGCGAAAGCTCAAAGCAATAAACTCTATCGCTTTCCACGCCGCCAAATGCACTCTCATATCACGGGAGGACGTGGAGGCTCTGTATTTCTCCTGCAAGACGGAGCGGGTGTTGAAGTCCAACAAAAGGAAGGCGAAGGCGGTGGGTTCCCCGGGGGATGAGGAGGCAACCCGGGGGCTCCTGCGTGCGGACGCCGGGCTGTGGAAGGAAAAAGTTTGGTTTAGTTTGCACGGCGTCCCGCAGACTCTGGCACTTCACAACAAAACCGGCAGGAGAAGAGAGCTGACTCCTTCCCTTCCCGACTCCAAACTACCTCAATTTTATCACAAACCCCACGGACGAGATTACCGTTCGGCCACTAAGTCCAGTTACAAACAGTTTAAAAACTATGAAACGACTCAGATAACGGCAAACCGAGTAACTTTGAGCCAGAGGCACTCGTTTTTCCGGAGCGCGGTGAGCCGGCAGCCCGTGGTGCTTCAGTCCGCCATAGCTGCTCAGTCCAGGCTCTCGCGCTCAGCCGGCGACCTACTTCACAAAAGGAAGAGGAGGCGCGAGGGGGGCGGCGGCAAGGACAGCGCGAGGCACTCGTGGAGCAGGAGCAGACACGCGCACCACCACGTACCACCAGTGCTGCTCGTGCAGCCCAAATCATCCGGTACTCACGGGACTACTCTGGGCGCGTTCCACCTTGGTCCGGATTTCTACCTGGACCCCAGACCTCACCATCATCATCACCAACATCATCATCATCACCACCACCAACCGAGTTTCCCAGAGAGCTACAGCAGCGACACCGAGTCCAGCACCTACTCTGACCGGGCGAACCAAGACTCGGACTTTGGGTCTGGCTTCTCCACTACCAGCAACTCTGGGAGCTCGGATGAGGAAGAGGAGGATGAGGATGAAGATGACACCCAGTCAGAGAGTTCAGAGGTCAGTTCAGATGATGAGGAGAGCTCCTCTCAGTCCGACTCCAGCTCGGTGTCCAGCCGAGTCTCGGTTCAGAGCATCCGGTTCAGACGGGCCCGGGTTGGGTCCCTCACCAAAACTCTCAACACTAACAAGGCACCTTTGGTTCTGCAGCCCACTTTCCACTACAACTATCAGCAGCAACAAGAAAAACAACACAAGACGCTGGGCCATGTTGGCACTTCCCAGGAAGGGGACTACAGTAAACACCAGAAACGTCATAAATGTGACTTAACATGCAGTGAAACCAGAAAGGACTCGGGGCCATTACAGCCCCCAAAATTCAGCTCCACTGTTGTCCGAGAGAGTTTTTTCTCCGAGTCCAAAAGGGAAAAGGCGTCCGGTGATCCAAACAGAGCTGAACCTGTGGATGATGTGGCCCCTTACTCACCGGGACCCCAGCGGAATAAGGCGTTTCCCCCACGCAGGACGCCGGGGCATGCCAACAAATGCCCCCCCGGACTGAACGCACACTGTGACCACGACAAAGACACCAAGCTCCCCAAATGTACAGACAAGAGAGAGGTGAAACCTGCCAATAACAACCTGAAACTGTCCTCTCCGCTCAAAAAAATAAAGACCGAAGCTGAGGAGCCCTCGGTGACCGCGGACCCCCACTCTGACAGCGGCAGGACAGCCAGGACGCCCCCCTTCAACCTCCATAATGTGAAAGTTAAAGTGGAGGAGAGCTGTGATGAATATGAATACCAGAGCCAGGCCCCTGGAGTCCAATGTAAAAGAGACAAGGCAGATAGCAGCAATGGGCAATATCCCGGCGGAGACATCAAACAAGGAGACTATTTCAACAACTGGACTAAAGCCAGTGAGGAGAGCACCGATGTGGCCCCCAGGTCCCCCTGTGGCCCACATGAATGCAGGAGCACACAGGACACTCCTTGCACCGAGGAGGGGGAGCACATGAACAAAAATTGCAGGACTCTGGTGCTGGGGAGAAAACCCAGAGTTTCGAGGACGCAAACAAAACAAAAAGTGTGCAAGGTCCACAAAGCTGGCTGTTCCTCTCGTCCTGCAGGTGGTGAGGGATATACGGAGGATTTACCGAGCAGACGCAAACGCAGCAATTTAGCATCGCCTGTGAAGAAGCCTTTCAGCCTCATGGCAAATTTCCCGTCTCCGCCGTCACTGGTTGTTGGCAGCGACGGGGATCTGTGCCCTGCTTACTCCCTGAACTCGCTGCGGGGCCCCGGGCTTCCCCCTCTGTCCCACCCCGTGTGGAGGTGGCAGACAGGCGGCCAGCCTCTCCCTCCCCCACTCGCTCTGAGAACCAGGAAATACTGAGGAGGTTTTTATTGCAAAAAAACAAAAGCGCCCCAGCGTCTCAATCTTCAGTCTAATCGTAGCCCAAGTCTTAACGTGCACGCACCGAATGGCTTGCAACTTTTTTACTTTGCATTTTTTTCTCACCTATTTCAGTGAATGGATTTACATTCCTCGTTGTTTTGAAGTTTGTTCAAGGAAATACTCCTCCGAGACCCGCAAGATCCCCCTTGGAGCCTCGGAAGACGCCCACCGGACTGTGAGACATCGCTCCTGGATTTATGCTGACAAAAAGTTGACTTTAAATAAGCTATCCATCCTAAGCAATAGGCTACATGGGTTTTCAACAGTGTGTTTACTTGACTTTTTTTTCTCTGAACTCGATTGTTTTTCCCTCGCCTTTATATGCTCGACCTGTTGGATTGTATGCTGCCAGGGTTTCAGTGGTTTGTGCTTTGTTTGAGTGAAGAGAGGAGTTAAAATCACAGCATTCCTTCGGATGAGGCTGCTCTTGGTCTAGCTGGAACTGGGAGAAAGTTTGACTTGGTAAATCAAAAATCAGGGTTTCCCTTCTGTGCCACTTGGTGTATTTTATATTTCAAAGCTGTGTTTTCTTCATGCTCATAAGCTTGTCCACACTGGCCTATGTCCAATCGTTCAATTCCAGTGAGTTATTAAAAATAGGCTATGTGTCTATCTATACATGCTCACAGTTAAGCCTTTACTAGAATTGACAGGAATTGGTTCCTGGTGGTTGTGGGTTTTTTGTTTTTTTAGAGTGCTTGTAATCTGGTTTTCAGTTTTGTTTTTATTTCTCTAGAGTATTTCCTGGTTTGCAAATGTTTGACTGTGCACAGACACAGGCCCAGACACAACACAGGCCTTATGTACAGACAATCAAAAGAATAGGGCTCAGGCCTTCATAGCACGCCGTTAGGTCTCACGTTAGACTGGATTTAAGTGCTTATGTCCCTCCAGATCCATTCGCCCACAGATTTCCTCAGCATATCACATTGATTAGCCAAGGCGAATCTGTGTTTGCGTTTAGAGCATGGACATTGTTCAAGAGAGGGAAAATGAGATGAATAGAAATGTAAAAGATATAGGCATGATATGGTGGGGATTCAGAAGCCACAGTGGAAAACACACACCAAAACAACGTCCCATAACACCTTCTAGCCCGGTGGCTACTTAGAAATAATGCGACAAAGCACAAGTGATGGGCTTAAATGCGTTGCACTTTGATACTGTTGGGGGTCTTGTTTGAGCTTTAGGGGTTTCGGCTAGCCTATAAAGTGAAATACAAAAGACAAAGATGAGGCTTTACCTCTGGTTAATTTTGATATATAGACACAGAGCCCAAATGGACGTCATTGCATTACTATTTGAATAGGCTATTTGGGATTAACCCACATTGGTAAGTAGTCTCTAACTGCCCGTGTTTACATGAAAACACTACGAGCATTTTTCTAATGTTCATTATTTTTAGTTAACAATATGCTAATTGAAGCGAAGCCATTATTGTTCATTAGTCTATTTTTTGTTGAAGCCCGTTGCTTCAAACTGACCTGGAAAAATCTTCTAAAAACAAAATTCTAGGTTGTATTTACAGTTTACAGCAGGCTTTCGCCCCCATAAGACACCGAAAATGTAATCTGGCCATCAAATAATATTTTTTGACAAGTCGACTTTTGCTTTCTTTATTTGTCAAACCACGTCATTCTTAATGTAGCTTTTGAAATATGGCCGCTCAGTGAATGTATCCCAGTCCTTTTCATTTGACCCCCAAAATTCAATACCATCAACTTCAGATTTCAATGTATAACACGCAATCCACCCAAAAAATATACTAAATATTAATAATTAAAATGGTTGAAGTTGCACCCAAATGTAGATATTTTTAGGTTAATATGTAGATTTTTCAAAGGCAGTCCAGGACGCGCTCTAATTGGCAGGCTTTTCTGTCTGCGACAAAGAGAGGCCCAGCTTATGGTGAGCCAGATCACAACAAACCCAAAGCCTATGAATGATGTCAGCCTTCTCACAAGCAGAGCAACAGCAAAGGGTGCATTCATTCAGAGGATTGTAGAAACCATTTAATGGGAGAATGTAGAAAAAAAATGTACAAAAACTCTGTTTCACCCTGCCTAAATCAGTGTGAATACATGTGGTAGATGTTTAGCCATGTGATTAAAGCACCACTCTGCAGCCACGAAGCCCCACTCACTCTGGGCCCTGTTTCTACAAGACAACACAAACTTGAACTTATTTCCTCGACTCCAAACTAAAATAGCTATTTTTTAAACTACGACTCGATCCCTATATGTTGTAAATGTGAGTGGTAGGGCTAAAATGGAGAGGGGTGGTTGCAATGGGGTGGGGGAGTTGCTGTGTTGCAAGAGCGAAGCTTTCAACCTCTAATCCGCATGTCAAAAGCATAGGCATAGGACGAAGAGGGATCGCCTGCACCCAGAGCTATGGGTGTACCCCCCTGAAGCACCAGCCTATTCTCACGCAGTATTCACAATTCATTGCCGAGGGAAGGAGATGGTGGTAATGGCCTGTTGGGAGGGCCCTTCCACCGTTAAGACAAATAGCTCTCTGACAGTGACGCTATCAATGTAAACAATTGCATCGTGCAGCAACTAGAGGCTGCATACCCCCCCCTCCCTCATCACCCCTTCCCCACACCCCACCTCGTTCACTCATTTTCTTAGCTTTTTTGATACAATACTTGAGGTCAGGTTTTTGACACGGAATTTGAAGTCACTGGTTGTTTATATGAAACTGAATATTTATTTTTGTGAATTTTCTGGGAGGGGGGGTTTGTATAATAACTTTCTTGTGAATATAGGACAAATGCACTCGAAATGGAAACTTGAACAGTGGATTTCTGAAGCACTTTCCCTTTCTTTTTTTTGTTGTTTTGAATTATGAAGCATTCATTAAACGCGACTGAGTGTAAATCAGACTACGTTTCTCTTTCTTTTTGAGTTGGACAATCATTTGTTTGGGGGAGAACCCAAAGAGCTTTAATGATGGAGAAACTGGCCTGGGACCTACGATGTTTAAACTGTGTTACACAGGAAAGCAAAGCAGGGACCTGATTTTTAAACCTTTTTTCTAACCTATTATTTCTAAGGATTCACGTTTCACTGCTCTTTCTTGCATTTCTCACCCTTGTCATAAAATGTTGTGAACGTTTTGACAATCCAGTCAGTTAATCGAGAGTAAATTCAAGTGTTGCAAAGGAAAATCTGTCATATCCAGTGTATAATTAAATAATAGTGAATGGCTAGGCAAGGAAGCAAGGAGGCTTCAGTTTACATTTTAAATTGATTAAACTGAGAGGAAATAGACTTCAGCCCTACTATAGTGTTGACCTACATTGCAGTCAGTAAGACCTAAAATAACTACCAGTTGGTTTAAGCTTGCAGCCTAATGGCGACTCTGTCTGTCCCTGACCAAAGCTGCTTCCGGGAACAGGCTACGGTAACTCCAAAACTATGGCCTATTTACGTTAAATTGTCTATGGGGTTAAATTCCCATAGAAGAGAAGAATTCCCAGTGCATCGTGAGGGGTGTGTGAGGCGAGAGAAGTGGGAGGCCTGCAGAGCCTGCAATAATAACAAGAGGCAAAACCGCAGACATTTACGCATGCAGTCTCTCCAACCACTATGCTCGGTGTTAATGCTGATAGAGTACTTACACTGAAGTACAGCAAACCTCCGTAGTTACAGGCACGCATTGGCCTACATAGAGCACCCTAGTGATGTATTGCAATGTCAGAATATAAACCGGAATATCGGCGTAAAAGCAGCCAGCAACCATATAGGTCTGCAAGTTAAGAGATGGGCCAAGTGTCAAACGAGAGATCATTAATCCCTTACGAAAAAGAACTATATCAATCCTGTAATACCCTTTATAGGGCTACTATACAAATGTCACACTAAAACTATACGTCCTTGCAGGAATACTATAGTGACACCATAGGAGATACAATAGGCCACTATAAATTCACTAGTCCACTCACACACTAGTGTGAGTGGACAAGTACCTATTGCAATATTATAGTGCGATAGGAAAAGTCACTGTGCCCTCCAAGTCGACTAGCCTATAGTTGCCGTTAACAATATAGGATAGGTCTATAGGTGTAAATTTGTACGGAGCCTTGACCAGACTTGCCCACCATCTCGGTCAAGACAACCCGCCATGTTTGACGTGATGTTTCCCTGATTAATGGTATTGTGCGGCATGGCAGGCCAAAGCCCCGAGGTTGATAAGGGGACCCGGGGGTAGGAGGCTGTCTGGCCCCGGCACGGCTGCTGGAGGGGCCACACTGAGAGCAGAGACAAGTCATTATGCTGCTGGCATTTCGGGGTTAAATTCCAGTGCGGATTGGGAACCGGCAGACTGTAACTTCTATAGAATAACAATAGACAGGACACGCAGGAAAGAATTACAAGTTTAACCACATTTTGGTTTAAAGGGGAATAAAAAAAACTACAACTCCAATTTCCTTAACGGCTATTCAATCAATATATCGCACACCCTGTTAGGTGCACCATAGCAATGCACTCAAAATGATATTTGCTGCTCTCTCGCTGTTTTGGAAACGAAGTTATGGGTAATGCTGACAGACACAGGCCGCGTTAGGGTCAGCACTTTGCATTGATCTTTGAGACAATTAAATACACAGAGGCCGATAAAAGCTGTCAGGACGTTTTTATGTTGAATCTCTCGGCTGTAAAGTATTTGCCTGTCATTCACCCCTATACGGAAAGGTCATTCAAAAGCTCATAATATTTTGCTGCAAAATATTAATAAAAAAGTTTTGGGAACACTTGGCGAGCATTAGGTACGACGTGTGTTATAGCACATTTTTAATGCATTAGCCTACCAACCAGTAATTTTATAATTTATCAGCTGATCCTCTCTCTGCCCTAATTAATGCTTAAGATGTGTCTTCTATGACATTCCAGTATTTGATTTCTCTCTCTCTCTCTCTCTCTCTCTCTCTCTCTCTCTCTCTCATTGCATGTTAGGGAGGGACAATACGGATCTATGAATGAATCCGTGAATTGCGGCTTTGTGAAAACAGGAGGGTCCTGGAGAGCAGAAGAGGCTCTCTGATAAACCCACACGCCAAACATCCTTCTCCCTGCGTGGATGAAACTGCAGCTTTTAGGGATTGATCGGTTTGTTGAATTCAGGCAAACATGAGATAACAACGGATAAACATTAAACGGTCAACCTAAATTTGATAAATGAAATAAATAAAAATCTAAGTGTAAAATATAGTCATAGAGCGATAACGGCCTCGTTTATTAAACCTGCAAAATGAAAGAAAGCCCAAAACATTTACAATCCGAATCAATTCAATCATGAAGTATAATGAAAATGCAGAAAATATGTCCTGGTGACATTAGTGACATCACAGTCCGTACTGACGCATGTCAGCTCACGTGCAAAGAGACATTGTGCACAGGCATAATGGACAGTGTCATTATTCAATGTTCTGGCTCTATGCATTAGAGCTACACGACATGGAAGTGCGGTGGCTGACTAGTAGCACTTTGGTCATAGGGAAGTCAAACAAAATGAATAAAACCCATACCTTTTGCGTCAAACCCTCTCGTCTGTGTGTGTGTGTGTGTGTGTGTGTGTGTGTGTGTGTGTGTGTGTGTGTGTGTGTCTGTCTGTGTGTGTGTGTGTGAGAGAGAGAGCGAGAGAGAGAGGGAGAGAGAGTATGTGGATCACACATAGGCCATGAATTCCAAAAGGTGTGTCAGTCTCAGCTTGTCTTAGTGTATTACCAAATATTATGGGAGTTTTTTTTTTTTTTTTACCTGTGGTATCATAATGAGTGACACGCCGGACAGTCTTTAATTGGCTGTGAGATAATGACTATTTGGGTATGTAGCTGTGTCACCGACCTGGAAAGTACTCGAGTGTGCGGTGGTCCCGGTATATCAGTGAAGCAACACTTTTCTAGTCTTTTCCCAATGGGATAAAGCGGAGGAATAAATGAAAGAGAAAGTCGCGATAAGCCTTGATATCAGAAGGGTCCTCGGTGGGCTTTTCCCCTCGTCAAATTTACACAACCTTAACCAAGCTGTATCTGGGAAACATTTGGAATTAAATGGATCAATAACATTTTTGTCTTACTGTTGTTTTCAACCCACTGCCCTCCTTCCTCTCTTGGTTTTGAAAATGTTATATTTTTAGTGGGTTGTAAGCTACAAAAGGTTTCACGTGTCGAAGGTGCAAAAAGATTTCCCATTTTGAGAGTTTGAGCCATGGGGACTAAGCTGCTATATACGAGTGTAAAAACTTTGCACAGCGCAAAATGAGTATGAGGTGTTGATGCCAAAAGATTTAACAACTTGCCTCCATGTGGATTAAACAGTTGCATTTATTGCAATTTAGGGGTATTTTACATGTACATGTTAGGCATTTAGCTGACACTCTTATCCACGTTAATGAGTGCAACAGTAGATTAAGCTTAATGTCCTAGATCTCCAAAATCAAAACAAGAATGAGGAGCCTTAGTACATTATAATATTCCTGAGACCGTATAAAGATCATGTAAGAATGAACTGCTGAGAAAATAGAGCTAAGAAGAGAGAAAGGATTTATAATATATAATATTTTGGAGTTTAGAAACCAGGTTAAAGGTCCCTGGTGCCTTAATGACCGTAACTGCCATACACACATATTCACACATATGCTGTGTTAATTCCTTTAAATTCGTGGATCGTGGTTTGACTAAAGAAGGAGACGGGGAAAACAGCGCTGCATCTGCTGGGTTTTACCCGGCATCCTCCTGCATGGACCCGGGGTCAGAGGGAGCGATGGCGGCCTGCCTGGAGAGGAGAGATGGGAACAACCCTGCTGCTACAACTTTGTCACTGGATTCAAACCCCAGTGTCTTTGTGTGATTTTCTAACCTACATTGTTCATCATGTTTTGTTTTGTTTTAAAATTGTCCAAATGCAGAATAAAGGTGGCGCTACTAGGAGAATTTATCATTAAAAGCGAATTAAGTGAGCCCATAATTTGGTGATGTTAAGCTGATGATGTAAAATTAGGTGGGGAAATGTACCAACTTGCTTACCCCTAAATTTAAACACTAATCAAATGGGTTATGTCTAAATTGTTGAGTTAATTGTTAAGAGGTATATCATTAGTATTATTATTGTTATTATTATTTCCTTTCTACCTAAAAGGAAAACAATCACCAAATTAGCCAATACCTATCCTTACGCAAAACTCCTCACTAGTCCGTGAACGCAGCCTATTTTCCAGTGTGTGCAGCCAATTTGAATGCTTTCGAGTTAATAACTGACCCTAAAAGCGCTGAAATCACGTTTAGAGACAAACAAGGAGCCAAACAGCTAAAGCCTGGCGGATTTCCCCGGCCGGGGGGCTGGGGGAGGAAGGGGAAAACCAGCTCCAGAGGGCTTCTGCTCGGTCATGGAGCTCAACTCCATTGCAGAGGCTTTTTTTTTCTGCGGAGAGCCTAATGCTGCATGGAGCATGTGGCAGCTTCGACAACACAATTCAATCAGTTATTAACAAGCCCGAGTCAGTTATGTCTATTGCCTCGAGTGCAACTAAGCCTCCTGTATAGGCGAGCAGTGTGACCCAAATCTATGGCACCAACACAATATAGAATGATCAGATCACGCTTCCATTCACCATAGGTAGGCTAGCAGTCTGTTTTCATCTGCACATTTTTAGCTTACAATTTAACAACATATTTAAATAGGTTTTGGTTTTCATAAAAAATGCTTTTGCCCTTTGCCTTTGCCGTTGTTTTCTACTTTGTGTTCATTGCGCATAGCCCATGGCTCGTATTAGTTGAAGTTATTCTATACATTATTCATCAGGTTTAACTAGCGGGTAATTTATCGACCTATCCTAAACTCTTTAAGGGTGTACAGATTTCTAATATTGGTTACGTGTTTCAAGCTCCAGTCCGGGCGCTTTATAGATGAGTGAATGGACTTTTGTTGCAACTTAAATCAAAACAAGCAACCTATCAACTCCAATGATACAGGTTAAATTGCGCAAACTTTGACATGCTTTTGCATTTTTTTAAACGTTTTTAAAATTCATGTTCCGCTGTCACTCTCAGTGTATTTGCCAATGAAAAAGGTTGCTGATAGATTGACTCTTCAAAACCATGCATTAGCCTAAATGTCTGATAATGGACACAATTTAAGCCAAGTCAAATTCTATCTTGTGGAATATGATTACCTTATGGGTCACATTATTAAAAACATTTAACTTTCAAAATTCCTCTTGTTCAAAAAAAGGCCTAATTCCATTATACGAATGATTGAACACCCCTCATGTTGACTACGATCTTCCTTCAACGTCGAGAATATCCCTTGTCAAAAGCATCTTTTACAGAATCAAACATCAACAAATCAACACAAATGCTAAATAGTCAAGCCAATACTGGGCAAGGAAACCCGAACTTGTTGCTATTTATGTATTAATGTAGAAAATGTATTGCATTTTCTAAAAATTGGTGTAACAGACGGCATATTTTTGTAGTAAAATCAATAAATTATCGGCCTGTAAACGGAACCCCTCCCCTACACACACGCACGCACACACACACACACACACACACACACACACACACACACGCACACATCTCATAGGGGTTCTTTGTTGCCAGCTAATAGAAACACCTTGGCTGCTATGGGTAAGAAGGGTTATATGGTATTATTTGCATTTGTTCAGAACAAGGTTTTGGGCTTCATCATTTCTGCTGAACATACTAAGGAGCCTCCTCTGAACGATAATAACACTCAAAGGTTTTACGGGCAACACTTTCTCAGAAGTCGACCTATGCAGAGACGTTAAAAGGCTAATGGAGAATGTAACCTTCAGTGAAAGAGAACATGACACCTATTTACAATGAATACGAACATATTCAATATTTAACATTTGAAATATATAAGTTGCAGGCTGTGTGCATATGCCTAAAGTCAACAGTTGACAAAATGTAAAGATGTATGCAGCCTTGAGCAATAGGAACTAGTAGCCATGGTTGAGAGGAGATAAAGCTTTAAGGCTCTGTGAGACTATTTGTTGTAATATAGCCTAGCTGAAAACTGCTATCTGGACTCTATTTCCCATTATAAAATGACAGGTCAGTTGAAGACCATCTCACACTATAGGGGGATTTGAGCACAACCACGTCCAACTCTGACCTTTGGCCCCTCATACCAGGGAATCAGACCCAGGAGCCAGGCTGGACCGGGATAAAAGACACCAGCACGACAAAAGAGCAGGGCCACAGTCCAAACAAACTGACATATAAGCCTAACCTATTGTATAGTATAGTATACTATATTTGTAGTGTTTTATTTTTTGTGTTATGTATTATATATAGGGCCTAGAAATATACAATATGTAAGTATGTATTTTGTTTTAGGTTTTATACAAATGAAAGCTCCAGATAAGTTATTTAAATATGCTGATATTTAAACCTGATCAGGTTAACTCAAATTAATTTTCCCTTTATAACAAACCCCAACAACATGAGCACAAAACTCACACATGATGAATGACGGCCTTGATGCATCAAAGTATAAATGAGCACATTCCGGCCGGTGCCTGTTGATTATTGATTAGTGAGTCAGTCCCACGGCCCCCAGCCTAAATATGACAGACATACTGCTCAGTGAGGGCTATTTGTCAAACGTCAGAGCGATGAAAAAGACACGCTATTGCCTTGCTGCAGGGCACACAGGCAGGAGACACGATGTGTCAAAAGCACATTTGAGCAGATGAGTTCCCTTTCTTCTCCTTTCCAAGTGCTGTTACTTAAATTGCGTGGGTTAGAAATATAATAGGACACTTGGCCATCTGGGCCTTCGCCAGCTAAGGTTTCAGACAACTTTTTTCACCCACTTCTTTATATTGGGTATTCAGGGTATGGGACAAAGGGCAAAGCTGGGGATTCAAGCCTCATTGTATCTAACCTCTTATAGGCCCAATTCCTTTGGCCTGCAGGAAGGCTCCTTCAACTCCTAACGAAAAATTCTTCAATTCATTATAAACACAATAATGGTCCTTTAATATTCCTATGGGGATGTAGTGTGCCTGTAGCACCCAGTTGTGAGTTTATAGTAACTTTATCATACATTATGACATTCTTTATCTGCCTTGTATCAATATAATATTCCTATAGGGGCTTATAGTGTGTCTGTGAAATTCAATAGTGAGTTTATGACCTTGTACTTATTTTCATCTCCTATGGTTTCATGGTTTCACTATGCATTTTTCTGCATGGTGGTTTAAAGTTTTGCTGTGACATTTGTATAATATCCTTTTAAAATGTATTATTGCATCACTGCAGTTCTTTTTCGTGAGAGGCCTGCCTCATTTTCGTACCACAACATCAATGAACACTAATGAAGCCGTTATCGACCTATCCTAAACAAACCTGCGACCCCTCCCAGTGTTCCGGTTCTGATAAGATCTGCATGTTACGGTGGATCTCCCTTCATAGTTTGGCCTGATTGAGGCTTGTTTGTTATGTAATCAGAGCACACAGATCCCCCCACCCAACCCAACACAACACGCACGTGCACGCTCACGCTCACGCACGCACCCCTGGGGGAAGCGTGTCCAACCGTCGTCAAATAGCTTTTAAATATGGATATTTATGTACACTTGTGCATGCTGTGAAAACACAGGGACGACTTCAGTCAGGCAGCATTTCATTATTCCAGATTACATAAATTGGAGATCAAATTTAAGCACAGAGGATTATGAGTATTATATGGCTACTTAATATGGTTTGGACAGTTCATCGATCCCATAATAACCCCAAACTCCTGCACACGAGAAGAAGAGTGCGTTTATGAGAAGCATGAATGTAAATATTCCCGAGAATAGGAATACATTTCAGTAAAATGCGGCTTAGATTATATTCCTCTTTTCTGAGAGAACATCAGCCTGTTTAAGTGTTTTTTCACCTAAAAGTCAAGCTACTTGATGGAAAATAGCCTAACATAGCTAACATGCTGAAAATAGAATAGAATAGAAAAGAAGACTAAAACATAGCCTAAAAAAGTGCTATTGCGATAGTTAGAAACATCAGAGTAAATCGCATCAGTTCAGCCATCACCTTCAATCATTTTTAATCAAACCAGTAAAACACATTTTATACATAAGTGTTAAATACCCCCCCCCCCCCCCCCCCTCTCTCTGTGTATGTTCAGTCAGCTTTAATAATTGAATAATTGAAGTTTGTCAATTTGAGAGAGTTGCTCACTTCTGCTCCTAATCTGCTAATCTTGTTTCATATGATTTGTGTTTAGGCGCCACACAACATAATAAACTGGGATTCACTTCTGCCGAAAAGATGATTTTTGGAGCAAACATCAAATCACAATGTTCATCTCTAAATGAATTGGGGGAAGTTGTGGCTGTAAAAAATATGGGGGAAAAAACTCTTTCAAAGTGTCTTGAAGTCAAACGTTGAATAAGAGAAAATATTTGAGGCCACTGTCGCCAGGCTGAGATCATTTACAAATAATTTAATTTAAAAAGTATGTTTTATTCCTGCTTTAGAGTAAATCTACCATCAGCCGTTGAGAGGCGTGCACGTTTCCCTGTGTCCCGAATCTCCCTTTGGCTCATAGTAGAATGAAAATGTGTATAAAATAATTTCAGAAAATTATATGGAAAATGTTCAATAGATCACATAGATTTGGTTAAATTGGGCTGCAGTCAACAAAACTATATCTAGTGTAAAACGGATGCAAGCTGATTTTTACTGAGCCGTTTCTTCTTCTGGCAGATTTCTTTCAGGAATAGGCTGGTGAAAACTATGTTTTTAAGGAGAGATTAGTTAGCTTGAAGGTTAATACACTGAAATATGTGAATTCAGTTTGACAAAGTCTGAGATTTTAATATGCGACCAGGAAATAAAATAATTTGGTTAGAAATCAGAAGGTCACAGTCGCCATGGACCAAACAGTCGAGCATAAATGTTCATTATGTTTGGAAAAGAAGTCGGGGAAATTTTCATTCAACTGTGAATTTAGGCGCTATATTCAGATGAACTTTATCAGCTGAGCTTTAATTCAACCTAGTATGTAGTGGTGAATAAAAAGGTGGGTAAACTATCACCTCCAGCTGGTGAGCATCACAAGGAAAACAACTAATTTTTAAAATTATTTTTAAACACTTTCCCCTTTAAAGACCCACCCTATCTTTACATAACATACATCAGTGATAAATTCCTCTCATAAGGTTATTTATGTCAGCCTAAAAAACTGGGTTAATTATGCTGTGTAGCTACATGAAAAGGTGGCTAAATTGATTTTAGGTGGGTTTACCCTCAATCACATCGTTGCCTACAACATAATAGCAGCCTGAAGACAATATTCTCCAAATTTCCCCACCTCATGTGACTTTGTACCAGAGTCAGCTGCGCTATTTTCTCTGGCTGGCTGTGTTTTGTCAGTGGAGGTGCAGACTGCAGACGCTTACATAACGCTTCCATAGACTGGCTGTTTATCAGAACCGAGTCTCTCCGTTACACACCGCCGCAAGGTTGATCCGCCGCGTTAATTTTAAAGCTTTCGTTGGGTAAAACATTTGTTGAGTGTAAAACCTTGCGCATATCTTTAAAACGAAGCCAGCGCTTAACGAATTAACCAGGTTGTTTAAGCTTTATTAGTCTGAGCTAGTATAGGCCTGAAGGGTTTTTAAGCATCGTTGCCAGTAAACTCTATGTCTGTAGTCATATTGATATTGGACGTCCAATAAGACAGTGGTTATCAAAGTGGGGTCCGGGGACCTCCAAGGGTCCTGGGCGTGGGGGTGGGGGGTCAAGGGGGTCCCACCGCAAAATGAGGAATAGTTTAATTCCCCTATAAATTAATGCACAAGAAATTATCTCCGTTATGTGGAACGACCGTCCTAATCCCATGTCTCACTCTCTCCCCTCATACAGTGTAGACAGTTATACAATATAATATTAAAACAACAACAAAAAATCTTCCCATATGGGTCCCCGGGACAAAACCTCATCAAGTTGGGGGGGGTATGTGGACTCGCGCGGGTCTATTTGGGGGGTCCGTGAAATGAAAACGTATATGGCAACCGCTGAATGAGCGACGAAACGAAAACACCAAAATATCCATATAAAAATGAACAGGCAAAATGTGTTTGATTCCCCCCGCTGCGCCTCTCTCTCTGGTACAGTCAGTTTTAAGAAATGTCGCAGTCTGACAGCGCCCCCTGCCGGCCAGTGGGAGGAGGGGGACGCTCTCTTAAAGGGGATGTCTGGAAAACCGGAAGAGGTTTTTAAGGTGGAACGGTGGAGTTACTTGCACGACGAAGCTGCCCCCCCCACCAAAGGGCTCATAGGGCAAGCTAGAGTTGGCTGAAAGATAAACACCGATTCTGTCAGTTTTTTTGCATTGTTCATCCCGTCGACACAAGCCTACACTGCAAAAATATGCTCCTCAACAAGTCATTTAGTCTGAAAATACTATTTTTCTTGAAACAAGTGCAGAAGATATGCCAACGTGGGGGGTGAGATAATTTCACTCGTTTTCAATGCAAACCAAGTTGTTTCAAGAATACACTAGAAGAAGAAAGAAACACTATAGTGCAGCGATTTCACACAAAAAAATCTCCTAACAGGTAAGACCGTGTAGGGAAACAAGTGAAATTGTCTTCCCTCCACTGGAATTTCACGTGTTTTAAGAAAAATACGTTTTTAAGACTCGATACTGGACTAAATGACCCGTTAAAGTGCATATTTTATGCAGTGTAACCCTTATTCTATAGACATTTATACTTAATTGGACATCACTTCAAGAATAATAACATGCTGGGCTTTTCAGTTCTGCTGGCAGCCTATATAAAGCTGGTTAATCAAAGATATTTTAGCACCAGGATCATTTGTCCCAGTCACCTATAATAAAACAACGATGAATTCAGTTTTAGATGCTGTGGGGAAACTGTGTCTTGTTTTGAATACTGCTGAAAATAACGGAAACCAGGCTTACTCAAGACCGGCTTAAAAACACGGTGTTGTGTAATGGACAACGCATAGCCTTCTACCTATAGTATAAAATCAATAATGCCTTTGCCTCGATGTATCCTCGGATAATGGAAAAAAGAAAATGAATAATTCATTGACTGCGTGATTTATAGGTTGCAGGCCTACCTGAAGCATGAAGCCTTGTCATGGTCAGTTTATTTTCCCTGTCCGTGAAATAGATTATTAACAACATAGACAGATAGATAGATAGATAGATAGATAGATAGATAGATAGATAGATAGACCAGGTTTAAAGTGACATTATATCTTAGATGGGTCTCGTCACAGTCTCACTACTGACAGCGTCTATTCACCAGTGGGGGGGGGGGGGGGAAATCGTGTTTACGTGTTTTAACGACCACCAGCGTTTATTTGAATGAACATGAATTTTATTCTTATCACAGGATTGAGTGAGAGAGGGAAAGTGCCTTGAAAGGCCTTTGAAAAGCCATTGAGACCTTGGAGCCATTCAGTTCCTAGGTGGGAGAGAGAGAGAGAGAGAGAGAGAGAGAGACTTTAGATTTAAGTTTTCTCTTGTTTTAAAACCTTTACTTCCTCCCTCCCATCTGCATACAGTCTCGCCTCGCCTGGACCTTGTATGCACATGGTGTATGGTGTTAATACCCGCCTACTGTTCTGTCCCAAGCACCCGTCTCTCCTCTCACATCGCTCAGTCTTCCTGGCAACCTGCTCCCCTCGCAAGACTTAAACAAATGCATTTCTCTCATTCAGTTGCGTTTGTTCTCCTAATGGCCCTCGCCGAAAGGGTTAACGGAAAAGGCATGTTGGGTTCGTTTCTTTACGCATTTATTACACCACATTTAATCTTTAGCCATTTAAAAAAGTCTGTCTTTTGCCATTCTCCACTAGGTCAGGAGGAGTCACCGTGGTTCGTTGGGTGTCTCGACGCCAGCGCCTCCTGGCCGCTCAGTGTTGAGGCGCCCATGGGTGCCAGTGACCTTGACCCGGTAGCCTGCTCTCAACGCTGCCTAGACGAAGGGTAAGAGAAATAAAAATAAAAAGAGGCAACATAACACGTTACACTAGTCACATTTCAACCAAAATTCACCTGGATATCGGTATCGGTCCGATTGCTGTTTGAAGCGTTACTGAGTAAACCACCCCTAACGAAAAAAAAACTATAATATCCCTATAGGGAGTTATAGAGATAGTATTATATTCCTACAGGGACTTAAAGTGTTCCTGTGATAACCGTTTTGAATCATAAATATACTAGGATTGCTATAGTCCTTTTTTGTAATATTTTTCTTTTTCACTATCCTGCCGTTATTACAAGCATCAGGTCAAGGTGTTAGATGATATTTATACCTAAACTATGCAGTCCGTCATCTCCTACGCATAGGCTACAGTACTTCATTACTATCCGAGAAAAAACTTGACAATGAACTCTAGGTCTAAAACCTTCACCATGTATTTTAAATATTTGTATATATTTTAAGTATTTTTCTTATGAAGGAAACAACTTCAACATGAAAAGAATATGTTTTCCTTGGGCTTACATTCAAAATATAGGTAGTGGGTTTTGAGGCTCCCTACATCAAAGAGTTGGTGGACAATTGAGAAAGGAATTCTGTTTCAAATGTGACTTTTGGGGCTGAGGAAATACATTTTCATTAAGCTCGAGGAGCAGACAAAGAGAGTTACTCTGAATTTCTTCATTGCAACGCACCCAAGAGAAGCTACCTTAGGTCTTTCTGAACTAGAAACATTTACAGTAAATGTCAGTTTTCTGGCTTTTGTTTGTGTAGATGAGCTAACTGCATATATAGAACCCAAACAGCCTTGGAAAATACCTCTAGGTATGTAATGTGAGTAGCCAGTATTTTTTAATCATCAGTATTTGGTATTAAAGGTACCAGTTTGCAGCACTGACCGTAGAGAGCTGTTACTGTGGCAAAGAGCTACATGGTTTGGTGATCAGTGAGTGCTCCAACACATCTTCCGCTAGAGGGCCAATAAGTACCACAGGACCAGACACAGGAGAAAGGTGAGACATCCTTACTTCCATTTTTTCATGTATTTGTGGCTATATTGATATTCCCCATCTTCTTTCAATGTCCAATTGCTACACTGGGCCTGTTTAATCCTCTGTTCCAAGTGGCTAAAGAGACAAACCTATCTGTCACCATCCCTAAAATCCCACATAATGCTTTCTGACAAAATCATTAAAAATTCATCATGCTTTTGAGCCCCAATCCATAATTTATACCCAGTTACCCCTTTGTGTCTGTCAGTACCCTGCTGACCCTGTAGGTTTTTGGGCTTGTCCTGTACTGCATACTTTTACTGGGCTCGAAGTGAGGCTGAAAACAATTTACCATCCTTGCTTTTAATAATTTATATTCCATTCTATTCTATTCTATTCTATTCTATTACTGCAGACATTTTGGGAGCGTCGTATACCTGCCTCGTGGAGATGCACAGGGAAGTTTTGCAGTCTACAGAACTCAAGGACCATTTCTCCACACCATCCGCCTGGCTTCCTCAGCAGACAAAGTGCGGGCCGGGACGCCTTTCATCATAGAAGTGTCTGGACACCTGGCTGGGGACCCTAGCCAGCCCACAGGTCAGACACTGCAGAATCTATCTATGCACTGAACTGCTCCAAAACGTTGTTATTGTTGACATTTAAAGCTTCAAAGCCAACATGTGACTGTGTGGCGCCAGTTTTTATTTAATCAGTTTTTCCACACAGCATCCACCATAAAAGGACATGTGAGCTAAACACAGTCAAAGGCATCTACAGAAATTCAGTTCAATTCATGTTTGGATGTTAATTACCAAAAAGTAGGTAATCTAGAGTTGTGTGATGAAATAGAAAAAAAATCTATCCAAGAAATTGTTGCTTGATAACAGCAGAAATATTGGATAATGTGCTGATTATTAATTTTAAATTATGTTCAAACATTTAATTAAGATATTACACATTCAAAATAATGGTAATTATATAATGACAATAAGGGTAAAGATTTAACACAGGATCATATTTAATCCAAATCATGATTATAAGTTTTAAGAAAATATTTGATCCATGTTGTGATGAAATTTGATCCAGAATGTAGTTAATGATTTTTTTATGCACAAATTGCTACTTACACACAGATAAAGGTTTATAGGTTTATAAGAATATTTCATTTAGGTTCTATATATTTATACAACATATTTCCTTCCTAATTTTCAGGAGTTCAGGGTCTGGGAGGGCAGAACCTCTCATATGTCATGGTAGAGTTCAGAGGGAGAAGCTCTAAAGGTCAAAGTTCACACCGAATCACTGTATTGGATGGCAGTTTCTTCACTGTGTCTGTTGAATGGATTTTGGAAGCCCCTGGAAAAAATCTAATCAGTAAGTCAACAAGAGAAAAGTTTTAATAAGAGCAAACAATAAATAATAAATTAATAATTAATTTAGAGAAATGCTTATACTGCATACTCATTATTATAGTTAAATCCTGCTCTCTCTCTCTCTCTCTATCTATCGATCTGTCTATCTTTCTCTCTCATTTTAGACGTCAGCGTCTCCAACCCCCTCTCCAAGATCTCCTCTGCACTCCACCTCTCTGTCCTGCAGCCCTCTCCAGACGGCTTGATAGTCTCTCTGCTCCATGGCCCCATAGGGGTCCCCCCCTGCATCCCCTTCCTGGAGACGGACCTCCAAAGTGGGGCTGTGGAGACAGCGTATCTGGGCGACCCTGTCACCCTGCAGGCGTACTTAGGCGAGGGTCTCGGGGTGGAGTTTGTTTGGCGCTTCACTCATGAGGAAAAGGAGGAGGCGGAGGAAGAGAGGAAGAGTGTAAAGACATGTTGTCAGCCTGACTGTCTGAGCAGCATTGTGGTATGTAGAACTGGGAAACAATTGCTGCCTTCTGATACAAATCTTGTATCTCCAAAAAGCAAGGTTGTTAGCATTTATTTTTTAAATTTAATTTCTTTCTTATTTTTTTAATTGATGATTGTGTGTTTTGGACATTGACCAATACGCCAGGTCTGATGTAACTATCACTTTCACAAATTTTGAAGAAAGGAATCCACAAAACGTACTGAAAAAATTTGAACTTCAATAACCAGAATTCATGTGATGTGATGTCAGTAAACTGCACACAGCTCACTCATGTTTACCAACCTAGCTGATGTGTGATCGCTTTATACCAAAGGAAGATCTAATGTTGGTGAGTCCAGCTTTCTCTGGACGTGTTCACTCGCTGCTGTTTATTAGTTTGGACTTCACTCTGAAGTTACAATTAGTCACGTCCTGTGGGTAGAGAAGTGTACATACCTGACGCCAGAATTTAATTTGGGCAAATACGGAAAATCTATGGGGTCTCAATTAGGGTGAAGGGACGCTCTTCTCTATTGCAGCTCCACTTTGTGATTTAGGCTGATAAGACAGGTGAACTTTTACAGAAAAATCTTGCCTAGTGTAGCTTTAAGAAATGAAAAACACCAAACCTGGATTTATGAGGTTTACTCAGGACAGCAGCAATATATCGCATACATTCCAAATCATCCTATTTTATACAATGTCTCATCAGTGAAATTACTTAATTCTTAATTGCCCTCAGAATTGGACCTTTGAAACAGAGGGAGTTCACATGGTGTCAGTAAATGCCTCCAATGCCTACGGCTGGACTCAGGAAACAATCCATATTGTGAGTACTGGCTTCATTCACTGAAAATTGTAGATCCACATGTGGCATAGGCCAGAACTCTATTTTATGAATTTCACATTTGTGTATGTGTGTGTGTGTGTGTGTGTGCGTGCGTGCGTGTGCGTGCGTGCGTGTGCATGTTGCATGTGTGCATGTATGTGGATGTGTCCACCTGCAGGTGGTTTTGCGTCTTGCTGTTTCTGACCTTAGGGTGGGTGTATCTGGGGACCAGCTGAGTGCCGGTCAGGACATTTCTGTGGACATGGAGCTGTTCACCACCATCAAACACCTGCTTGTGCTCAACCTCACACTGGACGCTGAGGACAGCCACAACTGCAGCCATAGTAATGACCGCAGCAGCAAAGGCGGAGGCAGCAGCATTGATGGTATAACAGCAAAGGCAATGACGAAGAGAACATGCATGATAATAACATAAAGAACGGTAATTTAAACAGCAGCGACAGAAATGACCTTAGTAATGACAATGACAACATTAGCAACAACATTAATAACATTAGGTGGGAACAGCAATAACAATAATGGCCAACAAGTGTGGTCACGATGAAACACCCGACCTCAACCTTGCTCACCATCACAGCAGGGTCAAATGCCACCGTGGCTCTGCTGGTGAATGCAACCTTACTCTACCAAAGCAGCAGGAGAGGAGACAGTGGTGGTCTTGCTTTTAGGGGGTTGAATCTTGACAAGAGCTAAATGCCTTGGTATGCCTGAAAAGATACTTGTAAATATCTTAGAATATAAAGAATGAAGAGGCCCCAATTTTTTTCCAACATTTATAAGACATGTGGGCACTGGGAAAAATATTTGTTATGGAGATTCTGTTGTTTTTCTTTTTTTGTAAAATAGATTTTCATTCAGTTTCCGTTTTTTCTTTATTTATTATTTATGGCATTAAAGCTGTTTTATACTGCACAAAAGGCACTTCTAAGTGTCATATGTCTTGTAGCCATGCTGGTTCCATAGGGATGCAGGACTTACCTATACTGCAGTAAACAATGATATACAGCGAGTAAGGAAGGAGCAAAAAAGAAGTGTTTGGGGTTCAGAGGGTTAAGTTTGATTAAGATCTCATGCTTTCATCTGAACTTGACACTACAAAGCTGTTGACAGACTAGAAAGTTTATTGCTTGGCTTTCATTCCTGACTGATTCTCACATTCTTGATGACTGTCCAAGCAAACATGAGCTTCAACATAATCATCTTGTTGGAGAAGAAAACCCCCTGAAGCACATTCTAATCTTTGACAGGATACCATGCCATTTTTTTCTTCCAACCAACAACAATCTGTGTTAAATAATGTAGAATATTGCACAGCATTTTGTATAATATTATCCTCTACACCCTTTCTTATGTTTGTCCAGAGAAACAGCAGGATTGGTACAGAGAAGCAGGCCAATCCCACAGACACAGATAGAACCTTCTAGTGATTCATTTATATATGTTTCTGTTATTGTTGTACCTGTCTGGTGTTCTGTATCTCTTTGTGATGCAGCATTTATAATCTGTGGCAGATAACATGTCGACTATGTAATGTTTGCTTTGTTTTGTCCCCTAGCCGTGTGGATTTATACAGCGAAGCAGGCGTATCCCACAAATACAGATATAACCTTCCTGGCCAAGTCTGCTGAGCCCGACCCTGTGGAGCTCCTCTGGTACTTTGGAGACTCCAGGCCCGTCAGAACCACCTCAAGGACCATCACCAAAAGATACCACACGCCTGGCAGGTACAAGACGAACTGCAGTGCATGGGGATAGTTTCATGATTTTTCCTAATTACTAAAAGATACTGCTACTGTATTTAAACTTGATTTAGTGACAATGCAGTCTGAGCTGTCAAGTGCTCATTGTCTTCAAGAGTGACATTAGTGAATGTGAGTTTATATGTATCAATGTTTTACCAATGCTGTATACAATTGTGCTGTTGTCCCTTTAACTGAAGCTGTTTTCCCCTCCATGATTGTTCGCGATGTAAAATAGGGAGTGTCAATAATCCAAAATGATGTGGAATTTTCAATGAATCAGTTTAAGAGCTGGGGCATATAAACACTGTATCCTGTTTACAATAGCTAGGATAAGATCATATCCCAGTAAGTGCACTCAGCAACACAGTACTTATCATTCCAATCCCCTTGTCTTTGACCCAGGTACAGTGTAGTAGTAGTAGCATCCAATGGCCTGAGCTCCTTCACCTCTGAGGCGTTCCCCCTGGTGGTCCAGAGAGCAGTGCAAATCAATAGGCTGGTCCACCGGGCCTCAGTCCTGCAGAACCAGACGGTGGCTTTGAGTTGCCGGGTCAATGTCGGGACCAACCTCACCTACCTGTGGAGCTTCGGAGACGGAACCTCCAGGCTGGGACGGAACGCGGAACAGCACGTGTTCCACAGGTGAGGCGGAAGGTTACACTTCCTGTAGTCAAACGCTGCATTTTAGTCATTTTGAGGTGTAATTAATAACTGAAGGTACCAGCTATTTTTGGCTAGAAAAGAAAAATAATGAAGAAATTCGGCTCTGACGTCCTAGTTGACTGTTGACTGTTCAGAGCAGTGTTATAGCCTAGTAAAAGGTCTAAAATGGTTTTGAGTTCAGTTAACTCCTATGTGGTTTTAAGTAACACTAAATGTTACAAAGGCCCCTCTTAGATTACAAGACTTTATTTATTTAAAGTTATTTACGATCAATTTACAATCAGCAGCAGCAAATCATATGCTCAGCTAATTTAGAGCCTGAATAGCCACTGAAAGCCAGGTGACTCAATATTTTGTCTTTTCTTTGTTCTTTCAGAATAAATCTCAAAATGTGCCGCTCTGATTCACTCTTGCTGATTCACAAGTGTAACGTGTGTGTGTGCATGTGTACATATATGTGCCTGTGCATGCTTGTGTGTGTGTGTGTGTTTTCTCCCTGCAGGGTAGGAGAGTTCAACGTGGAAGTGATTGTGTCTAACCTGGTCAGTTCTGCCTCTCTGAGCAGTCAGATCTTTGTGGTTGACCGCCCTTGCCAGCCACCACCAGTCAAAAACATGGGGCCTCTCAAAGTGCAGGTACAATTTACAGTGGAGTGTTACCTAACCCTGAAAGAGGCCCTCTTAAAACATTTTGAAACTTGTACGCACCTTTCTTCACCTCCCTTATTGTATTCTCCTCTCCATCTAGGTGCGGCGGTATGAGGTAGTCCGTTTGGGGGTGACCTATGAGACTGAAGTACACTGTGACATCTCAAGGGGCCTTCACTACACCTGGACCTTGTATGACTCTGCAGGCCAGGACTTCCCATTGCCTCCCATAGACACACACCAACAGAGCCTCATTCTGCCAAGCCATCTCCTGCACTATGACACTTACACCGCCATAGCTAGGGTAAGTAGAGGAAAACTGTTATGCATGGAGGAGATAGAGGAATCCACCACACTTTTCAACCTGCATTGGGACCCTATTGCTGATGGTTTGACACATAATAAGAGCAGCAATATGTTTTAGTGAGCCTGGGTCCAAGTTGTAGAGTTGAACTTTTCATGGTACATATGGTATTTTTCTAAAGGTTTTTGAACTGGGTGGAAAATGTTGAACTGAAAATTGTGGCTTGACTCCAAAGCTGGTGGTGGTTTGCAGGTTCAGGTTGTTGGCAGCGTGGTGTACAGTAACTACACTGTGAGGGTGGAGGTGGTTCCAAGCCCTCCTGTGGCCTTCATCCAGGGTGGCACCAACGTCTTCATTAATAACAGGAACATCACCATGGTAACCCTTGATGGTCAGCAATCGTACGACCCTGACTTCCCCATGAACCCAATCAGGTACAGAAAATGATAGATTTTCGTACGTATAAAGCAAAAATACTATGCATGACATGTACTGGAAGTAGCAGGTGCTGATTGAGATAATAATACTATCAAGTTTAGCTTTTCACACTGTTTCTTCTTCACAGCTACAGCTGGAGATGTAAGCCAATCAGCTCCATCATCAGCTCCTGTTTCAACCAATACGTTCCCACTTCCTCCTCTGTGTTAAAGTTTCCTGCTAGTTTCCTGAAACACAACTTTGACCAGTTCCAATTCACGCTCACCGTCCACAGCGAAGAGCGTTCAGCTTCATCAGAGACCTTTCTTACAGTAACACCAAACCTGATCAGGTAAGAGTTCATAAAAAGGGACTCATTTATCCCGAGCGTCTTATGCCTGTGTAAGAACGTTTTTATTTTACACTGATAAGCAACCTTTCATTGCATGTATCTGAATGGGTTTTCAATCCAGAAAGGTGGCAGTTTATTGCCTCCAATGCCAGGGAGACCTCGTGAACTGGGATCAGGCATTCTCTGTCAGCGCTGCGTGTGAGAGCTGTGATGTTTCCCCAAAAGACATTTACTACACCTGGAGCCTCTACCTGGTCAATGCCTCCTCTAAGCCTATCATAGAAGGTAAAACAACAAAGAAAAGTATATTCAGTTGTAGCTGAATAGTAGCTTTTGTTCCAAAATACAGTATTTACAGTTTTTTTAGCACCTGGTGAAGTAATTGTTACAGATTGTGTTTTCTTTTGTTGTACTTCCATCTTTGATTTTATTTGGGGGTTGGAATATATCAAAGCCCATTTATGAAACACTTCTCTTCATTTTTGTTCTAGCATTAACAGTTCCATGTTTTTTTTGTACCACTCTTCAAATTCTGGCCTTGTGTGTGTTCTTCTCCCTAGTCCCATTTTGTCACACAGTGGATCTCAGTGCTCCATCCACCATCATCGGGGGTCCTGCTGCCCCCCGTCTGCCTCCTGGGACTTCCACCCTGCATCCACCAGCCATACGCACACCTTTCACCCCTGTCACTGATCATCCAACTTCCCCACAGGCTTCACAATACACCCATACCATCCACCCCTCAACTCCTACATGGCTGATTAAGAATGCTACTAAACCTCCAAACATGGAGCTAATGCAGAGTCACAACATGTCATCGAACATGGCTGGTGTTTCGTCAGATGTGACCAGTGATGCTGGGATACAAATTACAACCCCGATATATGGTGGCCCCATCACCACGCCTCTGCCTCCTCTAGAAGAGAGCCAGTTCCCAAGTGGTCACTCCTGGAAACAGAAATTAGTGGAACCTGAGGGGACCAACAGCATAACTTCAAATGTTCAAATGGAAAGTCCAACCCCTCCACATGTTGTTGCTGTTTCAGTAGACCCTGAGCCCCCCCCTATATACAGCTCTTCTCTAGTCAACAGTGGCCTAAGAAGAGCAGCGTTAGGTGAGATTGGAAAATGTGGGTTGGGTGATATGAATGATATCTAGAAACCATGTATCTCTGATGTTGCAATTTTTACTTTTACTTTTACACTATGCATAGAAAATGTTTCATGGCCAGGTGAACAAGCAAAGCCTAAAAGCATTGTAAACTGCAAAAATGCAAGGAGTTGAATGGAGAATTTAGCTTGTTTTTCTCAATTCCTGAGAAGTAACAATGTTCAAGGTCATAGTTAAAGTGGTTCGTTGATTAAACCTTTGACAATTTATTCTTTTTTATATCCAGGAGAGGAGTCCTACCATCATCCTTTGGGAGAGCTTGAGCCTCCAAAGCCTCTGTACCCCTTCTCTGAGTACCCCCCAATTGTCCTTGACAATGGTAGCATCCCATATTCTGCCCCCTTTGGCCAACGTGACATCATCAGAGAATTCCCCACTAATTCTGACTTTCCTGCTGACTCAGATTACGCCCTCCCTGACCTAGAGAGTGGTGACGAGAGTGGTGACATGGGAGGTCAACTAGGTAAGTACAAACGAGAGATGGTCGACTAAGACTGGGAGAAGGATGGATGGATGGATGGATGGATGGATGGATGGATGGATGGATGGGTGGATGGGTGATTTCATCCATCCATTCATCTGTCAATACAGAAAAAATACCTGTCCACCATCCAGCTTGTTGAATTTCAAAACATTGTATTGTGTCCATACACTTTGTCAGCAGAACTTGTTCCTACAAATGTAGGATATAATATTAATATATATAAGTATAAGTATAAGTATAAGTATTTCTATGTCTAATACCTTCTTGTTTTTACATTAGCACACACTGTGCAGAGTTTCAGTGTATGGGACTACCGTGCATTAAAGCTAGGTCTTTTACAGAGTCGAATTATGACGTTTCTTTCCTGGGCATGGAGGAAGGAGACCCGGGGATCTCAGAAGGCAGACCCACAGGTACATGTGCATGTGTGTGTGTGTGTGTGTGTATGCGTATGTGTGTGTGTGTGCATGTGGGTGCAAATTAATATGAGTTTGAGAGGTTGTATATGGACCTATGTGTATTCTCAGGTGCGGGTGGTGAGAGCCACGGCCCAGGTGACTCGGGGTTTGATCCAGATTCAGGTGAAGATGAGGGGAGTAATCTGGTGGATTCCAGCCCCTCTCTGGTGTTCCAGGAGCCAATCCTGCTTGACCTGCCCCGAGACCTGGTAGAGAGAAGCCTGTTTAAGTCCTACACTTACACAGGTACATCATTCACAACAAACACACACACACACACACACACACACACACACACACACACAGACTCTCTCCTCTCTTTCTCTCTCTAAGCCTGGCCTTCAGTCATCTCTCTCTCTCTCTCTCTCTCTCTCTCTCTCTCTCTCTTTCCAGGAATGTCCTCCCCTATCCTCAGCTTTAGGCCCTTCAGTCTGAGGCCAGGGAGCAGATACATGTTGGAGGTCACTGCCAGTAAGTCTCATTACATCAATAACATAAATATTTTTTTGATAAAATGAAATACTATCAGCAAGAAGAAAGAAAGAAGAAGGACCAACTACAGAGTCCTGTGGCTCATTTGTGGATTTGCAAGCTACAGCTAGGTAGCTCAAAGCAGTTTCAAAATATATTGTAAAAGTACACATATCAGTCATGTGAGACACTGTTGTGAATTGTGAACCTCATAGTACTCATCCTAGCTGGACACTAACGTTGTTGTCATGGTTCATCTGTTGAACTCAGAATCCCATAATGCTTTTCTGGGCCGGACTCAGCTCTTCCTAGCAACCAACCCTGCTCCAAGAGGAATGACGTGCCAGGTGCAGCCGAGCAATGGGGTGGAGATACACACACACTTCAGCATCTTCTGCACCTCAGGAAAGGAGGTATCACTCTCACACACTCACTCACACACACACACACACACACGCACACAGAAATAAACAAACAAACCGACATGCAAGCGTGCTTTCTTTTTCACTCAGTCCCATACATCCCACTAAACCTGAGTCAAATAATTTGGCAAATAATTCTTAATTGCTTGTTTAACCCCGCATGGTTTACTGGATGGGTGTTGTTTCAGGGCTAAGCCTGCTCTGAGTGAAATTTAGTTCTTAAATGCAGGATCATTTCTGAAATAAAGGACAATTTGCTCTTCCTTTTAGGAGTAAGACCAAAACCTATACTCAATACTCTCAACAGCTAAATTATTTAAGAGAGCTAGGGTTCAGCGCTAAGGTTAAATGCCAGCGGGTGGCTATGTTACCCAGACAGAGGTGGAGAACCCACACACTTACTAGTCAGTTTAGAGTGACCTTATTGTACTGATCTCTCTCTCTCTCTCTCTCTCTCTCTCTCTCTCTCTCTCTCTCTGTGCATTGAAGGACTTGCTGTATCAGTACAGCTTCAGTATAGGAGACAGCCCCCCCAGGACTCTGTACCAGGGCAGAGACTTTCAATACTACTTCAACCTTCCTTCTGGTGACCCCAGTGACGACTATACAGGTATGCATCCTCACACAGGGATGCATGCACATAGAAGCACATGCGACCCTGATTATGACTATAAATGTAAACACAAACAACAAACACAAAGATGCATCTTCATGACAGTTTATTCCAGAAAGCTTCCTCTAAAAGTGATGCATTGATTGATTGATTGATTGATTGATTGATTGATTGATTGTTTGTCATTGTTCCATAGTAATTATTTACACAGAGATCAGGAACAGCAGGTTCGGAACGGCCACTAAGCCTTGTCCTGTCACAGTTCGAGTCCAACCAAGCTTCCTCAGAAATACTTCTTCCCACCATGACCCTGATCTGGAACTGTAAGATACACTAAGATCACCATTTCATCCTCCCATAAAATTAAATTGTGGATCACAGAAATGTTAACTAGATTGATTTTCAAATGCTCTGAACTGTCTTCACCCTACTGATGAAGGGGATGAAGCAGGTTAAAACACTTTTGAAACAGGTCTTCTACAGTGACACCTTCTCTCTCTCTCTTTCTCTCTCTCTCTCTCTCTCTCTCTCTCTCTTTTTCTCGCTAGTTCGGAGTCAGGTCTGAGGAACCTGTCTGCTCTGGTGCGCTTTGGGAACAGCGTGGAGATTCGTAACTACATCAGTCTCCTCTCCAGCATCCTAAACAGGCTCAGCATGGACACCAATGCCAACACACATGCACAGACACACACACGCAGTGTGCTCATTTCCACAGTGTGTGAGCTTGAGATCAGTGACCAGGTACACACACATAGGCTTTCCTCTTTACAGAACCTGCTGACACTCACTGAACACACAGTGGATTGTGTTATGCTTTTTTATATACTTCTCAACACATCTTACACATCTTTTATCATAGTCTCTCTCTCTCTCTCGTTCTCATACACATGGTTGGATTTCAATAAACGTATCCACATTTTTCCGACATTTTGATAATCAGTACTCTTCATTTTTCCCTAGGCATCATTGATAGACACCATCTACATTCTCAAAGACCTCCTACAAGTCACCCATCAGGTAGGTGGATGGCTGCCTCCTCTGACAGCCTCTGTCTCATCAGGTAATGTAAATGGAGACTCTGACGAGTTGTTGATTAGCCAATAAGACTTTTCTCTATGAATGGAGGAAGGGATGAATGTATTAATGGGGGGATTGTAGTTGGACATAAGGATAAAAAGATAAATAACATGTTTTACTTTTATGGTATTGTTTATTACAATGCCTGTTGAAAGATGAGGATTGTGTGTGATTGCTTGATTGATTGATTACTGACTTACTTACCCCTTCCTAGGTAACATTAGTGAGTGCCACACAGGTGACGGCTCACATTCGAGCCATCTCAGAGCAGTTTGCTGAGCCCAGTGTTCCAGTCCTGTACCACCTTGACCAAAGGACAGTCAACACACTGGTCACACTGCTCTCATACAACCTGCAGGCCGCTGCCGCTACTCAAGACCTCACACCAGAAACGTCCAAAACTGATGACATCACACAGTCTGATCATGTCGTATCAGACTCGTCTAATGGTGAAAACATCACAAATGTCATAGCCGCTCCTGTTGACCACGCACCAGACCCGTCCACAGGCGATAACATCAAACAGGGAAAGGTGTTTTCTACAGAGCAGATGGTGCAACTTGTAACCAACAACCTGCAGGTTGCTGCAGACCTGCTGTTGGTGAGAGAGAACACATGCACATATGTTCAGTCACACTCACTCATATTTTCACACTCATACACCCCCTTTATCTCTCTCTGATATCCACTGGTTCCATTTTAGAAGTACATCCTGTTCAGCAAGACCCACGAGCAGAGTGTCAGCACCGGTGTCATGGCCCTACATACCGCATACCAAAACCAAACCTCCACCGTCATTGGCAGCGGCTCAGCCACCTTCTACATGCCTGATTCTCTGAACCAGCTTCTGTTTATTCCTAATGGTGGAGACACTGAGAATGGACAGGTCCGATCATGTGTGCTCAGCCTGCTGAGTGAGTTCACCCAGAGCCCTTACTTCTGGGCCAGCGCTCCTGCACAGGTGAGAGTGGAAGAGGTGGAAAGTTAGTGATTGAAAGGCAAGGCATTGCTCATCTATTCATATGTCTGTCCGCCTGCTGTCTCTCTCTCTCTCTCTCTCTCTCTTTCTCACTCTCACCACTCTCTCTCTCTGTTTTTCAGCTGAGTGGGCCAGTGGTTGACCTGAGTCTCTACAAATGTAGCACAAGGAGAAAGATTCCAGTTCACTCGCTCCTTCAGCCAATCAACATCGAGTTCCAACAAACAACCAGTAATGTACGTAACTAGCTGACTGGATTGATCCTTGTCTGTTTTTTCTTTACTGTGGATAGTTCTTACAGTTTCATTTAAATGCAAGTAGGTGACCAATGATATCAGGAAATGCTAGTTAGCAGGGAAATGTGGATGAAATGGAGCTTTGGACATTCAAAATGTTAATGGTATTGAAATGGTCCTTGACAATGAATCAACACAACCATGATAAAAGCAAGTAAAATATCTGCATCTGTACATCAAGTCTTAATCTTAATGGAAGTCCAACCAGAGTATAAGTGTTTTGAGTGTTTTGACTTTTGAGTGTGCAATGTGATTTTATAGGTCAGCTTCATGAAAGAGTAAGTGTGTAATGACATGTAATAACATCTATGCTGTAGAAAAGCTCTGTGAGAGAGTACATCCTCCTGCGAAACCAGGTCAACTACCACAGCCTCAACATTACCCAGCAGCACTTGCAGCAGGCCATCCAGCTGAGTGTGGTTTTCACACAGCCACCCAACAAGACGTTTCCCATCATGCTGCTCTTCAGGTAGACTCACAGTGCCTTGTGTAGTTCGTTCATAGCTATAATCTTCCAGTAATTAAAGCAACAGCAGTAACGGCAACAAAACCACCTTCAACACAATTCTTGTTGACAATAGTCAGCTGTTAATTCATTACATTTTACATTTATAGTTTAGCCATTTACACTCTCCACCAGAGTGACTTGCATCAGTGAAGTTAAATTCCTGTATCTCCAACATTATTTGTCACAAAACAAACGTCTATATTGAAGTATTTTTATCCTCAAACGTAGATACTGAGTTATGTCTTCAATAGGTGATATTTTAATGACTGTGGGTTAAAATCAACAGGAAAAGCCATAGAGTAATATAGAGAGTACGTGGTTTTACCTATGTGCCACAAGACCAAAATATGTGTTTGTTGTGCCAGGATGTTTGAGAGACCCACGCCTAGCCTGTACCATCTACACAGGATTCACCACTGGGTGGGCAACACCACACGCATCGCTCTGCCTGCCTCTTACCTCAATGGTTAGAAACTCTCTGTTCCTCTTCTGGTCCCCATCTTTCACTTTAGAAATCATTCAACATATGTCACATTTTCTAAATAAAATGTTATATATGTAACTAAATGAACTAAACAGAGCTTTATAATGCATAATAATGCAGAGGTAGAAAAGCCATTATTGCCATTTTCATAGACAACCAAAGTCAATATGTCAGGCATATATTTCTAAACAATTTTAGAGATATGCATGATACTATATTATGTTATGTTTATAATTATTAAAATCTCATTCCCTCTGTTTTGTGAAAGACAAAGATGCATTCAGTGATGCATTCATTGAATGTAAAAACAATACTGACTTGCCCATATGGTTACAACAAATTCTGCAATTCTAGCTGCAGGGGTTGGCTACCTGGCCCTGCTGACCGCTGACTATGGGAAGCCCCCCAGACACAAGTACCTGAGTAGCCAGGTCAGCTACAGTCTCACACTGGAGACCAGCCTGTGTTTGTCCTGGGATGGCCACCAGGGGGCCTGGACGCAAGACGGCTGTAGAACACAGCAAGGAGAGACAACTACTGCAGTCAACTGCAGGTAAGACGTGTGTTAAGTGTGTGTTGGTGCACACACGTACAAACACACACTTACAAACACACATACTGCAGGTAAGGTGTGTGTTAAGTGTGTGTGGCCTCACATACATCGACACAAACACGCAGGTAAGAATGCGTGAAGTATGTGCAGCAACAGACACACCAACACAAAGAAAACGCACAAATACACACACATCTATATGTTACATAACTGAATCACTCCTTCATTCCTGTTATTGTTTTTTTCCCCAGTTGTAACCAGTTGAGGCCGCTGACTGTGGTGCAGCAACAGATCCAGAGCAGCCATGACACAGTCGATCTGGACCAGCTCCTAAGGTGACCTCACCATCATCAGGCTTGGATGTCATGTTGAACCAGAGAAAACAAAATCTCTGTTCCTTCAACTGAAGCCCCAGTCTGGGCGTTTTCTTTGAGCGTACAGGGTCCAATACAACACAAACAGTAACTAAATGTTAACAAACCTCTTATGTTCTATTGATCCGTTTCAGAATGAACAAATGTTTAAGTAGAGCCTAAGGGCAATATGGGAAAAATGCAGTCTGTTTATTATGTGCTTTTTTTTTGTACAATGGCAGTAATTTTAAAATGTCGATACAAGAAAACTTTACTGAGTACTGACTGCAAAACTCACTGAAAGTCCTGTATTTCTGTGTATCCATGCTCATTTTTGCCTGTTAACAGATATTGTGGCTTCAGTTAGTGACAATGGAAATAACACAGCTACCTACTGCACTTTCTGTCTCCCTCCCTGTCATCTCAGTCTGGCCAGAGATCTGACAGTGGTCGGTGTGCTGGTGTTGTGCGTGTGCCTGTATACGCTGGGACTGGTGGTGTGTAAGAGAGCTGATATCGTCTCTGAGAAGAGTCGGAAGGTCCATTACCTTTCTGACAACTCTCCGTCGGACCCATACCTCTATGCTGTTACCATCCACACCGGTCTCTGCTCCGCAGCCAATATGAGTGCCAAGGTAGGACTGTCATTTGTTCCTCTCAACTAGGCATTCCCTCTCGCCATTATCAGTGGTCACGTTGCATTGCACTGCACATAAATCCTTTCAGAAATCAATAAATCTTATTAAAGCATATGGCCTTTTTTTCCAAATCACTGATCTTGATCTATGAGGCATCTATGAGGTAATTTCCATCCTCCTCCTCCTCCACCCTCTGCTTGTGCACCATGTCTTTCAGCTCCTTCAGTTTAACCCAGATATCAGGGGAGGTGCTGGTCTGGGTCCAGTGGGCTGTCTCAGTTGCTGAAATGTTTCTCTGACACGCCACTCTCTCTCCTGAGGTCAAGCCGCAGACAGTCAGAACAGCAACACCATCATTCTGAAACCTCACCTCTTCAGAAATGATCTACTCTTTGATGCAGTTTTATGCACACAGACATCTTAGCAAGCTGCTGTATGAGAATTTAGAAGGAGCCGAGATCTGTAAAACTATAGTATTTACATTTTCTATTTTCAGTCCTTGTGACTGAAATGTATGACCCCTGGAGATTTATTTTCCTGTAAATGTAAACATATTACTTGTAAATGGAACATTTTCAGTATTAAATACAGCGCAACACTGAGTGGGCTGACTTCAAAGTCCTGTCCTTAGAGCCACACGGTGAAAAGCACCCAGAGAAAACTATTAGATCCAAGACCTCTCTTTACCTTAATAATCTAGGTCATACATATCCACCTGTATTTTTGCTTTCATCTGAAACTGTCTTACTGTGGTGGGTGAACTGAAAATTAAATCATAAAACAAAAACAAAGAAATCTACTTTGTTTTATCTCTTAGAACTGACTTGACTGCCACTCTACTTGATACAGCCTTTGCTGCAGGTCAGTTTATCATGTCAGACTTCTATATGCATACCCCTGACTAACTTGCAGGTTATGGTTTAATGATGCTTTCATGTCTGACCTTCTGAAGGAACACACTCTATCTGTATTTATAATTATAATTGGCTATAACAGGATTGCCTTGAGCAGACATCCTTGTTAAAGTGGTGTGGGGATACTTACATAGTCCACATAGAAGTACAAAAGCAAACACCTTATTGCATTACACCTTGGCCTTGTATTATTTCCACTTTACATCATTAACATTAGTGATGCTGCCAGTTTTTCTCTGCCCTTCATTTTCATTGATACTACAATCTAACAGGTTTACAAACTCAATGTTATTTGTTATTTGATGACATTTGCATCCTAATGCCTGTATCTTATACAGCTGACAAATTTGTGTGTGTGTTATTATTATTATTATTATTATTATTATTACTACTCATAAAAGACAATACAACTGAAACATGTTAACTGAGAGCTAAACAGTGTAGCTGCCCTCACATTGGGAAAATCAGAAAGCCAGTAAAGGTGGTACGGTTATACGTGTCATCCCAGATACCGTGGCCTGAGGGGAGAAGCATGTAGACCACATCCCCCTCCTCCAGCTCAAGAGCCAATGCGTTAGACATTTGAACACGTCCGGTGTCATCATTGTGATCAGAGTTCCACGTCATCCTCTTGTCATTGTGATACAGATTAGCACCGACCCAAAATAAAGTACGTTCCTCCCAAGCGGTGAATCGGAAGTAGTAGGCTCCTCTGACTGGGGCTGTGAAGGTACCTGTATCAGAGGAGAAAATCAGGCAGACGTCAGAACTGTCTATGATGGGTCGCCAAAGTGAAGCTTGCAGTAAACACTGCTATTGGCAGTTTTCCCTTCATACCATGGGCCAATTCAGTGAAAACAAACTGCATCCCATCTGGTGCTAATACAGTTAGAGGGTATGCAGCTACTGATCACCCAAAACAGCCCAAAAATGTATCATGTAGCATTTAAAATACCAGAAAATAGCTAAACATAATACATTTAAACATCTAAAAATGTGTCAAAATATGCTCATCAAATGACATTTAGCACCAAGCAAAACCCATCACATCTTCCCTTCATATTTCATACGAGTTTGTGTGGATGAGAGAGGTCGGTACCTGTAGTTGGGTTGTAGGCCTGGCCAACGTTGGTGAAGATTTTGCTGAACTTAAGTGTGATGTCAGTATTGAAGGGTCCTATTTGTCCTGCATCGGATAGACCGACTGAGAAGGCCACTTTTGGTCGGCCTGTGTGAAAGTAGAAGGAGCACATGGACAAAACATTTGCTTAATTGACAGTTTATGAACAAACGGTATTATGCTACTTTATAGATTTCCTTCTACATCTATATCAATGAATGTTGATGCCCCTCTCCTGCTGCACACAAAATGCTCCTCGACTAACCATTACCATTCTCAGTGCTAACATAATAGTTCTTTTTTAGGTTAGTAATAGTTAAGTCATGGTTTGTGCAGCCTACCTGCATTCTCTCTCTGAAGCTCCTCCACCTCCTTCTCGCTGGCACTTATTCTGGCTTCCAAAGCTGTGAACACATTTACCATTATTATTGTATCGTAGGTTTATAGGTAGCTGTTTTCAGACAGCGAAATATTTTCCTTGATCATTATCGTTATGTACCTGCGCTCCGATTTTCACTTGCTGCCAGTCTAGCCTGAAGAGCTGAAATAAAGGGGGAAGTTATTCAATCAACAGCCAAACATAAAATCGTATCAGCAAGTTAAACTTGTTTCTGCTAAATAGATAAATATCTTATGGTATCTTCTTCACTTTGGAACTCCGAACCCTCAAAGACAGTCTTACAAAACAATTATTTAATTACAGTCATTGATAATAACAGAGATATCCCAGGTATGGTTGATACTTTCTGGTCAAACTTAGTGGAACTCATTCATTATGAACCTAACCTTAATCCCTTTTGTATAACCCAAATGTTAATTAGAGACAAAAAATGTGATTATCAGTTTTAAAGATGTAGCAATTATTGACTCTGTGGCTTGACCAGAAAGTGAAAACCATCACAAACCTTTATTAATTTCACAAATGTATGTAATGTAATTTACCTGCATTCTCACTTTCACTGGCTGTCAGTCTGACCCCTATGGCACACAGGTCTGCTGCTTGAGCTGGGATTAAGTTGAAGCAATAAATTACTCCAAAGGGTAATTTCTGTAATGTATATGAGCATTAAATAATATGATCCTCTGCAAAACTATGTGACTGCATTGGCATTACCTGTATTCGCTTGCTCCAGTTTCTCTATCTTGCTCTTGCTGTTCCTCAGCTCCACCCTATGTTCGACTGCCATGTCTCTCAACTCCTTCAGCTCAGTCCAGATGTTTGTCTGCCTGCTGGTCTGTTCTTGGGTTGCCTCTATACCCTGACTCTCAGTCTGAACCTCTGTCCTCCTGTTCTCTCCTCCTTTACCGTCACCCAGTTGGATGATGTCCTCCTTTGTGACCCCTCCACTGTCTCTCAGAGCCCATGTCCCGCACTGACAGAGCAGCAGCAACAACAGAGCTACAGCAGCCCTCATTCTGAAATCTGACCACAGAGAGCATAACAAGACTCGGTTCCTGTCTTTATATACACAAACACCTCACTGAGCTACTGTATGAGAATTAAACAGATGTTACTGATAACAAATGGAAAATAACACCAAGGATCCTGGAACACTGATAACACTAACGACTACACTGTAGATATGTGGATTTTCAGTGGTAAAGGGTCCCATAGCTCCTGATTCAGTCAAGCCATCAGGAAAGGCCACTCTTGCCTGTCTGAATACATCTTGTACATCTTTGTTAATGTGCATATGTTATCTTTTATCAGGTTTACATTGTGCTATATGGTGAAGATGGGTTCTCACAGACTAGAGAACTACAACTCCCAGAATGCACTCTATTCAGGAGGAACTCTCAAGACACCTTTATACTGAGGTAAAGTTCTTAGCATTGGGTTCAGTTGTTTACTTGTTTATGTATATCCATTCCTGATCACAAATATTATTAATAAACAGAGTGTTTCAAATATTACCACCAAAACAGAGCTTACAAAGAACAAAAAAACAACAGTAAAATGGATAAAATGTTCTTTCTTTAGTAGCATAATATCAGTGTATCCCATGTATTTCATTTGGGTTTGTCATGTTGAAGATAAGAGTTTAAATGTGCTCAGTGATAAACCCTTTGGAGTTCTAGTATATGATAATCTCTGGTTCTGGCTCTGAAACAGTGCAACGGACCGTCTAGGCCCACTGTGTGAGGTTCACATCTGGCATGACAACTCTGGACCCTCCCCAAGCTGGTACGTCAAACAAGTGGAGGTGTCTGAGGTAAGGTCCTCCTATTAAGTCTGTATATCTGTATATATGTCTTTTCCTCCCATATCTGTTATATACTATTATGATAGCACCTTTTTTTCATGCTACTTTTATATGGAAGGAGATCTTAAATCAATCTTTTTGACTTTCAATATGGCCATGTCAGGACAGATCGTTTTTCTACTTTTAATGTAGGTGAGCCGAGGGCATGTGAAGGGTCGGACATGGCTGTTCCTCGGTCAGTGCTGGCTGGCTGTCAGCGAGAGTGACGGCCGGGTGGAGAGAAGGCTCAGGGTTTGCACTCAGGGAATAGGCTTTGCCAAGGTAAGACACTTACATGCACACATGCACATACACACAGACCGTGTATTTTAATCTCTATAACCCCGCCTTTCTGTAACCCTGTGTGAATTTCTCCACCTGTGTGTTTGCAGTTGCTGTGTCTCAAACTATCTGACTACTTGGCTGATTTCCATCTCTGGATGTCCGTGTACAGCTGCCCCTCCTCCAGCTCGTTCACACACACTCAACGACTTAGCATGTGTCTGCTGCTGCTGTTGGGGTACACATGTGTCAACACACTGCTCGTATCACAAATGGATGACCAGGCAGGTTACTTAAAAGTTGAAAGTTACAAATATTGTGGATGTACTTTTCTGAGTTGAGCTACCAGTTAAACTTCACTTCTTGTTTCCTTGTTTACAGTTCACTTTTGAGTTGGGCCTTATCGATGTATCAGCTGTTTCCGTGACGACGGGTGTATTTAGTGTGCTGGTGGTGTTGCCTGCCGCAACAATCATATCCTTCCTGTTCCGTTTGCGTGAGGTCAAGCCAATGGGGTCAGGGGTCAAACTGGGACAGAGCAGAAAAGTTGAAAATAACTCTTTTGAAGGTGAGGTTTGGACTGGCATAGTTTACATCATAGTAGAAATCAGTTATCTTCTTTTTTTTCTATCACACAATTTTCTATATTTTCATCATCTGTTTCTATCATAAAACATGTTTACCTTTCCAATTTTCTCTTTTACCTCTCTTGCATTTTCACCCTCTCTTCTTTTTTTGCTTTTGACCTCCTCATCTCCCTTCCTCTTTCTCCCTCATCTCTCTCCCTGTCCCGCTCTCCCACCAGATGCCCTGTTGGTGAACGACAGTGTTTTAGAGTCCCATCTCTCTTGGAGCGGACTTCAGCAGTGGGTGCAGGAAGCCTGGAGGAAGAAATGCCAGGTTACCCGTAGATCCTCACCACATAAAAAAGAAAACCCTATGAATCTTGTGTTATTTTGAGGGTGAAATTGATATTTTCTCTTCTCTCTGTCTCCGTACATCTCTCTCTCTTTGTTCTCATAACTATTTCTTCATCCCTATCTGACACCCATCTCTTTTTTTCTGTTAGGGCCCGGACCTGGTCTCAGTCTCCACTGGGGATCTGGTACACAAAGACAAAGATGAGGAGCCTGTAATCCAAAGGGATCTAGTGATTCAGAAGGAGGATGTTCTAGAGATCCAGGGCAACAGGGCAGATGTAGTGTTTCAGGGAAAAGATAAGGATCTGATCAGCCAGAGCAGCAGGCATTATAAGACCCCAAAAGACCAGAGAGGTGGGAACCAATTAATCCACTACAACAAGGACCTAGAGACAGATCTAGTGATTCAGAAGCAGAAGAATCCAATCACCCAAGTGAAAGGCTCATCAGACTCTGCCTTTGAGGACGGCCTCTCCAACGGCAACAGTTTGCTGTGCAGGATGCTTGGCAACTGTCACCAAGCAGAATGCTCCAACCACAGCAACGTCAGCAACAACCTGAGAGTGTCAGGGAGAAGAGTCAGACCAAGACCCCACTGGTGTCACCACCTGGGCTGGGCACTATGTCTGCTGCTGTCCCTCTCCTGCCTGGTGCTCTCTGCAGTACTGGGAATAAGGTGAGCTCTGGAGGGAATACCTGTGGAACGTACGGAATAACGAGAGATCTGAGTGCAAAGCCATGCTCAAGTGATTTACTTCTTATTGTAACATATCATATCACATGTATCGTGCATCATATATCTCAGTATCATAAGTGTGTGTGTGTGTGTGTGTGTGTGTGACAGGTTCAGCAGCAGCAAGGTTCTGCTATGGACCCACTCCCTTTTCTTCTCCCTGCTCTCCTGCATCTTCCTCTTCCAGCCTGCCATGGTAAACCAGCCTAAACACCCCAAACCTGATGCAAACCCTATACATCACATAGCAACCAGTCTTAAACCACGTATGATTTACTAAATAAAAGTACTGTATAATCTCCAATCCTAAACTAAGATTACCCAAATGATAAAAAACAAAAACGTGGAAAGAAAACTGTCACCTATTTGCATATTGTTTGTTGTTGTTTTTCTTTTTCAGATACTTATAGTGGCGGTGACCATCTCCTTTCGGTACAGGGAGAGGACAGACTTTTACAGCTTCTCTGGTATCACAGGATTTGAGGTGGAGGCTTTGGAACTGTGGAGCCAAAATGGCGGTAATCAACCAGAAGAGCTCCAATTCAGGCCATCTGCCGACCCTCAGGAAAGATGCTCATACCTTGAAAAGGTAATAGCCAAACTATTGTATTGTATTGTATTGTATCGTATTCTATTCTATTTTATTCTATTTGCCACTCAAACCAATTATTTCTGATTGACAGCTGCTTGTAACTCGTCAGCGAGCCCGGTACCTGCGTCTTGTTCGTCCACCCACTCCAGCAGAGCTAAGGAAAACTCGAGGGAAGAAAAGAAAAGAGGCTCTCATCCATAAAACACTCAGGTGTGTGTGTGTGTGTGTGTGTGTGTGTGTGTGTGTGTGTGTGTGTTGAAGCTGTGAGACATTCTCTTTCTCTCTTATCCAGGGAATTATCTCTCCATGTCTCCATGCTGGTCCTGTTGCTTTGTATAACCTACGGCGGCTCCTTCAGTGATAATCACCACCTCAACAAAGCCGTCAGGATACAGTTCACAAGGTAACACATGCACACACATGCTCTCTCTCTCTCTCTCTCTCTCTCTCTCTCTCTCTCCCCTTTCTCTCTCACACTCCAACGTCTTATTTTGTCTTCACATAGGGACCAACATCCATTTCTATCCATCCAAAACCAAGATGATTGGTGGAAGTGGACTCAGACCAGTCTGTTGAATGTACTGTACCAGAGGGCATCTGCCACTACCAAGGTGAGCTCAACTAAAAGCTCTCTAGTGACCTCATCACTCCATGCACATTTCTAAGCTATTCTGAAAAGGATTCATCTATCAATCCAACTCAAAACCAAGATAATTGGGGATCAGATAACTGAGCTAGTTTTAGAGACATTTCTTTTTCCTCACTACTCCTCAGGTTGGTGTGATCCAAGGAACACACATCTTGATTGGAGAGCCGATCCTATGGAAGGCTGAGATGTCCAACTCATCTCAGTCCCAGGTAGCCAAATTGACATACTGTATGCTCTATGGGCACAACCAGGGTTTGAAAGTAACGGGTTACATCTAACTACATTTGGGATCAGACTATTTATTTGTTAATTTGCTTTATATTTATTTGTATTTTACTTTTACTGACTGATTTGATTACAAGCATTGGTCGTTATAAAATGAGGTGATTACTAGTTGGATTACTTGAAGGGGAAAAGGCATTCTGATTGTTATATTAAAGACACAAACACATATCAAAAACAATGATTGATAATGGATGTAAATAATAATTACATTGTTGAAAGCTGTTACCCCAATATTATATATATTCTACATCAAGAATCAAATTGTTTTAATCATCTTGAATGATCAGTGGATTATTTTACCAATTGCAATTTACAGGTCACGTGTTCTGCATTCGATTTTAAAACTGACCTTTCCAACTCTGGATACGTCACACTCCTGAGAGCGGCTGCTTTGCACAAAATCATATCCACCAGCAGAGCATGCTGTTTCACCAACATAGGCCTGTGCCAGTTTTTGCACGTGCCTTTGACTTTGAATGACTCATGAGTCGTGCATGTTTTTCTTCAGGCGTTGACAGTTACGTTGAGTTCCTTTCTGCAGGTCTCTAGTGTGATGTCTGGCCTTCCTCTATTCTGGTTTGGGAGCAGAGCCTCCAGTAATACACGCTCCGCTGCCATGTCTCCCATAACCACAGCTCAACAGATGTGCGGCTGTCTGGGCTGCTACTCAGGACAAAGTGCCCAGGTTGGCCTGGGCCTCACGAGGTCAGAACCACACACACACACACACACACACACACACACATACACTCCTCACATGGTGGAAACACTTTTTGTATTTGTAGCATTATTTTGATTTAAAATTTGGACACGTGTTGAAATTAGAGAATGATTTAGGTTCTCTGTAGCTTTGGACATGCATTGAGGTTTAATGCATTGAGGTCTGTGAAAGCTGTTCCTTGAAACCTCAGCAACGTGATGTCTCCTGATATCATCATTAACCGAGCTCTCCCTCCAGGTCTGAGGCTGTGTCCAAACTAAAGTTCCTGCATTCAGGTGGCTGGCTGGGCAGAAGAACGGTGGCCCTGAAGGTCCAGATCACCTTGTACAGCCCGGCACCCAACTTGTTCACCAGTGTGACCCTGCTCGCTGAACGTAGCCCCACCGGCGTCTTGGTGCCCTCTGCTAGTGTCCAATCAGCCAGGGTCCATCACACCCCCTCTGTATGGGACTATATTGTTATGGTCTGCCAGGTAAAACAACACCGTTACCTTTTTCAGTGAAGGAATCAAAATGTACAAACTTAGACATAATCGAAAATAATGAACATCTATTAATTTGCTTCTCTGTGGGGGTATGAGGTCATCTACCAGGTTTTATAAGGCTGAACCAAATAAGAGACTAGCTACTGCAAGACTACTGCTCACCTAGTAGCAGTAGTTTTGACATGTGGGGCCTTTGCCATTTTCATTTTATGAATCACCACAAAATGGATGCTAATATCTCAATAATGGGAAAAGGCTGAGGTATTAACTCGTATTGGGTCAAGAATGTCATCGAGCCCAAAACAGAAGTATCGTCATTTAGATAATAACGAGGTAAACTTCTGGATGTTTATGTGTTTTCTCTTCCTCCCCTCCAGCTCCTCTTCCTCCTCTTGTCTCTGCTGCAACTCTGTTGTCAAGTGTCCTCTGTAGGGCAGCAAGGGCTGATGGGATACTGGGGGACACCCTGCAACTGGCTGGAGGTGAAAAAGTTACAGGCAGAAACATAATAGACGCATAGACAAAAACACACAAACACATACATAATACATACACACAATATGGACATAAATACATGTACACATGCAGGTTTGCACATACACTCACACAAACATACACAGACAAATGTGCACAAGATCACAATGACCTAGCTGAAAGAGTAAACTAACCTCTTCCTCTTAAACAAACATACCTGTGAAATAAACCACACAGAAAACTAAACATTTCTCTCTCTCTGTGCAGGTCAGTCAGCTGATAGTAATCCTGGTGTACTATATTTATTACATCTGCCACTCCATTATTACCCTGGAGGTTGTGGACCTGCTGCAGAGACATGACTACAGGGGACACGTTGATGTCAGCCTCCTGGCTACCTGGGAACAGGTGAGAGAGAGAGGGGGAGGGAGGGAGGGAAGGAAGGAGAAAGGGAGGGGGAAAGAGAAGGATGAATGGCGAGGGAAGAGGGAGGTAAGAGAGAGAAAGAAAAACAAATATTTACTCTTGAGAAACAGTTCACTTCATGTTTAATTAAGAGGGCTTGGGGGGATGGGGTGGGGGGTATGGTCATTTGGAATGAGGTAAACTACGCTCACTTTAGAAACTATAAAAAGTCTTGTTGTAACAAAGAGAATCGCTGAACAAACTATTTAATTCATGTGTTTACTTAGCCACTACAGTTAGAAAATCACTGAGCTACTTCCTGGTATGTGGACGTACGGAACACCAGCCTCCAGGTGTTTGAGCCACACTGTGTTTTCCTTATGCAGAGCTCTTGGGGCTCTGGAGGGCTAAAGAGCACTATACTGTAATTCCCCTAAGCACAAACGCACCAACGAACACACACACAGAGCCCAGCTCCTACAGAGGTGCTCGGCCCTCACACCTAATAACTTAAACTACTTGTAATTGGCTTGCTGAAAGAGAGACATTGTTTTATGTTTATTGACATAACATTAAAAAAACTCTTTTTCATTTAACGTTAAGGTACACTACATATGAGGTTATTGTTGTTTTTGCCAAACACACCCCAATAAAACTACTTTGATCTTATGAAGTGCTTTTTAGAGATCATGTTGTTGGTGTGGATGACGACAATGACTGTGATAGTGACGGTTATGATGATCGTGACTATGATGACGATGTCCCCTATGTCTGCAGCATGTCCGTACTCTGCGTGGCGTGATGCTCTTCCTCGTCTCTGTGAAGTGTGTGGCTGTGTTGAGGCTGAACGGGACCGTGGCTACATCTGCTACAATCTCCAGCCTCCTCTGGCCGATGGTATGACAATAACAACAACGATAACAACTCCTTTATCCTTTATCATTGACATATTAAAAAAAAAGATTGAAAAAGCAACATAAACTGAGATTAAATAGTCACAATTTTAAAAATAAAGATGATTGCAACCTCAAAGATTGTACTGTTTTGTAAAGAAATGTATTAAATAGAATACTTTTGAATTGAATAGTTAATAATAGTTAGTTAGTGCTAACAATCTGCTCCTTCTGATGTCCCAGGTTTCAGGACTTATCCTGCTGGTAGCGTTGTCCTGCGTGGGGAACCTGCTGTTCATACAAAGGTCCTGGGCATTCAGCTCCCTTCCCCGCTCCCTTCAGACCCTCCTGTCTCACTACCGGGGCCTTGGGGCCATCAGGGGCCTCTTCCTCCTGGGGCGTGATGCTCCAAGCAGCCTGTCAAATTTCTTTTACCATGGAGTTCTCTGTCTCACCTCCACTGTGGTGTGGACAGCATTAGTGAGTTCACATCTGAAGCAGTTTAATCTGTCGGTAGTTTACCTTTATTCATTCAAGGAAACCACATTGAGAGTTTTTTTTTTTGCCCTTATTGCAGCAGAACATTAAAAGGAAAAGAGTAGAAATAAAAATAAGAGGCCTATCACACTATTCTTAGTGGAAGAAGTGTCTGCTACACATGGACAAATCAACAGAAATCTAGTATGCTCACTATTGTGTTCTAACAGCCATGTCTCTTCCTTGCAGGTGATAGGTGTGGTGTCCTCATTGGTCAGAGTTGCCAAAAGAGCCAATTGTAGGAGGGATGTCTTTACCTTAGCAGAGATAGCCACCTACCTCGCAGACAAGGTTTCTGTGCTCACTGGTCAGCGTAGACCAAGATGGACAGATAACCACATTGCAAGAAGGGTGAGGAAAATGCTACTTTTTCCTTGAAAACGGCATGATGTCCAGTTAACTATATTACTATGGCCTTCAATTTTGAAAAAAAAAAAAAATAAATAAATAAATATATATATATATATATATATTTGAACTTTTACAATATATTAAAGCTGCTATATGCAGCATTTTTAAACATCATTATATCATTGTCAAATTAATTGTGATACCTTGGTATAGTTAAAAATAAACTAAACAAATGAGACCATGGTCGAGACGATTGATAGCCTCTATCTCACACCAGTGGTGTTGTTAGTATTATTGTTTCTCAGAATCAGACCACAAACCCCATTACTTCCTGTCTCAAAGAGCTACTTGCTACTTATCCCTCCTCCCCCTCCCTGGCTTCGCATCGTGTACATTTGTTTTTCCCTTTTGCTTTAGACAAGACAATAAACATGTTGGAAGTGATTTTTCTTTTCCTTTCACTCATCCACCCTCTGCCATTGATAGAAACTCTGAAAGCTTCCTCTTCCTTCCTATAAAGCAGTCTCCTTTTGTGTAGTAAATCAGCCCTGCAAATTTCCCGCAAAATCACACCCAGTGGCACACAATGTCAAATGCAGTATAGAGGCTGGTAGAGGCTGGAGATGGAAGATACTTCAGTATATTATTTGCATTTGTAAGTAATATGCCTTTCCTTTTTGTTTTTCAGAACTATTACCTTGAGGAGTTTGAGAGCTTGGTGGATGAGCTACTGTTCAGGCTCAATGCCCTCTCCAACAGCCTGCACCACAACCTGTCACCCAAGGCCCATCGCTACAGGGAGGACAGCCCCTCCATCTCCTCCATACAGAAACCCTCCTGTGTGGACGCACAGGTGAGCAAGCCTGGAGTCAGATGCAAACACTCAGTAAATGCATATAGTAGATGCATGCATGTGCACACACGCACACAAAATACACTACTGGACACCACCTGCTTATATTGCTGGAATTTGAACCCTGTGTGTTTCTGTTACAGTGCTTTGAAAGGACACAGCTGACAGAGGAGATGACAGTGAATGACCACACAGACATCAGTGATCTCTGTCTGCCAAACCAAGGAGAGCACTCACCTGCATCTCACCTGCTCAGGTATAAAGTTAGACAAGCATCTATTGAGCCTATGGTGTTATCACAGCCCAAGCCACCATTACAAAAACATATACAGTAACTATGATTAAACTCTTTTACTACTGCTACCAAATTTACCATGACAATTTTATTCAATCCCTACCAGGTCCCAGCTTGAATTGGACCCACTGCAATTCCTGCAGCAAAGAGGCCAGAGGACAGACAGTCTCTCGTCAGACAGGCTTGTAGTGTCTGATAGTCCTGTGCAAGTTGGAACAAGATCTGAAGAAAATCCAGTGAAGTCAGGGCCCCCCACAGGGGCTTGGGCAGGAGATCACCTGCCTAGTAAGCGGTCAGTAGCTGAATTGGTCCAGAGTGATGTTCTGGAGAATCAAACCAGCCATAGGAAGAAGACCACTGGCAGTTGTTGGTTAAGTAAAAGGACTTACAGCAGTCTCAGTAAGAGTGGGATAGACACTCCCTTCAGCACTCAGACCACCAGGCACTCACATACAGAGGTGGTGGTGGAGGTTCTGGTCCATGGGAAGCCCAGGAGTAGAGAGCTGGGGAGCAAGAAGGAGCCATCAAGAGATCCACTGTACCCACAGTTAGAGCCAGTCTGACAGTGCTGTGGCAGTGCACGTGATTAGAAAATGGGGGCCTAAAGGTTTCCTGTCATGTTATAGAACAGTATTGAACCAGTGTCATATTTTGTCAGTGGGCCAACCATCCACTTTGTCAAATAACTATTTGTTGGCTCACGTAGCTATTTGAAATGGATTTGACTACCATTTTGACTGTGCAAGAGAAAACTCTTGCACATACAGTACTGTGCCAAAGTCTTACAATTACAATTACAATTAAAACAATTAAAATGAAGTTACTAAATATAAAAAAATTACTATAAAGAGCAGTAATGTAATACACTAATGCAGAAAACAAAAAATTAATATCTAAGACCAAATTTATATATATGTAGATAAATATCTGCCTAAGACTTTTGCACAGTACTGTATATACCATTACAATTGTTTTAAAATGCTAACACAATTCATCAAACACCCCAGGAAGACTGAACCTACAGAAACTGAAACACATTTGCATAGATATGGAGCTAGGTCTGTGCTATAAATATTACCTGTTGTTACACTGTGACACTAATATGAGATATGACTGTGGGACTGAAAGGGGATGCATGTGTATTGTTTGGTGTATTATATGAAATAAACATTTGTGTGGACGTTTTTCAGTGTTTCACTTAACTAATCATGTACCATGTAATAAGTATTTTGTGCACTGAAATTGCATGATTGACATCAGAGAATGATGCAATACAAAACAGCAAATAATGGAGATTATGTATCTGTAGTAAAAGAGAGGGTAGAAACAATTGCATGACTGCAGTTTTCTAGAAATGCCATTTCCATAGATGTATCATATTAAGGACATAATGGCACTAAAGCCCACACAACCAACATCTTTCTGGGTCTATTTGGGAACTATTACACTGCAACTGGTTTGGAATAGTCTTTGAACCTAGTATAATAGTTTTAACATTTTAGGTATTTAGCTGATGCTCTCGTCTAGAGCGATGAGTGAAACTACCTGTGCTGTGTCGGTGATGGGACGGTCTGAAAAGAACCACCCAATGGCATCCTCCAACGTCTCATATTCAGGAATTAAGTGGCGAGACGCGATTGGAGGACAGCTCCTTCTGTGGCCCAATCAGAACGTGGCAAGTCAGACAAGTTCCAGGCGGAGGAGGCGTGCGTGCGTGACTTCACCAGTGTTTAGTTTGTATGAAACCACAAACTGAGGACTAACATAACCACACAGTATTGACCCACTGAAGTGATTATACCGCTATTAATCAGTATTTTGATGAAATTCAGCCGCGTGCTTAGCTAACTGAATCATCTCTTGAAAATGAAGAAGCTTGCACTGCTGCTGATTGTGCTGCTTGGCGTTGCACATTTTGCAACTGTCGTCCGATGTGAAGATGGTAAGTGTTCATTTTTTGCCAGTTTATGGAATTATTGCAACTACAGTGACTACGTACGCAAAGTATCACCGCCACTGCCTAGTAGGCTGCAAATTATTGTTACGCAAAGTAGCTAGTTAGATAAGTTAGATATCTAGCGAGCACGCTAACAGATCGAGCTAGCTAACCTGAACAGGATTGTCATAGCCATGCACTGTGCAGTTATCAGGCCTATGATTGTGTTGACACTTGGCGCAAAGTCGTATTCTCTTATCTCTTTATCCAAGTTTCCACTGTGCGTTTTCACTTTGCAGCATTTCCCCCCCCCCCCCAGTAACGAACAGGATGCTTGTTCCTGTTGTTTGAGCGTCGTCACCAAGCCCAGATTTAGTGTCATCACAACCATTTAACCCTTTCCAAAGAGTACAAAGCAAAACCCGTTTATTTTAGCGTCTACTCCTCCTTAAAACTGTTTGTCTCCTTGTCTTGCTTTGTGTAAGACGTTGCAGAGGAAGAGAAAGAGGGGGCTGATGAAGACAGCGCTGATGAAGACAGCGATGATGAAGACAGTGATGATGAAGATGATGGGACAGAGGTGAAGGAAGAGAATGGAGTGCTTATTTTTACTGACAACAACTTTGACACTTTCATGGAGGGCAAGGACACAGTTCTGATTGAGTTTTATTCTCCATGGTAAGTTTGGCATTCCTCATGGGGAGAAATCTTCCTTGACCATTCTCCTAAACTATTTTTAAAAAATTGAAAGCAATAAATAGCAGAGGAGCATCACAAACAGTCATTTGATTATTTATTTGAAGCTACACTATTTACAATATTTTCTATAATTATTTTCTCACATGCGTCCCAACTTTTGCACTTATCGACCTTTCTGTGCTTCTCCTCTCAGGTGTGGCCACTGCAAGCAGTTTGCCCCAGAGTATGAGAAAATTGCTCAGACTCTTAAGGAGAATGACCCCCCTATACCTGTAGCCAAGGTGGATGCAACCAAGGCCAGTGACCTGGCGAGCAGGTTCGAGGTGTCAGGCTATCCCACCATCAAGATCCTGAAAAAGGGGGAACCTGTGGATTATGAGGGAGACAGGACAGAGACAGGTAGGAAAGATATAAAACACAACAGGATGCATGTCCATCATTTGAGCATCATCACCAAGCCCAGGTTTAATTTCACCACAACAATTTAACCCATACCTGTCAAAAAGAAGACGTTTAGTAGTGTCTAGTGTTTGCTCCTCAAGAACCGAGTCCTGTCAACCCGGTGTTTTGTGATACCAATGTTAATGTGGTGAATGCTTGTTTGTTGCAGCCATTGTGGCCCGGGTGAAAGAGGTGTCTCAGCCCGATTGGAAGCCCCCTCCGGAGGCCACGTTGGTGTTGACCAAGGACAACTTTGATGAGGTTGTTAACAACGCTGACATCATCCTGGTGGAGTTCTACGCTCCATGGTCAGTCAGTCCAAATACTATGAATAGTTGTAGTAGTGTAGAGTTAAAGCAAAGTTTTGTGATCCACTCTAGCAGGAAATTGGTCAATATACGAATTCTTATCTAACACAGACTAGTTGTACTTTCACTGTAAAAGCTTAATTTGCTTGAAAGTGATTTATGACTCAAGAAAGTGATATTCTTGATGGCTTAGCTTATTCATTGCAGCTCTTAAAGACGAATGAAGCTTCCCTGTAAGGCTTCATCATTGGCTTGTTCTAACTGGACCTTCAGGTGCGGACATTGTAAGCGCTTGGCCCCAGAATATGAGAAGGCAGCTAAGGAGTTGAGCCAGCGCTCTCCTCCCATCCCTCTGGCCAAGGTGGATGCCGCCGTTGAGTCTGAGGTCGCCACACGCTTTAACGTTTCCGGCTATCCTACCCTCAAGATCTTCAGGAAGGGCAAGGCTTTCGAATACAACGGACCCAGAGAGCAGTATGGTAGGTCATTTGTTGTTTCATGTAGGAAAGATCCCACGTTGACAGTGTTACTGATGGAATAAACTTCATGCATGCATGGCATAGTACCACTAAGGGTTCAAGTCTAATATATTCCTGTTTTTCCATGCGTGCTAAGCTCTTTGTATGTGTGGATGCACATTTTAATGTCTTCTAGATCTTTTGGATCAAAAAATAAATAGAAAATCATAGCTTATCTACTTATCTCTCGCTTATCTCTCTCTAGGCATTGTTGACTTCATGAGTGAGCAGGCAGGACCTCCCTCTAAGCAGGTACACACAGCAAAACAGATCCAGGAGCTCCTCAAGGACGGTGACGATGCCGTCATAGTCGGTCTGTTCTCCAGCGAGGAGGATGCAGCCTTTCAGATCTACATTGAGGCCTGTAAGTACCACAGTGTGCTGGGTATGCCAAAAGCAACTTGGCAATAAGATCATCTTTGGCCTGTGACTTAGAAAGGCACTAAGATTAGGTTATTGGTTAGATTCTTTATCATAGTTCTGTGGATATTGTGTCTGTCTGGCAGGTAATTCACTGAGGGAAGACTTCACCTTCCGTCACTCCTTCAGCTCAGATGTGGCCAAACTGCTCAAGGCCTCACCTGGGATGCTTGTCATGGTTCAGCCTGAAAAGTTCTGTTCCAAGTATGAACTGGCGTCACACACACTCACTGTTGAGGTATTTCCATCCTTTCCGCGTTTTTTATTATGACATGGGTTGCCAAGTAATTTGTGCTTTATGAAAAGTGTTGAACCTATAAACTACTGTGTGGACTTTAAGTTTAATAAGTAAAACATTTAATTATGTACAAATTAGAGATGAGAGGTTTTCATGTGACAACGGTATTAGTATTTAGTTAAAGTGCAGAATGGTCTAACTGTAGAGTTTTTGTGGTTTCAAACAACATTTATAGCATTTGAAAGAAAAGGAAACCGTTCCCAACTCAACATGCCTTTATACTCCTCATAGGACTCCACATTGGTCTCAGACGTGCAGGAGTTCTTTAAAAAGCATGTGGTTCCTCTGGTGGGCCACAGGAAACAGAGCAATGATGCCAAGCGATACACCAAAAGACCGCTGGTGGTTGTGTACTACGGAATTGACTTCAGCTTTGACTACAAGAAAGGTTGGTTTCTTCTTGAAGGCTCAGCTGGTTCTACAAATTCTGAGCTCTAGTTTATGTTCAGTGCTGAGATATTTTGGTTAATAAGTTTGACCCTTGACTTGCTGGCCTGCAAATGAATTCCTTTACTGCCTTTTGAGCACTTACACAGTGAATTTAGACTTTGCACTCACATTTTTGTTTTTGTACCTTTTTACATTGTTGTAAATTTGTCTGCAAGTCATGATGTTTCCTACGTCCTGGTTAAATAAAAACTCTACTTGCTCTGTAGATGCTTTAAACACATTTACTCACACCAAGTAATAACATGACATTCTCACAGCCAATAACACCTGTTTCAGTACATCCTGTAACAAATCTCTCCTCTTGTTTCGACAATTCTTAGCTACTCAGTTCTGGAGGTCCAAGGTGCTGGAGGTGGCCAAGGACTTCCCAGAGTACACCTTTGCTATCGCTGATGAGGAGGACTACTCGGATGAGCTGAAGAGCCTGGGCCTGAGCGAGAGCGGCGAGGAGGTCAATGTGGGAATTCTGGGAGATGGAGGCAAAAAGTTTGCCATGGAGCCTGAGGAGTTTGACTCCGAGGTGCTGAGAGACTTCGTTATGGCCTTCAAGAAAGGTGTGTTTTAGTTTTTGTGTCCTTCGAAAGCGATGTGATTCTTAAGGCTTGCATATCAAAGCAGCACCTGAGCATGTATGTTACGGCAAGTGCATTTTGTCATGTGATAAATTGTTTCCCTTCAGTAAACTTTCACTACTGAAAGGAAAAATGGTTTGGTGTAATACACTTTACATTGTGTGTAGTGGTAGACCCACTGACATTTCAGTGTGATGTTTGCTTCAGCTATAGAGCTATAGGACCAAAATCTTCACATCCTGTCAACAAAGTAAAATTTTCAGAAAGATCTATGGAATTTTTAGATGGAAAATAAACGGTGTGTCGCTTCGTTTTCATCCGAAGTAGTTTAACAATTCAACCAGAATATAAAATCAGTTTGTCTGAATTAAACGTGTGCATGTCTGCTGTCCACAGGCAAGGTCAAGGCCATCATCAAGTCCCAGCCTGTGCCTAAGAACAACAAGGGCCCAGTGAAGGTGGTGGTTGGGAAGACCTTTGACGACATCGTCATGGATACCAAGAAGGACGTCCTGATCGAGTTCTATGCTCCGTGGTGCGGCCACTGTAAGAAGCTGGAGCCCGAGTACCTGGCTCTGGCCAAGAAGTACAAGGAGGAGAAGAACCTGGTGATCGTCAAGATGGATGCCACAGCCAATGATGTGCCAAATGACAACTACAAAATGGAGGGCTTCCCCACAATATACTTTGCACCTAGCAACAGCAAGCAGAGCCCAATCAAATTTGAGGGTGGGGACAGAACACTAGAAGGGTTTAGTAAGTTCTTGGAAAAGCACGCCACAAAGCTGTCACAGAACAGAGATGAACTTTGAGAATTTCTCTCAAGTAGCAAAGAACTCTTACCGTGCTAGCACAGAGTCTTCTGGGGTGCTGAAGAGGCCTCTGGGAAGGTGAAGGGAGGGCAGTGGAGGATAAGGGTGTTACTGAGTTGCCATGATTGCAATATTCAATGGTTATAGTTTCTGTTCATACCAAGAGATTCAGCTTTCTTCCATTTGTAAAAGCATGTAAGCACTGTTGGAGAGTCTTTTTTAAATAAAACTAAAAATGCACTGACGTGTGAGGCTGTTGGTGTTGTAAAATGACTCATTTTGTCATCACGAGGCTGAAACAGGCTATATCACACAGGTCAACTTGGAAAATGATTTGCAGATAGAACTGAACTATGGTTATCTTTATTCACCATCAGAAGTCGATGGCATTTCACATTATTCAGTAATGGTGTATCAGCGAAATTAAGTTTGTTTCATTTAAAAAATTCAGCATTAGTTATAACAAATGGCTACCTTCTAAGACAAGATTTCAAGCAGTTCTCCCAAGCAGTACCCTTTCTCAGTATAATGTCACTTCTGCTACTTATGTTGTTTTGGACCATGGTGTTAAAAGTATGACGTGTAACTAGTTTGGCTGTATACCAGAGTAGCAGCATCTATGACACGAGGACAGCTGCAATATCTTTAGATATAAATGTTATACACCTCACACACTGACAATCATGTCAATAATTACCCCTATTGTATTTACACATGAACAGAAAATCTAACTACAGATCAAAATCTAACTTCACAGTTGGAAACTCATTCCTTGTAGTTCACTCATGATTATGATCTGATGTTTTGTGCTTGTGAATACAGCCTTGGACACTGAGGAAGAGACGGGTCCTACAGAAGGAGACGGATTGCTGCTTCAGTCACACGAAGGCACTTGAAACAATACTGGCATTCAATGAGTTGCATGACAGGCAGTCAGTCTCTGTTATTGGTTGAGGCGTAGATCATAGGTGATGGATTGATGAAAGGAGGAACAGTGTTATGAAAACTCCAGTGTGAACTGTTGGTGGAACTCTCTGATCTTCTCCAACATAACCTTTAGCTTCTCGGTGGGAGGCAAGATGGTCATCCTGGACAGAGAAGGATGGATAAAAGCAGGAAGAGGGAGGTAAGACAGAGTGGGACATGACTGTTGGTCACTCAAGAACTTGCAGAAGGATAGATTGTCAGTCGTAGATGAAACACCTCACTGCAAAATGGACTCATCACTTCCAGCACTTTGAGTCACTCTGTTGTATCAGGCCAGATTGGACCATTTGACTGTTTGGCTTATTGCACAATATTGTCACAGGCCAGATCCAAAACAGTTTTATGAAACTCTTACCAACACCTGTTAGTGATATGAAAGGTTTAACTTAGAGACAGCCTTCACAAACATGACCTCAAAATGAATTTAAGCAGCTTTTGGGCAACTAGTCCCTTTTGTTATCGCTGGTATCCAGGGTGCCCTTCGCTTGTAAATCGGCTTATACAAATCTATGACTTTCCAAAGTGATATGGTGTTGTGCACTATGGGTGCAAATGTGTGCTATGCACTTCTAACAACTTACACAGTGAATTAATGACTGGAAACAGAGAGAATCAGATGATGGCAATGGATTTGTAGCCCATACTCTAATCATGGTTTCTATTATGTTACTTTGGGTTTGTGATTTTAGGTCCTGTCACAGTTGTGCGTTATATCAGATTGTAGAATTTTTTCTTTGCCAATCAGTAGTTTTAAATAATACTTTGGCCCGGCACAGATGTGGAGCTGAGGCTGCCAGTGTTGCTGGGCTAACCTGAAGTGGTAGGTTCCATCTCTCTGTCCAAAGCCACTGCCTGGCACTAGGCAGATACCCTTCTCCTCCAGCAGCTTCATACAGTAGAACATGTCAGGAGCCTGGCCTTTCTCCTGTAGACACAGGCACACACACACAGCATCAAATCAGGCCAATGATGATGAGCTCCATTTTACAGATAATTAAAATCCAAAGACTGAAAAGAAATTAAAAAGCAAAGACAATAACTTAAGAGAGAAGTGGAGGGGGTATAGTACAGACCTTGGCCTGGTCAATGGCCTTCTGGGGTAGGGTGATGCGGGGGAAGGTGTACATAGCCCCCTGGACAGGGTTACAAGTAATACCTGGCACCGTGTTGAAGATCTGCTCTGTTAGCGTGGCCTTCTCTGTCAAGGCATTTAACACCGCAGTCTGCTCCTGGAGGGGCATCGAGGTCAAAACAGTCAGGGGTGGAGGGCCAGACGTACTCCAATCAACAACAATAATAATAAAAATCTAAAAACGGAGGCAGTTCGTAATTATCTGTAATATATAAAAATAATTTTCTACACAGCTACACTGAGACTGACAATGTGAGAGTTGTGACACTTTTTCCCAGGCAGTAGCTTTTCCAGTTTAACATCACACCCTCTACTGGTGTAAAGGAGAAGCACATCCCTGCCAAAGACAATGCAAGCTCTAGATAAAAATTCCAATTTTAACGAGACAATCCAGGTCTGCTGGGCCTGTGCAATATTACTGTGTCTCCTTGGTCGACTGACATTCTCATAAACATTCATGCCAGAGGCCAGGCGTTCTGCTGGGCATACGGTACTGTGCAAAAGTCTTAGGCAAGTGTAAAAAAAAAAAATCTGTAAAGTGAAGATGCTTTCAAAAATAATGAAAAGTTTATAAATATCTAAAAATGTACTATAAAGATCAGAAATGTAAAACACTAATGCAGAAAATGAAAAAATAAACATCTAAGACCAAATTTATATATAAAAAAATCTAGGGTGCCTAAGACTTGCCCAGTATTGTATGCTGTGATCGGTTGCTCAGCCATGAGAGTGAGGCTCATAGTCCCTGTGGACCCTCTTCTTAATGAATTATCTCAGAGACTACCTATTGGAGATATCAAGAGGCGAGAATGTGAACTCCTTTGAACTTCCTAGAATTTAAAAGAGAGGCTCATTGGTTTCGAATGTGCAGACCATCAGCTAATGGCTTCCTGAACACACAATGCATCTGCGTAATGTGGGTTTGATGGATACAGGCTACCATGATTACAACAGCATGCATAATACATTCGATCCTCTTTGCAAAGGTCAAATTTCTTTGCTACTCTAGAAGAGGTGAACATTTAATGTAATAATCATTTAAAAACATCTTCTAATAACACATTTATGTATGTATGGACAAATGAAATGAAATCAAGGACATAAACTTCAGTAGAATGCATTTGAACGATGAGGGCTTGCAACTACATTATACTCAATACAAGTTGTGTGTGCGTGTGCAACTGTGCATGCATTATGTTGTGGGTGTCAACTGTGCATGTGCATACCGATTGAGCACAGCCAGCAAGCATGCTTGTTGTTGTGCTTTGAAGTTTTTCAGACCTTGATAAATGTGGCGTGTGAGGGTTCGTCGGGCTGTGGGGGGTTGACCACTAGGTCCAGGAGAGCCTGTCCAGGGACGGGGGGACACAGTCGCACTGACACCAGTTTGATGAGCTGGGCCTTCACCTCGGGGTCCAGGTTAATCACCTCCATGTAGCCTGCACGAAACCCACACCTACACATGCAGACAGAACGATAAATATGCATGGAAACATGGATGGACAGTAAGCACAAAACATAAACACCAGGTGAGCTGAGTCAGCAACAGAAACCTACTTTGCCACAGCAACTCAGGATTATATCCATGTCTAATCAATGTAAATGTTAATATGTAACGACATGCAACTGAAGATATGATACAACTGTCACTCATTTGCTTACACTTAATTCATAGTTACATTATATGCAGTATGTATGAATGCATAAATGAATGAATGAATGAATGAATGAATGAATGAATAAATAAATTGATATAAAAGAAATGTGTGTGTGTGTGTGTGTATAGCCCCAGAAACTCACTCTCCCATGTAGCATTTGGAGGTGGAGTGGAAGGAAGCCAGCTCCACTGTGCTGGAATACTCTGGTCCCATCTCAAACAGCACCTTCTTAAAGGAGTGAAACTTGCTCTCTGCATATACATTATCCTGGTAAACCTGAATAAATAAAGAATAATTATATATATAATAATAAAGAATCATTATAGTTGGTAAACATCAAAGGCATTAGTATTAAGTAAGCAGAAATTGAAAACATTTGAAAAGAGGAAAAGACATTAGTAAGTTACTTCATCAGCCATGAGGAAAAGGCCCTCCTCTTTGACAAATCGGATCACATTTTCGATGCACTGTCTCGTCTGGACCTGACCTATCACAGGACAAACAAAGTTTGATGATTAGGTTAGATATATACAGAAAATGGGGAAAAACTCAAAATCTCAAAATATGATTTGACTGACAAGGTGAGGACGCACTACCTGAGGAGCTGCACACTTTAGAGCAACAAGTTGTTAAATTCCTGAGCAGCAAGAACATTCATCTAGAGAGACAGTATATTTCAGCCTGTCACACTCTTCCACGCAAGGATAATAAAACCAAGCCCACGATTGTTGTCCAGTTTGCTAATCGTAAGCATAAGGTTGAAGTGTTGAGACAGTCCAAAAAACTTAAGGGTACTGGGGTGTACGTAAATGAGCACTTGACGAAGAAAAATGCTGAAATAGCAAGGAATGGCCGTATCCTCAGAAAGCAAAACAAAATTCAAGCAACATGGACAAGGAATGGAAAAGTGTTTATAAGGTTAAATGGACCACCAGAGCAAGCTAAGGTGGTTGTGGTACGAAATATGAGAGATCTGGAACAATATAAATGACAATGTTTATAGTCTGGGTCGGGCCAAGGCATGTTGGGAAATGTGCTCTGGCATGGAGCGACACAGCATTAATCATAAGACAAATACTTGATGATATCTTGAATTATGTTGTGTATATGTCATGTTGGGGAGTATACCCTGACAGAGTCAGAATGTACCTTGAAGTGGAAATTTCTGCAGATCTTTTTTATTCCACTAATCTAATTTAATCCTTTTTTTACATAATATGACAGAAGTTTTTCATTTTCTTATTGAAGATACTGAGAGTAATCATCTTTCTGAGAATGAAAATTCCTTAGTTGAGAATAGCTGTAACAAGAAAAAATGTGAGGAGTTGAAACTAAGTTCTCTAAATTTGACTGAACATAAATCATTTAGTTTTGAAAATAACATTGATCCCGAGGTAAATTTTTATAATGATTATAAATCAAATTCGGAATATTATTCTGAGAATCAGTTTAATGATCTCAATATGGAGGGTTTTTCAGTTATACATTTTAATAGCAGAAGCCTCTATACAAATTTTGCTCAAATCAAAGACTATTTAAAATTATTAAAACATACATTTCAAGTTATTGCTATAAGTGAAACTTGGTTAACAAAAGAAAAGGGTGCTGATTTTGTGTTAGAAGGGTATGACATCTTTAGTGTAAACCGGAGAAATAAAAGGGGTGGTGGCGTTGCATTTTATGTACAGAAAGATTTTCAATGTAAGGTAATTGATAGTACAATTGTTGATGATATAATGGAGAGTTTGACAATTGAAATTCATTCTACTAAATTTAAGAGTATATTCTTGAGTTGCATATATAGAGCGCCTGGTTCTTGCATTGAACAGTTTATGAATACCACAGTTGATATTTTTGGGAAAGTATGTGATAAGAAATTATTCTTTGTTTGTGGTGACTTTAATATTGACTTGTTAAAATGGAATGAACATAAATTAACAACAGACTTTTGTAATGCAATGTTTAGCTTTGGTCTTTGGCCCCTTATTGATAAACCTAGTAGGATAACCAAAGAAAGTGCTACACTTATTGATAACATTTTTACTAATGTTCATGACCAAGTAACAAGTGGTTTGCTTTTAAGTGATATCAGTGATCATCTTCCTATTTGTGTGATCTTACATAATTTTAATGTTAAAGATTCAGTTGGAGTAAGTGAGCCTTCTTGTAAATTCGTACGATTAAGGACACCAGAGAGAATTGAGGCCTTAAAGATGGACCTTACAAATTATAATTGGGATGAGGTGTATGTTGATGATCCTAATCAGGCCTATGATGCATTTTTGTTTACATTCTTGGAGTTATATAATAAACATTGTCCTATTAGAAAGTGCTGGGTGAAAGATAAATATAAAGGAAAGCCTTGGATGATTAAAGGTCTGCAAAGGGCGTGCAAAAAGAAAAATCCACTTTATAAGAAATTTTTACAACTGAGAACCAGTGAAAGTGAAGAAAAATATAAGTTGTATAAGAATAAACTGATTTCCATTATGAGAGTACAAAAGAAGGAATACTACAATAAAGTATTAGAGGACAGTAAAAAATAACATTCAAAGGACTTGGAAAGTAATTAATCATATTATTCGGAATAGGTGTTATAAATCTGAATTTCCAAGTTATTTTATAAATAGCTCTGATGCTACAGTGGACAATTTAAAAAGCATTGTTGAGGATTTCAATGATTATTTTGTGGGTGTTGGAACTACTTTGGCTAGCAAAATTGTGGTGCCTGAAGACAAAAAAGATTTGTTCAATAATATGATTGATGGTAATATCGGTTCCATGTTCCTTTGTGGGGTAAATGAAACTGATATAATTGAAACTGTAAGAAAATTCAAAAACAAAAGATCAACTGATATAAATTCTATTGACATGGTAATTATTAAAGAAGTCATTAATTCTATTGCAAGACCTCTGACCTATATATGTAATCAGTCTTTTCAAAGAGGTGTTTTTCCTAATAATATGAAATTAGCAAAGGTAATTCCAATATTTAAAAATGGAGATAAGCACCGCATGGACAACTATAGACCGGTATCCCTTCTGCCTCAATTTTCAAAAATATTAGAGAAATTATTCGTGAAACAATTGGATCTCTTCATCGGTAAAAATGAATTACTGAGTGAACACCAGTATGGATTTCGAGAAAATACAACTACTACCTATGCAGTAATGGAGATGGTAGAAGAAATAACAAAGGCAGTTGAAAATGATGAGTGTTCTATTGGTATTTATATTGACCTGCAGAAGGCTTTTGATACTATAGATCACAATCAATTATTGAGAAAATTGGAGAAGTACGGGATAAGAGGTATAGCTTCCTCTTGGTTGAAAAGCTACTTAGAAAATAGACAGCAATGTGTGCAAATTAATGATACGCTGTCAGGGTTTAGTAAGGTCACATGTGGAGTACCCCAGGGGTCGGTGATTGGTCCTAAACTTTTTATACTTTACATTAATGATGTTTGCAATGTTACTGACTTGTTAAAATTTGTTATTTTTGCAGACGATACTAATTTATTTTGTTCTGGAAAAAATTTAAAGGAACTTTTGTTTGCTATAGAAAGGGAGCTGGAAATCCTCAAAACTTGGTTTGATGTTAATAAATTGTCTCTCAATATTAAGAAAACTAAATTTATGTTTTTTGGAAATCGAAAAGATAGTGATGAGGATATTAAATTAAAAATGTGTGATGTTGAAATTGAAAGAGTTTTTGAGACAAAATTCTTAGGGGTTGTGATTGATCATAAACTAACATGGAAAAAACATATTGATTATATCAAAGGAAAAGTTTCAAAGTCAGTAGCAATCCTGTATAAATCTAGGGACATATTAAATTATAAGGCCTTGTATATAATTTATTGCTCACTTATACTTCCTTACATGTCGTACTGTGTGGAATTGTGGGGATCGACCTTTAAAACGACTATAAATGCAATAATTTTGCTACAAAAACGAGCCATACGTATTATTAATAAGGCTGGTTACTATGATAATACTAATCCACTGTTTATAAATTCCCATGCTATGAAATTTCATGATTTGGTATATTATAAAATAATGCAAATAATGTTCAGAGCAAAATCAAAGTCACTTCCAGACTGTGTACAAAGGTTTTTTTCAATACGGGAGAGCAAATATGAGATGAGAGGTATTTGTAAGTTTACCGTACAAAAAGCTAAAAAAGGGATTAAAAGGAGATGTATTTCTATTGTTGGGGTTAAATTATGGAACAATGAAAATGTAAATTTAAGAATGTGTAATTCGCTTTTGGTTTTCAAAAGAATGGTGTACAAAGCTATTTTTGAGAGTTATAAGTGTGAATGATCTTTTATTGCTGATTTAAATCTAAGAACAAGTAATTCACTTTTGGTTTTTTTCAAGACAATGGTTTATAAAGCTATTTTGAGGGTTAAAAGTGTGAATGTGTTTTATTTTATTTTTGGAGGGTAGCTTAAATTGAGAAGTATATAGGATAGGCATAGATAAGCATTTTGCTTCTGCCTTAGCCTGTTCAGTCACTGCTTAATACATAGACTGTTGATTTTGTTCATACTGTTTTGCTTATACTGTCTATATTTATTGTATTATGTGTGATGGCTGAATAAATATTACTATTACTATTACTATGTGTTAACTGCTTTTTTCAAGTATTAACTTTATTTTTTAGAGATAAAAAATAAATAATATCTGTATTAGCTAGGTCTGATATATTGCTCAGTTGTAAGTAAGCAAGTGCATGCCCACACACACCCAAAATAAAAAAAATCCTTTATTTCACACACAGAAACCACAAACACCACACATACCAGTGGGGTTTCCAGGATTGATGATGCAGACGACGCGGGGATTGCAGTGTTGCCTGGCTTCAGTAAGGGCCCTCCTGAGCTCTGCGACGTCCAGACCCCAACTATTATCTTCGTCCAAGTAGTAGTTGATCTGCACGGCACCCAGGTCTGCCAGGGTGGCCGAGTATAGAGGGTACTGGGGGATGGAGATCATCACTCCTGTACGGTCGCGGCCCTCACCGGACACCAGCAACTTCAGCATGGTCTGGGAGAAAGAGGGGAATAGGTGTGGGGAGGAAGTGGAGGTGAGGAAGATGAAAGTAAGTAGGTAAAGAACGTAAAGATGAGAGGGCAGGGGGAGAGGGAGACAGGTAATCTTGGATGTATCAAATGTATCTGGGTGTGCAGATGGGGATTGGCAGAATATTGTTTCAGAGTCAGAATCGCTCTTATTTGCCAAGTACAACGTGTGCACAAGGAATCTGACCTGGTTATTTGGTGCTGACGCATCACAAGACAGATAATACAAGATTGACACACTAGGGGCACGGACCTCACACACAGTGCAGACAGTAGAGTAGAAATGAACACACTGCAAGTATATGTTCAAAGCCGAAAGGTTGTTCGAGTGTAACATCGCTGGCATAGTTGGCAACAGCAGTGAGTGGGGTAGTGAGTGTCTGGTAGTGCAGTAGCCCAGTGTACCACAGGGCCACACAGCAGCATGAGTAGGTGGAGCAGAATAGGACCAAGTTGAAAATGCTGAGGTACAGGTAGGGCAAAACTAAGTAACAAGGATCTGCAGTCAGGTCACAGATGTGCAAAGTACAACTAAGTTGATAACTAACAAGAGATGAACAAAATATACATTCACAGGCCCAGTTTCTTATAAGCATCTCAGCACTAACATTATAGGTTTCCCAATCAACTAACAACAGAAGTGACAAAGATCATCTTAACATGAAGACAGCTTTGGGAAGCCTGGCCTGGGTCAGCACCTCGCTGTGAGAAGAGACAACAGAAGGTGCAGGCTTACCACGATGGCACCGCTGGCGCCTGTGGAAAGATAGATGTCGTCTGGGTTGGAGGGGATTCCACCATCTCTCTTCTCTATGTAGCGAGCCACATCCTCACGGATGCACTCAATGCCCTGGCTAGCACTGTAGGACCCTGGAAAACATATGTAGACAAACTTTAATTCAAAGTTGATCAGTTACAACTCTGTTTATATATAAACCATTTATAGTTACATGGGTGAGCCATCCATATGAGAGACTCAGACAGTCTAGATAAATTATTTTTTTTTTTTTTAAAGTATATTTTTTTGGTCTTTTATGCCTTTTTATTGAGAGAAAGAGATAGTGAGGAAGGTATGGGAGAGAGAGGGGAGGACATGCAGCAAATGAGCGAGGGCCGGATTCGAACCCTGGTCGGCTGCGGGAAGGACTGAGCCTTATGGTACGCGCTCTACGCGGTGAGCCACCGGTGCGCCCCCCAGATAAATTATTAATGAATGGACGAATAAAAGAGGTAGATGGTGGTGGTGGGAGGGGCAATGTAGTGAGAGTTAGTGACATGAACTTGTGACTGAAAGGTCACCCATGGACAGGTAGATAAACCTGGGCGGGGAAGTGAAAGTGAGTTGTCTGACCTATACTATGTCCTCCACAGGCCTGAAGAATGCGTCGTGCTCTTTTCTTAGCATCTTCTGGAAACTTGTTGTCTTCGAGGAGTTCAGGGTAGGAGCACAGAGCCAAGACCTGAGAGGACATAAACCAGACATTACCTACACAATGCCTACTCATTTGGCATTAACATGAATTCTGTCACGTGCAAATTGCACTGAGCCTTATTTCATATGTAATTGTAATGATGGATGTTATCCAGTCATACATTTTAATTGAGGCAAAACTGTATGAAGCGGTCTAACCTGTCTGAGAAATGTGATGGGCTTTTGGCCCATGGCGTGGGCATCGCCAATATTAGCCTTGATGACTTCTGTGAAAGGCTTCTTGACTCCCTGGAAAGAGAAAGACAGAGAGAGAGAGAAAGAGAGAAACATTCAGAGAGGAAGGAAGAGTGAGAAGATGAGTTTCTGTTATCTCAATTTTAAATGTAATATTCCTGTAAAGTAAGATACCATTTCATTGCGGAAACAAACAGGATGTCTGCATGTATCTGAGTGTGTTCATTTGTGTACGAGCCAGTGAGAGAGAGAGAGCGAGCGTTAAGTGATACACGAGTTAGGACTGGTTAGGAACCAACTGAAACATATTAGATTAACAGATCTCTGGGAAGACCCCCAATGCCTGCAAAGCACCAGAACCAAATATTTCTAAAAACATGTTTTACAGCAGCTGTGGCATTACTTTTAATGTTGTTCAATTCATGAAAAGACTTGGATACAACAGCAAGATGATACATGTTTAACCTTATTCTTTATGGTATTTCAAACACATCATACTAACTATAATAGCTGATGTGAGGAAGTACAAGGACTGAGCATACCAAGACTTGCTGAGCATGGACAGACAGGCAACTTGCCTGGAGCTAATGCACAAAGAATGTGCAGCATCCTGAGAGTGGAGCGAGAGAAACGCAGGGCTAATGCATTTAGTGCACAGATGGTATACATTAATAACCTCAACGAGCCATGTTCATAACCCATTTATTGATAATGGGTGCAGGCCACAGACCTCCTCTGCCACTCGAGTGTTCTGAATTTGAAAGGGTATGACGCTAGGAACGCTTCAAGTCCTCCCTCCTTTCTAAACTGTGGTGGGAAAATAAAACCTTCTGATAAATCTATGGCTACCACGTCCCTCTCTCCTCTTTCATAACAAAACCACTAAAATTTAAGCATTTGTTTTGTCATTTGAACCATTTGAACCAAACAAACTAGAGATAGCTAGAGAGCATCTCGCTCTCTTCTGCCGCCTGATGGCTTAGTATGTAAATCAGTGACACTTGTATTCATCTCACACAGACATACCCCCCCAACACACACACACACACACACACACACACACACACCTCTTCTCTCATTAGCAATCTTGTATTTTAGAAAGACACTGGCACAGAGTCAGCTGGGCACAGGGCCTATATAACAGGAAGGGTTGGCTTGCGCAAAGACAACATTGGGGGGTGGGGGGGGGGGGGGGGTCGCAGGGACAGAAACTGCACTGTTTTTGGTTGGGGAACTACTCAAAAATTACTGGCATGATATAGGGTGATATTGAGTCTGTTTATTTCTACTACTCTTCACCAAATTAAAATAATTTTCTGATGGATTTTGCTCCATATATCTATCTATCTATCTATCTATCTATCTATCTATCTATCTATCTGTCTCTCTGTCTATCTATCCACTGGCCATTCATCTCCATTGAATCAGCAGCTCCTCCACCTCCATGTCAGTACATGCTGGTAACAATGTGCCACTCCTGTTATTCCTACTTAAAGATTAGATGGTAATGTGACATTAGGTGTGAGCTTCCAGCCAGTTGCCTCATCTAGAGGACAGAGGAAACAGAGCGCCTGACTCATCAAATCTGGCTTTCATTTTCAGTTGAGACAGGGAGACCACAGAGAATGTGACTTCTATATAAACCTTATTAACACTTACAACCAACAACGTTTTTAGGTCTGTATTGCAGCTGTTAGATTATATTGTTATATTGCTGCTGTTTGTTAACCATGACAGAAACTGTAAAAAGATTGACTTCAGCCGTTGCTCAACTCCACTATGCTCAGCCCATCTGCGTGTCTCTCCACGTATCAGTTTGCTTCCTGAGAAAAACATCCCAGATGGTTTCGGTGTGCTCAGCTCAACCAACCTCGGCAAAGCAGCCTTGTGAAGCATACAACATACAGATACGATTGTGGACAATTCACATGACACAGATGTGGTCAGTGGGTGTTGATGGGGATTATCAACACCCACTGACCACAGATGTGTCATGTGAATTGTCCAGCGGGTCACTACAGTATAATGCAATGTGAGATTGTCTTGTTCCATGTTCCTTCTCTTAATACAGCTGTTCAGTGTTCTGCGTCATAAATGTCAGGCTAAGTGCACAAGTGCACACACACCACACCACAGTTTGTACTGGGTCAATATTTGTATTTCTTTACGTGTGCCTTTACATTACCCCAAAGCCAAGGCTTACAAGTTTGTGTGGGTTAGTAGTAAGCCAGATATGAGTTTGTATAAGATCTAAATCATTGGTTGCAGCACATTTGCTTTCTAGTCCTCCTCCCTCTTTGTTCTAACAAACACAGAGGCTGCTGTTCTCCATGTGAGAGAGGAGCGTTCTCCTGCTCAGTCAGCACCAGGCACTTATTACGTGACCCGGACCAATGAACCTGACCAGGAAACCCTGTTGTTCACCAGTCTACAGTCAGAATAGAGCCTCGCCTCAATCATCCTGAGTTTACATTTCACTTTTCTTCATTATTTAGTCTGAAGCTGCTGTCCCTGCAACAGTTTTCAATAACTACATTAGTTACATTTCATTACTGTTTTTCTGCAAAATTAAACTTTTATTAAAATTTGCCAAAAAGTATTTAACAATACAGTAAAAAGTAGAAACATTTTGTACATAAATGTCCAAAACATTTTCCAGCCATCTCTGCCAATGCAATATCTCTTGTTGTGATTCCGAGAACTCACAACTCAATAAAATCTCTGTTCTTTTTTTATTCTCTTCCTCCACTGTCACGTTGACAATGTCAAGTTGCCAGCGGTTGAGATCCAAGCCTGGCTTACTGCAGTGCAGGCACTGTCATGCCAGATGTCTGGGAAAGGATTTATAAGGGTCATCATCACACAAGTGCACGCATAAACACACACACACACACACACACAAAATCTGCTGAGCCCTCAGTTAATGTGCTCCAGTCAGAGATCAGACAGGAAACAGTCTCTCAGTGGACCAGGCAACTGCAGCACCTCCAACCCCTTTCAGAAAACTCCTGGATTTTACACTAGGGGTTGTTTTCTCTCATACCCTTTTCATCACCACATTAATTAAATCCAGCGCTTACTGAGAGGGAAACTAATTTTCCATGAGGTGAAAGTCAAAGATACTTTCATATAAAGGACGTTTCATTTTCTGCACATTCCAGTGTCCAGTTAGGGCCAACACACATTTGCATTACTTTTCAACACACCATAGGTTAACAGCAACTTATATTGACAAAATGGGCTAGCAACATATGCCAGTATAAGTATGTTGTCCCAAAACCTCATTAAATTCATCGACCCGTTAGAGTTACTCTCGGTTTATAATCACAGAGGGAGGGAGTACAAATGGACTAGCAAGAACTTGAGTGATTTCTGCAGAACTACATCTGCTTGTATGATGCCTCTGCACGGTCCCATAGCTCAGGCCTGGTCCAATGAACTGTTCCTCCCCCCGGGGATGCAAACGCAGAGAAACAAAAAAGAGAGAATAACTGTGTAATAACCCTCCAGCACATAAAGCAACCACTCTGGTTCCTGCAACCACATCAGGCTAGAGGAGAGCATCAAATGTATACAAGCTAGCCAGCGCTTGCCCTTTCCAGTTGATTACCCTGAGGGGTTGCAAGTCCATTAGATATGAGGCTGTGCTTTTCTCTGAGAGGAACTGTGTGTCTGTGAGGACATTTCTTCTCTAAACAGAGGATTGTCCAAGGATTGCAGCACAGCTTTTTTAAGAGACTGGTTGCACATGCTATGCTTGCCCTTCCTCAGGAACGTCCGGGGGATCAATATCACCACAGTAGAATGTAATCTGAGTGGTTTGCAGAAGTAAATCATAACAGGACTACTACTTTTGTCACCCAGGCAGTTTTGAAAGCTGGCCTGTTATGTGTGTCTAAGTCACCCTCTTCTCTTGCATGCATTTCATGTGGAAACGTAACACGAAAATAACTTTGCCCACTGTCAACAGTGGCTGATAAATTCCAAAATTCACCAGGGCACATTCAATGTTGATTTTTGGAACGCAAAGCAACCTCCAAAGGACCTGCCAAAGTTGCTGGGAGAGAAGAGACGACCAACAGCAGTGTCAGCTAAACTTTACCAGCATTTGCCTGGTGGCTGGAGTTAAATTCCAGCTGTAGTGGTAAATGGTTATAACACCCTATATGAATATTGTAGCGACATCATATGAGATAAAAGCATACAATAAAGTACAATACGGTCACTATAAACTCGTAGTGAGTACCACAGACGCACAATATCTCTCTATTAGCAACCGAGGCGTGTGCACGCTGCAGCCTTAGGGACTTTACCTCTTTGAGCTCCTTTTCAATCTGAACCGCTCGCAGGACGATCGGGCCACGGACAGCGTACTCGACCCGCTTCACGTTGGGGTTCATGCTGTCCAGGGTCAACACCTTCCCCCGCCGCGGGACCCCGTTCACTCCCTTCAGGGACATTTTTGGCTTCAGGAGCACGGAGCTTTCCGCTGATGTCGCACGATATACAGTATCTGAAAGATATTAGTGAGATGGTGAAATATATATATATAAAAAAAAAAAAGTCTTAATAAAAATAGAATAAAGCCCTTCTTCTTGCTGACTGCCACGCAGCATGTACGTAAGTGACACACACAAGTGTTTTCAGCAGATCCTACCAGTTGAGCAGCCCGCAGCCTGCAGCAGCAACTGTCACCAGCACAGTGCTTCGCTTCCCCCAACTCCTTTTAGCTCAAAACCACAGTTGGATTACTCAATTTGGATATTCCCTCCACGCCTTCGCTCGCCGCTCCACTTGGTTGGCTGGCCTTGTTCCACCAGTTTCGGCGTACTAATGCTGCATTCAAGTGTTGTACGCAAAATTGTAATTGATGATACAACAAGTGATAAAAACGTTTTCGCTGCTGTGATGTAACGTTCAGTGTGTTAGATTGGAGTTTTAATCAAAATGAATAAGTTGTTATATTTTGAATAAAGTAAGGTTTAAGACAATGTGCAGTATTATCCTAATCACTGATAACAAATCAACACAAATCTATTGAGACATTCTTTACCAAAACAAAAAAGAGTTCAGTGTGGGTCATTTCTGGGTCTGGGGTCCTGCAGATGTAATTTTGATAACAATTTCCTGAAATTCTAAGCTTTTAACTGGTTGGTTTTAGTGTAATAAGGCAGCCCTTCAATATCCTTTTTGTACTTTGTATCAGCAGTCATTTCTGTTATCTCCACTTTTCCTCTCCTTACTAACCTCTTTGTGCTGTTGTGGCTTCTGTCCTCTCTGTTTGTCTTTTTTTCTGACCACTGTGTTGAATGAATTATTGAAGTGAACTCTTAGAACCCACATTGCTTTGGTAATAATAATAATAATAATAATAATAATAATATAGAAGGAATATATGGGAGTTTTATGCAAAGTACTCAAAGTGAAAGTGTGAGCTAAAATATAAATTTAAAATAACTGTAGAATTGTAGTTTCAAGTATTCACCCCTTTGTATCATTTGGGCTCAGATGTCATCTTTAGATTGTATTTAGGTTTTCTGAAATTTTTTCTTTGAAATGTGTTATTCCTTGCTATAACAAAGCAGAGATCATGTCACATCAATACATCTTAATGGTACTTAATGGGACTTTAGTGTGTAGGTTGGACACAGTATGGGATGAGTGGTTTTCTTATGGATGGCTTTAGAGTCCAGTCCTTTCAAAACCTCAATAAGAGCTCCGGTGGATGTAACGTTGCTCTACCGAGTGATGACGGTCTGCCTGTCGGTTTGGGGACGAGCCCGCTGTCAAATGTCATGTTAGCGCTAAGAGTGGCTAGCTAGCTACAACTGTGATGTTAACAGACATCAAGCCTGTCCGTTGTGTCCCACATTTTTGATATGATATGTGGGTCTATTATTAAGAGTGCAACTTTAATCACTGTTCCACTCAAAACGTCCTACCTTTCCCTTGTTTGGCTCTGCCTCCGCAGGCACATGACCACTGTCAGATTTCAAAGCACCGCGGGAGGTGGCTGCAACTGCGTGGGTCATACCATTAATATGGGCAGTGGGGGTGTAAGTAACAATGATTTATAATCTTTGTGATATTTATTAGATTGTATTCCTATTCATTAGAGCAAAACCCCGTAGCTGTCAAAAATGTGTGGGGGCAGAAATACAGTCTTGCCCCCACAGAAAGAGAAGGTAAATGATCAATATTTTTTTTATTAATTGAACATTATTACATTTATTTAATTATAAATAAATTTTGTAACAGCTCTTAGTGAGTCTTATTCTAGAGTGGAGTAGCCATAGGCTAACCATGATCATGACCAGAGAAAGTGAGACAATGAATGGCCTATCATGTTTTGGATTAGATCCATTTGGTTCCAACTGATCATGGAATGTCTGGAATGTCATGGGTTTTTGAGAGGTGCATTCCAGAATGGGAAAGACAGAGAATTACATGAGTTCTTATGTTAAATCAAGGATTATCTGGACATTTTACAAATGGGTCACTTGCAATGAATCTGTCAATATATTTTGTATTCATAGAGAGCTGAAGAGGAAGATCAGGGAGGCAAAGGACACGTTCAGGGAGAGGACTGAGAACCAACTCCAGAAGAACAGTGTGAAGGAGGTGTGGAGTGGTATGAAGAAGATGACGGGCTTCAAACAAGAAGCCCGTAGAAGGGGTGCAGGGAGAGAGCAAACAAGTTAAACCAGTTCTTTAGCCAGTTTGACTCAGCGATCCCCAGCCAGGCACACAGCCACCCCCGAAATTCCACCAGTTCTAGCCTTCTACAACTCCCCCCTCCTTCCCCCGAGGCTCACACATCTGCTAACACCTCTGCAGATGCCCCCCCCCCCAGCCCGCCTGCCAGCCTGCCTATCACCACCAGCCAGGTGAGATGGGAGCTAAGGAGGCTCCGCCCCGGCAAGGCTGCTGGCCCGGATGGTGTCTTCCAGCACCTCTTCAACCTCCCTTTGGACCTACAGAGGGTCAGAGGGTACCCCCCCCCTGTGGCTGGCTCAGTTGTGGGAGAGAGCCTGGACAGTTTGGAAGAGGTAGCTGAGGAGAGGATGAGGTCTAAGATCAGATCTATCTTGGAGAACCCATCCCACCCCCTCTATGATGAGATGAACGGGCTGAGAAGCTCCTTCAGCCACCGTCTCATCCAACCTAAGTGCACAAGGGAGCGCTTCAACCACTCTTTTGTGCCAACAGCCGGCTGTACAACGTTACCTCCAACATCAACACCTGAGCCTGCTGTTTTCTTTTTAGACCACAAAGAGTCTAAAATTGTTCTGACAGTACAGAGTGTACTTCAAACACATTCCCCTGCCCTCCCCTCCTCCTGGTTTTGTAACTTTATACCAGCCAAATTTACACAAGGGGTCATGGCCCAATTACAGAGTGTGCCACATCATGCCACCTCAAACAACCCAAGCCCCTTCCACTAAACGTACACAAAGGCTACATGCACGCACTATTGCACACATATGCAACTAAAACAAACTTGAAACTTCAAATCTTACATTATCATCATTGTTTCATCCTTATATAACATCTGAATGATGCTCCCTGGCTCAAAGTAACTGGCACTTTAAGAGTAGCCTGTATGCACACAATTCTGCCCTTACACCAGCATACCAGTCTAATGAGTGCAGTTTCTGATTGTCTAAACCGGTTTCATCATTGCCCCTCCACGGTTTCAGGTTTAGTTGTATTCTAATCTAAGTCCTGTTTACGGTTGCAAGACTGGAGGCTCCAGGTATGTTGATCTAATGTAAGTAAGTATATATGTTACAGCCATATCCCATGACTGAGATTGAAAGACAGAATCCAGTCAGGTACCAACTGAATTCATGGTGTGCAAGTTTGTTTGTTTTTTAAAGGAGAACGGGCAGTCCACAGACCATAAACGTGTCAAGAGACTGGAGTATTTTTGTTAGACCATCATTTGTGTAACTGTACATGTCTGAAATACCTGTGGTAGTTCAGTGCAGTTGCATTGTTAGAGTTTTTTCTAGCTAGCTAGTAGTTCTTTTCAAGTTCCCTGATTTCCTGATGAGGTAAGTCATACCTTCTTACAAGATTGTTTAAAATCATCAATAAATCATTACCACGTGAATTTTGAGACATTACGAGGCCTTAGCACATAACTACTGCATCTCTGTGTACATGGCATATGGGATTTTAAGAGGTGAAGAAATGTTTGTCATCTTTAACCTTGCTTGGTAATACACTTTGTACCAAAATTCATTCATATGAATCTGCTGGATTTGGAAGTAAAAATAATTAATTTCACAGAACTACAAATGTTGTCTTGGTAAATTGATACAGTATTTTGAGACATCTGATAATTGTGTCTGGTAATAGACAACATTCTTTGAAAGCCATTGGCTCTAATTTGGAAGAATTTAAAGTGAACTGTAAATTAAAGCACTCTTATTTGATTTGACTACTGAACCACACTAGACCATATGATGATTAAATCTACCATGCTCACAATATTACTGTGTATTGGAAATGTCTTTTCTCTCGAGTCTGTAAACCAGGCAGAAGACAATGCAAGAGGGGCGAAAAATGTTAGTAAAGAATGCAGGGAGACAAGTTGGTCAAAAGCTGTCAAAAGAGAGAGAGAGAGAGAGAGAGAGAGAGAGAGAGAGAGAGCAATTTCATAGACATCTTGGAAAGGGCAGGGAAAGATATTTGATATCCCCACCAGCATGTGATGCCGCCTGTGACATTCACACGTCACATTTGTTCAGCATCGCACGACATAGTCTACTCTACCCAAGCTATACCTAATTTTAAATCACAGATCAATGTCACTTGGACATTTGACAATATTTTCAGAAGGCTCCGTTTCCATTCTACAGTATGTGGGTTTGAATAGTTACATGCTGAACCTAAAGCTCCGTGGCCTTGATAGTCAAAACATGTCTACACTTTGGCAGGCTCCATTTTTATCACCCGCCCAAGTGTTGACAAGGCCACATGCAACATGTCCTGGAAAGTCTTGTGTGTGTGTGTGTGTGTGTGTGAGAGGTTGGGGGTGGGGTTGGGATTCTTGTGAGTCGATCTTAGAGGATAAACTGACGCACACCCAGGCAAACATATCGTCGCAATTCAAACAATTAAAACAGGTTGTCACAGACTAGAATAATCCTGAAACAAGAGGTCATACACCTTTACCTATTTTAATACTTTCACCATTCATGTATTTAGTAAGTGTACCATGTGCTGCAGGGAGGTGGATCGGAACCGGTTGTGACATTCAAAAGATGTGCTGAAAGTGAGTGAGAGCATGATGAGAGAGGAAGAGGAAGAGGGATAGTTGGATCAGTGTGTGTGTCTGTATGTGTGTGTGTGTGTGTGTGTGCAACTGCTCAATTTCACCACAAGGGGAAGACATCCTCAACTTCAACTGAATAAAGTTGCTTTACATCAATAACCCCTAATGCTTCTTTTTCTGGTAAAAACAAACAAACAAACAAAACACAATTGCTGCTCCCCTTTCTACAATATTTACATAGGCTCCAGATTCGTGTTGAGATTAAAAAATGACACTGAAACAAAAAGCAAAGTACAAAAACGACAGAAAAAAACAGAGTGTTGAAGCGGGGGGCCTGTAGAAACAGTCTAGTTTGGTGCCTGCTGACAAGTACAGGTACAAGGCTCTCGATGCCTACAGGCCAGTTGCCTTGACTTGTTTACTGATGAATGTTTTGGGGAGACTGGTTTAGGAGGGGCCCTTAGCCCAAACAAAGCATCTACCTGACCCATTTTGCATGTAGGGCCAATCATAGACATATATACATAGATGCCGCATTGACTGCTTCTGCCCATTGCTACGATACGTAAACGTCGTCGCCATATTGGAAAATAAAATGTGAATGAAAAAGCCATTTGCCAATGACATGTCCCGCTTTGTTTTCATGTCCCGTGGTTAACACATTTCAAATGTTAATTCAAATGTGAAAAGTGAGAAGCAACGCCCCCTTTTGCATAACATTTCCATGGTCTACCAACCTGTCAGTCATTCTCTGAATGAATATTGACTCATTGACTCAAATGATGCATGCAAAAGTGAAAATTAAAATGCTATTGGATTGCATCTTCATGTTCCACTTTGCATTAACATTTGGATTAAGTTAACTATACGCTTCCATAGTTTGATGGCGAGAGAGTCTGTCTCCATATCTGTGCTGTTGGAAAGAAACATTCCACTTCTACTACATCTGAATAAAAGCTAAAATAAAAGTGAATATATACTACTGCTAAAACACAACTGACAACAGTGAATGTGTTTTTGAGCGACTGGGTTTATTTAGTGAAAGACAGAGAAAGACCCTGGACAGGTCGCCAATCCATCACAAGGCCAACACAGATGGACTGTCAATCACTTTCAGGGCAATTTAGAGTCTCCAATCCACCTGACCTGCATGTCTTTGGACTGTGGGAGGAAACCGGAGGACCCGGAGGAAACCCACGCCAACACGGGGAGAACATGCAGACTCCACACAGAGAGGAACCGTGTCCTTCTTGCTGTGAGGCCACAGTGCTAACCACTGGGCCACCGTGTCGCCCACAGGGAGACCTATGAAGGTTTCTGCTAGCCAAACACCTGAGAACTTCATGGTGGCTTTTACACTCGGAAAATATTCACCCACCCTGTTAATCTGAAGTCAGAGAAGCAGCTGCACACTTGAAATATATTTGCTCAGATTTAATCACTTGGGCATCAAATTCTCTGCAACAATTTTACGTGCAGATTGAACATTTGTGATGCCCAAGACGCCATCTGAGAAGTTGCAGTGGCAGATTCAATTTGTTCTGCCAAGTGCAAGTTTCAAGTGCGGCTGCTACCACATTCATTCAGATGTTCACTTTTACATCTGTAAATGTTTTCTGTCTTCAATCACGCGTTGGTGGATATTTTCTGAGAGTCGTTCTCAGGTGTTTGGCTAGAAAACCTCCATAGGGAACATCACTCCACATCTTCGGCTTTGGTCGCACAGCAGCAGAATGTCCTCATCCACCTTCTTCTGCTTCGTCTAGGGCTTGCTGACCTCTAAAAATCAAAAGAGGACAGTCAAGCGACCTTGTTGGAATCAACTACAGTGTGGAAGGACTTGACAATTCAGACACAAGTGGAGGTGAATGTCCTACCAGATGTGGAGTGGACCAGGTCATTGTTCAAGGGAGGACCTGCAGGGCTGCTCAGGGGAACCGAAGGGGTGGCCACAGTGGCAGAGTCCACAGTGGGGCTTGCTGTTGGAGCTCCAACCTGTGAGGAGACCATTAGTACTATTAACAAGAATCACATTCATTCCTGGTTGAGTCAATTTTTCATTTTTCATTCAGAGATTCCTACCTCTGTGGTGTCCAGTGATGGAGTCCCCTCGGTTATCACAGCCAGGTGTTATCCAGGAGTCCAGAACCGCCTGGGGGTAAACACACACACACACACACACACACACACACACACACACACACACACACACACACACACACACACACACACACACACCATTTTAAGTTCAAGTTTCTAAGAGCAGTATTTGTATCTCTGTATTTGTATTGTTTTTGATGTCATTTGGCAGAGACCAATATGTGCTCAAAGTGAACAAGTCTGTCCTGATATTGGTGATCAAAAACCTGCACTTCTAGCGTACTAATGCCTTTTGTCATCAAATCTTGCAAATTTCACATATGGATGCACAAGGTCCCTGATCTGCTCACATTATGGCCTAACTGGACCATTTTCCTCCTCTTCCACCCTCATCTGGGGGAGTGGAGCTGCGGAGGAAATAATCTTACCTAATTTGGGGGCAGTTCCTCTCCTGTTCAGGTTCCCCATCACTCAGATTGGGGGCCATGTCTGAGTTAGGGTGAACCAAGATGGCACCTGGCTGTGCTTCAGTGGAAGTTCCCCTAGCGCTGGTGAATGAGGACACATGCAGTTAACATATACTGATACCTCAGATTTGTTGTAGGTGAGTGAATGAATAGGTGAATATTTTCTGAGCGTAGTTCTCAGGTGTTTTGCTAGAAAAAAACCTACATAGAGACCACAGGTCTCACTCCCCAGGTGAGGCCACAGGTCTCACTCCTCAGGTGAGAGCGTGTACGAGCCAGAGCAGCAAAATGCCTTCCTCAACCAGGAGAAGAAGCGTCTGACTCCCTTCTTCTTCTTCTTCTTCTTCGGCTTGCTGACCTCTAAAAACCGAAAGAGGACAGTCAATGCCTCAAGTGACCTTGATGGAATCAACTACAGTGTGGAAGGACTTGACAATTCAGACACAAGTGGAGGTGAATGTCTTACCAGATGTGCTGTGAGCAGCGTTTGTGTCAACCAGGTTGGTGTTATCCATGACAACCTGGTTCACAGCAATGGCGGGGTCAGCAACAGAGCTGCTCTGGGGAACTGAAGGGGTGGCCACAACAGCAGGGTCCACAGCGGGGCTGCCCAGGGGAACCGAAGGGGTGGCCACAACAGCAGAGTCCACAGCGGGGCTGCCCAGGGGAACCGAAGGGGTGGCCACAACAGCAGAGTCCACAGCGGAGCTGCCCAGGGGAACCGAAGGGGTGGCCACAACAGCAGAGTCCACAGCGGGGCTGCCCAGGGGAACCGAAGGGGTGGCCACAACACCAGAGTCCACAGAGGGGCTGCCCAGGGGAACCGAAGGGGTGGCCACAACAGCAGGGTCCACAGCGGGGCTGCTCAGGGGAACCGAAGGGGTGGCCACAACAGCAGAGTCCACAGCGGGGCTGCCCAGGGGAACCGAAGGGGTGGCCACAACACCAGAGTCCACAGCGGGGCTGCCCAGGGGAACCGAAGGGGTGGCCACAACAGCAGAGTCCACAGCGGGGCTGCCCAGGGGAACCGAAGGGGTGGCCACAACAGCAGAGTCCACAGCGGGGCTGCCCAGGGGAACCGAAGGGGTGGCCACAACAGCAGAGTCCACAGCGGGGCTGCCCAGGGGAACCGAAGGGGTGGCCACAACAGCAGAGTCCACAGTGGGGGACACGCTCTCGTTGGAGGACATGTCTGGCATTGGCTGAACCAAGATGACACCTGGAGTGGAAGTTCCCCTAGCGCTGCTGATGAGGACACATGCAGTTAACATATACTGCTAGCTCAAATTTGTTGTACAGGTACATTCAGGTACCTTCCAAAAGGACAAACTCACAGTTATGCTCATAGCCAGGAAGCAAGACTTCCCACTGGACAAGCATGCCAATCAATCAATCAGTTGATCAATTGATGAATCATTCACCTACAGCGCCTACCCTTGTCTGATAACCGATGTGCAAAGCAGCAATATAAGGACTCACGCCACGCATCCAAACACACACACTTACTGAGAGCTGTGGTGGGAGCCGCTGGCGAGGTCGCTCATTGCGATGAATGGATGTGCAAGGATTTCACTTGGTGTGATCCTCTCACTGGCATCCATCTGGAGCATTTGTTTCAGGAGGTCAACAAACTGCCTCCTATCAGCGAGCTCAGCCCTGTCCTTTTTCTTCAGGTTGAACTAAATTACCAAATGATGAGAAAAGTCCAACAGGAAATCAGTGGAATCATCTTCCTGACTCACAAAAAGGTTGATGGAAGTCATGAATTCAGCCAATTCCATGTCTTCAGCAGCTACCACCTACTGGACTACCTACCTCTGTCAGCTCATCCAGAGATCTGAATGAGTTGTTCCTGTTGTCTGTGGACAAGCCGTCATACTCCTCTGGTGTCTAAAAGGTAACGTGTATTTGAAACATCTTATCACTTTAGATGAATCACTGATTGATACTGACCATAAATATCCTCAAATAGAGAAGAAAATGTTCAAGAGAAAATTATATTTGGTCAATAAAGCGGTGTTGTGGTACCATGAGCCTCCAGCCTCCAGCCGCCCTGAAGATGAATAACTCCTCTGTTCTACACCCAGCATTCAGGAGGTGGTCCGCTGGCTGACCCAGGAGGTCGATGATGAATCGCATCTGGAGGCAAAACACAGGATCACATCAGTCTAGACTATCAGGATCCATATGGTTTTATTACTTGTCTGCTGTGATCATCATCTGCTGGTCTTAGAGTAGCTACTGCTATCAATAATTAAGGGTTAGTGTAGAAAGGGAGCAGAGTCCAGTTATAGTAAGGTACTGACCACGTCATGTTCACTCTCCCCAGGGAAGAGTTGTCTCCAGATGAACAGCTGCGACATCACGCAGCCCAGCGACCACATATCCACAGCCTCAAAAAACGGGAGCCCCAAAAGGATTTCTGGAGACCTGAGTGTGGAAGAACAGCAGCACACCAAATCAGAAACATTGTCGTGCTTTGAGGAATAATAATACAACATGGGGAAACATGGTAGAAATGAAACAAGGAGGCATCAGTAGGAGAATGTCACAACAGCTGAGACTTATGTAGCCCTGAATTCAACATTTGTCCTCACCGGTATGGACAGGAAACACACACCCTGCTATGTATTTACAATAGAAGTGAGAAACTGCAAACCCTCTCCAGTAGATCTCACCTGTAGGCAAGGGGCTGAAGTATAGAGCCTTCCTTAGCTTCAGACCTCATACGGGCCGCGCCAAAGTCTATCAGCTTCACCCTGAAGGGCTCTCTCAGACGATCCACCAGCATGATGTTGTCCATCTTTAGATCTGCGTGGATCACTCCGATGCTCTTCAGGGCCTTGAATGCTGTGGCCATCTGCAGGGACAAAGTCGGTCATAGAATATAGAGCATGAACTACAGTGGAACATTCTGCAGCTTTGAATTTACTTCCTGTCTGATGGCATCTGTACCTGTTGGATGATGGACCTTATGACGTTTAGTCGCAGAGGGCTTGAAGTTCCTCTGCTTCATGTACCCGAATAAGGAGATGTCCAACATCTCGAACACCAGACAGGTTAGACCATTCTTGTTGACGTCCTGATAGAACGTCACGATGTTAGGTCTCATCTGCATCCAGACATCTGAGACGGTTCAACATGGACAACTAGGGATACATGACAAGTTTGACATGGTGATGTTATCAACAGGTAGTTTACGTGATACACAGACTAAATCTGACCAACAGAGCAGATGTAACACAATCTTTTGCATGACAGTAAAATCACCCACCTCCTTTTTGGCCTGAGGGTTATATTTTCTACCGTTTGGTATCTTTATGGCCAGAATCTCCCCGGTGTCCAGTTTCTCACATTGGGCTACAGTACCAAAGACCCCGTTTCCAAGGTATTCCAGTATCTTAAAGTTCTTCCTGGGTGGACAGAGCCAGGGGAGACAGCTTGCCATGTTTGCTATGGAGGAAAACTGTAAGGAAAATGGAGACATGGAGAGAATAGAGAGAAAATAGTTACTTCAATCCCTTTAAATATCCATTTAACACAACAGTTAACCTCTCAATGTTAACTTGTCATTCAACATTGAGCGTATTCCTATCTGGTGTCAATGTTTAACATCAAGTTGGTAAATGTATTCTGCAGTTTTACTGCTACACATATTAACTTAGATACCTTCCCAATATTTACCGTGCAGAGTAGAAATGGCTGAAACACTAGGAGACGATGTAACACTCTACATGAAGGTCATGTTAGTGTGAACACAGTACATTACAGAAAACGGCTACTTTTAATTGAGTCAAATCATTTTTCTGACCTTTCCTCAAGTCGGAGTTTGAAGAGAGAATATACTTGTCTAGAAACCTGCTCAAGTCAAATCAAAGTGGTACCTGACTAAACAGATCTTTCACTCCTCTTTCCACCTCTGGTTGGAAGTTCCAGCATCACTGGACCTCAAACACTTAAACATTAAAGAGGAAAACCACTGACTTACCTAAATCACGTCGTTCTTCATCCAGTCGCAGTAGTGCAATGACCAAAATCCACATCTAGCACGCATTATGATGCTCAACACGAGTTCCAGAACCTTATGATGTCATAATCCACCAAGCACTGTTGTTTTGATTGGGCAATCCAACAAGACAGCATCCTCACACCAAGATCACATTAAGTCCAATAATAATGGAGTGATCTATGTACTCTCTGATAAATTAAGAAAAATAACGTTTCACTTTAATAGAATTGAGGAAAAAATGCACAAAGTGGGTGGGGTGTGGTGGTGGGTGACTTTTTGTTGCCACTATACCAAATGGATGGGATGATAGATGTGCTGCAAAGTGTTCAAAATAGTGAATAATATGCATAAAGAGATTTTTATACAACTAATAGAGTAATTACAATTATTTCAATGAAAACATCCAATACCATGTTAATGACTCCTCCTGTGTAAGTGAGTGCATGGATGAGTATGTGGTCTTCAGTCATGTAGGGCCTGGTTTCTATGTTGGAAACCTCAAATCCATTTTGATCAATGGTGGGGACAATGACTGATCCAACCAATCTGTGGAGTTGACATGTCAAACACACTTTAGATGTCTCAGTTAGTGAGGACAAGGCCACCGTCTTCTAAACCCAACCTCCGGCTGGGTCCCCACATGACAAGCATGTTTTAACCCATCATGTGATGAGATCTGAAATAAGGAACTAATATGTCTATGGTTTGATGTCAATAATAATGTTCACAATGTGTTGTCAATAATGTCTCTGGTTTGATGTCAATAATATTGTTCATAATGTGTTGTCAATAATGTCTATGGTTTGATGTCAATAATAATGTTCATAATGTGTTGTCAATAATGTCTATGGTTTGATGTCAATAATATTGTTCATAATGTGTTGTCAATAATGTCTCTGGTTTGATGTCAATAATATTGTTCATAATGTGTTGTCAATAATGTCTCTGGTTTGATGTCAATAATAATGTTCATAATGTGTTGTCAATAATGTCTATGGTTTGATGTCAATAATATTGTTCATAATGTGTTGTCAATAATGTCTCTGGTTTGATGTCAATAATATTGTTCATAATGTGTTGTCAATAATGTCTCTGGTTTGATGTCAATAATATTGTTCATAATGTGTTGTCAATAATGTCTATGGTTTGATGTCAATAATAATGTGTAGTGGAGGTGTAGGACAGTGTAGGGCCTCCTCCTATTCTGGTCCAGTGCATCCTCTCTCTGTCTCTCTCTGGTTTCATTGGTGAGGAGGAGGCTCTCTGTCCTGCACATCACTGACTCTTCAACTTTTTCTCTCTTCAGTTAGATTCTGTAATATCAGTAACCCATGTCTGTAGTTGTCACCCTGTAAATGTAAAGAGGATGGCAGAAGATAAAAAGCAACAGGAAGAAAGAAATAGCAAAAGGTGCAATAAGCGATTTTTCTTGCCACTAGAGGGGGCTACTGAGTCAAAACATTAACATCAAAACTGAGTCTCCCATTACCCACGCCCAGTAGGTGCCAATATGTCTATGGGGACAATCACCTGGAGGGCAGAACCACGACGGGCTTCTCTCGGTTGATTTCTCATAGGCATTTAATTCCTTTCAACCCCACCTTCACATAGAAAAGCTTATCTGTAACTTTGGTTTACGTGCCAGTGTTGTGGATTGGATCCTTTTTAACCGACAGAAACAAGCTTGGCGGTTTAATTAATGGATGTCTATCTGGGGCTCTCCCCAGGGTTGTCTCCTCTCACCTCTCCTCACAGTGGACTTACAGCCAGCATGAGGACATTGTATATTGTATTAGCTGATGACTGTAATAGTTAGTTTACTTCAGGTTGATGAAACTTGCCATGGTCCATGTTGTACATTACTGACTATCTGTCTTGACCAAGCCCCCGATAGGATTTCCCCTCCGATTGTCAGGATCCCAGACCAAAGATTATGGTAAAGTGAGGGGTTGACAGATTTGATCTTAACCACCCTGATCAACTTGTACACTGATCTGAGCCATCAAGATAATATCAAATGTTTTCTATTTGTGACCCAACATCTGCACAGGTCCTGAACAAGTCCTGTAGTGTGTGCAAAAGGGACTTTTGTTCCCTGAGTGAGGAAGGTAACCACCGCCACATAGTAGGTCTATTAGTAGACCAGCTAAATATTAGTAGGCAGCATGAACATTGGTGGAACATGTCAGATACCATCCAGGCAGCAAAGCAATACTGCTAGGGACTGCTAGGAACGCAAATGACAATGAGCCACAGCCAAGTATTAGCAGATAGCTTTCAGACAGAAAAGCTGTACAGGAAGCTTATTTTTTATCTGAACAATGGTCTGTATTTTAATTTTGTTATTTAAGTTATCCTATGCATTTCCCTTTTGTATTTGGCATGTTTGCTGGTATATTGATTATGTTTGTTTGGTGGTGCACTCACTGGGTAACTATAATCTTATTCCTGATCCCTCCCCTGTACTCTAACCAGGGTGCATACCCCTACCTCAGCTTTCCCCCACCCTAACCAGGTGTTTCTAACAAAGATCAATCCCAACCCCACCCTTCAACCCTCAACCACACACTTACTTACATTTTTATTTCTCCTGTAAAACACTTTGTAACACTGATTTAAGTACTCTTTTACACCGCAGATGGGTCCCATCCAGTTTATAATACACTTCACATCTTACAAAAATGCAATAAATGCAAAAAATAAGATCCAGAATTGTCTCACTTTCAGGCAGTCTGGTGGATCAATAAATCTAATATATCTCTGGTTATTTTGTTTTTTTAAAGCTTTTCCCCTGCATAGACTACCAGCAACATGAAAATGTGTGATGTGATCAAAGAGCATAACGTGATGCATAACTCACCAGTACAAATGACTGTTGCAAAGACTTTAATTTACTAAAGCTGAGGATTGCTCTGAAATATTACCCTGTGTAATGACATCATGGGAGCAAGATGAAACAAGAGAGAGAACCAGGACAAACGGGAGTGTAGACCAGTTTGGTAGCCAGAGTGGCACTTTTGTAGTTGGGGCGGCACCCCCCTGGCTGGAGAATGGTAAGAGGTACCCTGGGATATACAAAGTTGCAGATTAAAATCCTTCTTTTGGGCTCTTGCAAGGAAGTGAAAATAAACAGAATGACATTTGAGCAGCATGATGATATCCCATTATCCAAGTCTTCATTCATTTTGAGAAACAGCAACAGGCAAGCGAGAAATCAAAGAGAGTGAGACATACTTTGTACTCAATAGCTAGCTTCATATTTGATAATAGACTGGTAATAGATACACCATTAAATAATTACTCGTCATTGGCTTTATCAGTTGCCCAAGGGCATCTTGAGAGCAGTTGTTTAAGGGAGGGTAGAGCGTGGCTCGTTCATTACCCCGTTCAGTGTCCCAGTTGGTCCAGAGATTAAAAACAACATTCTGGTCACAAGCTCCCTTCTCTAACTTCTCTACCATTAGTCCAGTACATGGCCCGGTACTGGCTTTAGATTGGTGCAGTAATTTTTTCTTAACTGAAAAGCCTGACGAATTTAAGCCTTTCATTGCAAACATCTTTGTTTACCTGATCCCCTCCCTTCTAAAGATATCCATAATACATAAATAGTCAAAATGTCCACACACTCATTATAAGAGCACTTACATTACAAAAACAATCAATACAAAAATCATCTGTGAAAACATGTTTTTTTTTTTTAAATAGACCTCAGTACAAATCTCTAACAAAATTGAAATGTCATTGAGGAATTGGAGTGCATCAACAGTACATCAAGTTGGAGTCCAAGTCCAATAAACCATTTTATCCCACTGCTCACCAAATCTACATGTGGGACTTTGTGCAAGCATTGCAAACCTATGTTAAATCTGCCACAGCTAAAGAAGGCACTGATCACTGATAAACCGTCATATTGACTAGTTTACTTGGTTTGACATTAATAAAATTATATCTTCTCTTTGATAATTCTTTTAACATAAAATAAGAAATATCTAGCCCTCACAGTGGTACGAGAACTGTACACCTTGAGCAATATCAGCAGACAGAATAAATAATTTCATTCTAGGAGGATAGAAAAATAATGACAGAAAAATAGAAATCTAGATAGAAGTTATCCTGATGGGCTGAATACTGAGCAAACATTTCAATTGATTTAAATATAGATAATCTCACATTCATTTAGAGATAAACCCTTAAATTACAAATATCAAAATGTATGCTTTTCTTAGTGCATGGAACCAGCATATTATTTTAAAACAAGAAAGCCCATCCAGTATATGTCAGAAAAACAAAATCTAGCAAAGAAACTGTTGTTTGCACTTTTGTGTAAATGCAAGGCAAATTCAGATCATCCTCTCCAAGCAACCTCCCAACCGTTAACCTAAATTCATAATGAATTACATAAATGTAGATCATGTACCCTTCATAGTAGTCATTTACAAAAAATAAACATCAACAACTTCTATCCACTCATTGTTGCCTTAAAATAAATCTTCTTGAGCTACAGTGGACATCTCTGATCACATTCAGTCAATCCAAAGTGCAGATCTTCACTCATTTGGTCTGATTGATAAAACAAAATAGAAGAACAATTAATCAACAGTGGTTCAATTTCATTCTGCTTTACACGGCCAATCTAATTTGTTCAGTGAAGATACATGATTGATTCTAATGCTTTTCAATGAATGATCACGCTATTATGAAAAGTTGATTAGTTTAGTAAGAGTAAAATAATGAATAGGGAGACTGAGTAAAGCAGAGCTTCGCTTGTGGAGTATATGGATAACACTGGAATCTGTAGTTCTCTTCAGAGTCACTAGATGGACACCTAAGGTCCCACTGAGGTCCATTAGATTCCATACTACACTGCAGCCTCTCATTTAAAGGGAGCTGCTGGGAATTTTTGAAATAAGTTGTTTAGAAGCATATCTGTTTTGAAAAAGTTTTGCCACTTTGGAGTGTCACAACCCCAACTTTATTCAACAGGCAGTGTGTGTGTGTGTGTATGAACATGCTTGTGTGAGTGGGTCAGGTGGTCTACATGAGTCCACAGCAAGGCTCCTTGGTGGTGGATTGGTCATCTTCAGGGGCTCGGAGTTTCAGCAGTGGAGGATCTCCGCTGGCTGGTGTGAAGTAGACCTGGCTGGGAGTGGCCACCTCCTCAGTGCTGGGTGTCCCTGGGATCTCCTGCGCGCTCTGAGGAGGCGTCACCTCGGCCAGTGGAACAGGAAGTTCCTCCTCTCGGGGAGGAGGTAGAGGTGGTGGAGGCGCTGGGTACTTATTGAGCTTGGCAGCTGCCCGCTGGCGTTTCAGGTCAGCCAGGGTATGATGGGATTTCTCCCGGGTCATGCTGTCTGCAACACCTCCCTCTCCGGGCCCAGGGTCAGAGACTAAACTGTCTCCAGGATTGAGCTGGTAGGAGGCACTGCGCTCCATGCGACCTCCACCGCTCCAAAGCTCTCCAGGGACAGAGGAGGCCAGAGACACAGATGTCCCTCCATTTCCCAGGCTCGATGCGATTTTCCTCTCTGCTGCCTCCCCATCTTCCAAACTGGAAGTGGTTGCACCGCCGGCAACCTGAAAAGCAGAGATAGCATTCAACTAGACCTGTACAAAATAGTAAAATAGTATAACATATTTTACAATTGAACAAAACGTGCATAACCTGTAGTGATATTAAAACATGTTTTCCCAAACACGCCTGCAATGCTAACACTAACCATGGTGGCATGTTGGTGCAGCTCATTGTCCGTTTGTCTGTCCTCATCATCGTCCTGGCCACGCACCTGCCACACCATGGCCTCTTTATGGTGTTCCCGTCGGTACAGACTGGAGCGTTCGTTCACACTGACACGACGCACCACTTTACTGCACAGAGGAGCAGAGATAGGCACCATCAAGCATTAAACTGCTTCCATTCTTTTTATATTTTTTTCCCCCCGTTGAGCTCTCTATCACAGTCCAATGTCCACATCCTCACCCTCTGCTGCCAGTACTAGAGGCTCGTCTTTGCAGTGTTCCCTTCTGCCGGTCCTGGCTCTTCATGATAGCATCATGTTTGTGCTTCAGCTCCATTAGTTTGGCTCTCACCTCCTCATCTGCACACACATCTGACAAGAGAGCGGCACAAAAGTTTGACACTAGAACACAGACTCTGACCCTATCCTCGCCTATAGTGCCTATAGAGAAACCTGGCTTGGATTTTAAGACAAACGGGGGTGAGTGAGAGCAGGTATGTCATAGAGGCTATCAAGTGGGCAATGCACATCAAAGTTGCTTCACTGAACTAGATTTAGACCCGTCAAGGGGGCTGATGAGTAAATTGTGGCATCACAGAAAATCTATTAATTTAGGCAGTGGGAATTGTGGGTGGGACAAACAGAAGGAGATACATTCAAGTAATGGTTCTGGATGATTCAAGTAATAGTGTGTTGCTCTCAAGGCAGGGTCTTAAACACTACATTAAGAGAGGTACAAGATGCTGCCATTCACAGTAATTTACTATGAAGCAAAAGGGGGTTAAGGGCACAAAAAAAGCTTGATGTTTTTACCCAGAGGCGTCTCCTCCAGGACAGATTTGGTGTTTAGACTGGCCCCATGGGCCACCAACAGTTCCACCATCTGAATCTAAGGAATGAATACAAACAACATAATTCATTGTTTAGATAAGAAGAGTGGCGCTGTTTTTTAAGATTACATTTTTGACATTTCTGCTTTACTGGGCAGTTGACAGTAGAGAGACAGCGGGATGACATGCAACAAAGATCTTCGAACTTCGAATCCAGGACATTGCTGTTACATGGAATGCACCTTAGTCAGCTGAGCCACTAGGACACCCCAACTGTGGCGCTTTTAATGCAATGGTGCAATAGGACACTTTTCATTAGTGTAGAAATGGTATCGTTTTGCACCCCCAGGAAGATGGACCCAATCAAAAGTGTCAAAGTGGGTTGATCTAAAAACACGCCTCTCTTTGGCTCTTATTTTTCCTCTCTGTGTCACACACCTTGTTTATGCTATTGTGTGACCCATATTATTAGCACTGTGGACAAGGAATCGGAACATGAGCCTTTGTTCACATTTGCCTTCAGATGTGAAGAATACATATATAACAAACTAATCAGTGCAACTTCTTTCTGCCCAGTTGAAATTTTTAGGTAGTGCAAGTAGCTTGCACTAAAAGTTGCCGAGAGGTTCTGCGACTTAGGAGAGCTACAATGCCCCCTATGCATCTCTTCAGTCCTACTTACACATGTAAAATGCACAACTTTAAAGTATGCGTCAGTGGTGTGACTGCAGCACTAACCTGTCCCCAGCAGGAGGCGGTGTGTAGCGGCGTCCAGCCATCCAAGTCCTTCACCTCCACCTGAGCCCTGTGCTCCAGCAGCAGCTCCGCCACAGCCAGGTAGCCATTAGCAGATGCTATGTGGAGCTGGGAGGGACAGAAATGCATAGTAGATCACCCAATATTAAGCACTCATTTCACAACTCAAGGTTCTGACTCAAAGTTAATAAATTTACTTTGGCAGAAAAACACCACACCTAAAATTGTTTTTCTTTTGTTAGATAACTTTCTTTGATAAGAAGCTAGAAAAACAGGATCAAGGAAACAAGATTCCTGCATACTGTGCTCTTCCTGAACTTAACCGATTAACTTCTGAGTCAGACCTTCTTCAGAAATTGATTTTACAACTGTAACTTCCCTATACAGCCGCCCAGTGCGGCTAAAGGTTGTTCAATAAGGTTTTATAAAAGGTCACACGAGACAAAAATCCATGTTTTGAGGAGTTAGTGATACAGATGAACAGAGTAGTAGCATTTTCTAAAAACTGTTCTTCATGAATGTTTGCCTATGTCTCACCAGTGTTGCTCCGTTATCGTCCTGAATGTTTAAGTCTGCTCCACTCTGAACCAGAGCCCGAACGTCCGTCAGCATCGCCATCTCTTTAGCCCCTCGACACTCATCTATACGGTCCTGAGTTATCCCTACACACACACACACACACACACACACACACACACACACACACACACACACACACACACACACACACACACACACACACACACACACACACACACACACACACACACACACACACACACACACACACACACACACACACACTTTGGTTTGGATTGGCCAATAGTTGTGCTATTTGAGTTCCAACATGACACTGGAATGACAGAAGTGTGTTAAGCCTGTGAGAAAAATGCAGCCTTTTCCCTTCCTAGTGCAACTGCTCTTTCCGTGTTTTTTTCTCATTTTCCTTGAGGTCTGAAAAAGGCTAAATAACTTTCAAATAAAAGCTACAAAAGGAAACAAGAATATTTGACATGTGAATCATAGTTTTTGTGTGACTGTTCTTACTGACCCTGTTCAGCCATAACCATCTCCAGCAGTTCTAGTGTGGCCTCGTCCTCACAGAGATCGTAGGGCATGTTGCCGTCCGCATTGACAGCCAGCAGGTCAGCCCCACTGGAAACACACACACACGCATACAAGCACCCACGCACCCACATGCAAATGAGATTGGATTTGCGTACTACATTCACTCGTGTTTTGAGAGTCAAGCTGCAGCCATATTTGCATTATTTATGTAAACCAGACACTCTCTTCAAAAAGGCTCTCAATCTGTTTACACTGGGCTTGGAACTGATCCATTATGTCTGAATGGAAGGATAAAGCCACAATACAGCTGAAGCTTGTGAAGATTTACATTATGCTATAATACAGCAGCAAATGGGTAAATAATGGGTAAAATCCACTAGAAGAGACAGGGTACACCTTTGTGTTTGTTTGTTGTGAGAGAGTGAGTGTGTAAGTGAGTGAGTGAGTGAATGAGTGAAACATCACATGGACGTTCTGAAACTAATGGCCAGACTCACGCCTGCACCAGGAGCTGCACCAGCCCTGTGTGTCCACAGGTGGCTGCAGCATGCAGCGGCGTCCACAGTTCGCTGTCGCAGGCATTCACACTGGCACCAGCATCCAGTAGGCACTGGACCATCTCCACAAAGTCATCAATGCAGCACTGGGAAGAGAGGACAAGATGTAGATATGTATGAAAATATTCATACACATGCAGGGAGAAGGATAGATAGAGAAGAATACAGACATTTGCAAACACTCGCACAAACACAGTGAGGCAAACACAAAGTTATGCAGAAATATACAAGTGTGCGCATACACACACGCACACAAAGAAAAAAGAATAAGTGTATGCATGATTATTTGTGGCACTACAATATACTGGACAGTGTAATATAAATAATTTGCGTACATCCCCCAGCCCTTTGCTGTGTAAACACAAGTTTTCTAAAGGGAAGAACTAAGTCTACTGCTTCTATAAAGAGCTCTCTGTGCTCGCTAGTACAGTACCACTCTCTCATGAGTTTATAGTAGTTTGTATGTGTTGCTTGCTTATAAAGGGAAAGAGACACAGAGAGCGAAACAGGGAGGGAGAGAAAGAGAGGTTGTGTGTCCTGCTGACTTGTGTGCAGTGTGTTTTTAGGTTGTGTATTACAAGGCCTCAATAAACACAACATAGCAGCAGTGCTAGGAGAAACCGTCTTCTCCTAAATCTGACGTAAACTGTCCAGGAAAGGAATGTAAGACTAGGGAAGTACACTACACTCTTCCAATGTCTGCCCCTCTCAGTAACATCGTGAGAATGCATCAGTGTGTTCATGTAAACTGACTTCAGATAAGTGCAGCCTCAGACAAAATAGAGGCAAACAGTACTTAGTGAGCTCAGAGCTGTGACTGCACTCAACATAAACACACACGCTGTAAAAAAGGTGACCTGCCTTGTTGAGTGCAGTCACAACTGTTGGTGTAAAACTGTGTGGGTAGCCACATTGTATGTGCTGCAAGGCTGCGCTTGTGTAAGCGTTTGCACATGCACATACTGTATATATGTGCACGTGCAACTGAGACACTCTAAATGCTGTGTGAATGCGTGTGTGAGTAGTGTTTCCTGCAGAATATGGGGGGCGTAATTCTGGTTATGAGACAGGTTCGCTCCTGAGCCCATTCCAGGATCTGTTTCAGGTGTGGCAGTTAAAGAATGGCTCTTATTTGGAGCATAATGATGCCAGATGATACATTTTCATTGTGTTTATATTTTCCCAGCTGTGGGGTGGGGGCTTAGCTACATGAATATAAAGGAAACAATATGCGTCTGTGTACCTGATGCAGGGCCGTGAGTCCATCCTCGTTGAACAGGTCTGGGCTGACTCCACTGTTAAGCAGCTCCCTCACTAGGCGCACACACACACACACACACACGCACACACACACACACACACACACACACACACACACACACACACACACACACACACACACACACACACACACGGCAAAGTTCCTTCCACATAAACATAATAACACTTGGCACATGTCCAATTGTCATAACTAGATATAGGTCTAACAAATGATACCAGTTTAGCTTGTATGTGTGCGTGTGCATGCAGGTTAACAGTGGGCCTAAACCATTTGCCACTATAATCAGCCTTAATCCTGTGGTTGACAATAAAGCCATTGAAAACAAAATGCCTGTCCTTTTACACTTGAAAACTATGACGTATCCAGCATGAAATATGCATGAATCACTTCCTTTGGAACTTGGAGTTTATAGAGCACCAAGCCACTGGGTGATGAGTGCTTATGTGTTGGGCTAGGCTAAGGCTGACCTCAATGTTTTCAAGACTAAAACATCAGACAGGCCTAAAGCCTGTGCCAGATGCAGAATTCAGTTTCCCCTGGCTTTTAGAGAGACTTAGTTGGCAAAAGCACTGGTTTCAGGTGGTTATGAGCTTTTGACAAGTCTGTAAGATACACTTTAGCAATGCATTTTGAAGTCAGATACAAGAAAAAAATGGAAAATGTAACATTTTCCTTTAGTTAGTCAGAAAAAAACAAGGGGGCCACATAAGAGCTTAACGGGCAGGAAAATCCTAGATAAAATTGTGCATGTTTGTTACACATATATAGCTTCGAGTTCAGGATTTTTTTTTTGCTTGATCTGTGGGGGTCATCTGGGAGGCCTGGCATAGTGTGACCCATCATCTTGTCTTATGGCTTTTCTTGATTTCCCCCTTCTGCTTGATTGATTTACTCATGATTTGAATAAAGGGTATCATTTTGAGATCCTCCCTCCCTGGCTTTTGTGTGTGTATTTATGTGTGTTTCCACTCTGTGCCAACTTACCCTCCTCCAGGTCGTTGCGCGCAGCTGCCTCTAGCAGGGTGACAGCGTTGGGAAATGTCACTTTGCGTGTGCGCCCCTTCTTCTTGTCCCCCTTGGCCTTGGATCCCCGGGCCACATCCTTCTCCATCTGGACCCAACCCTTCAGCTGCTGAGTACGGCGCTTCTGGGCGTGCTTCAGGCGCTCAGTGGCGCTCAGACGCCCCACTGTGGCCATCTCAGCCAGCAGCTCACCGTGATCTGCTGCCATGCCACCACAACACCACAAAACTCACTGGCCTCCAACGTCTACTCCCGTTTCTCTTTTCCAGGGAGATTTTAAATCCTAGTTTTAGGCCTTACAATTCCTCAAATGTCTCCCCTGGTGCCCCTAAAATAGGCACTCCTGTCAGGCAAAACAATCTTGGGGAAAAAAGTCTGATTGTAAAATTGTTAAAGCTGCAAATTGTCCAAAGTAAGATAAATCAAATCAAAACCAGACAACTAATGTTGAGGGGTCAGGTGATGGATATCGCCATGATTTGAGAGATGAGTAACATGTAGAATAGTGGCAATGTCTCTTTCCCATCTTCCAGATAAAATCACCTTATCTCGCCATGGAAAAGAAAACAGGTGAAAGGTGTCCAAAACATAGCCATCCAAGTTGTGGATTGCAACTGTCTGCCAGTCCTCCCATCCATGTCATCTGTGGGTAACTTGTCCAATAATCCACTGGGATAGAGAGAGAGAGAGCTAGAGAGAGGGAGATCGAGAGTCACACTAGTTCTCCACACTCCAGGTTAGATGCACCAGCTTAGCCTCCAATCCATAGTGATGGTGACCGTGGCCAAAACTTAGATCCAGTAGAGGAGCAGGTCTATGAGAATCCATGCTGACAAGTTACTGTATGTTGAGTGCCTGTGTATACAACCAAATGGCCAAATCACAAGATTGTAAAAACCAGGAGGGTTTTACTAAATGTTTTAGTAAAACCTTTTAAACCAATAACAATAAAAAGGGACGATCTAACATTACACAAGGCCTAATTCAATAAATGTTGATAGTGATAGCATTCAAATAGCCCTTGGTGGCAAACAGAGGCTATTCCAAAGGCATCTTGTTGTAGTTTTTCTAATTTTTGGTGAGTCTTGAGGAGAAGAAGGCAAGGTGTAAACAGGATTCAATGACTCGTTCCTCAACGACACTCTTCTGTTTGTTTTCAACTGTGGAAAGGGAGAGAGAAAAAGAGAGGGAGAGAAAATGTGAGTACTGTGTTACAGTATAATGTACACACGCTGCTCTCCTAATCCTGTTATCTTTAACCCCTGAGCTCCTTCTCCGTACTCCCTCCTCTCCGCCCTCTCCCACTCCTCTCCCGGAGGAAACCTGAGATGGTGGGACGGTTTTCATTAATGATTGACACGCCCTGCGGCCCGAGACACACTGTGCTGCCGTTGGCATGCATACAGGGCTGAGACGGGATGTTATAGGGAAGCAGTTCAATAGCTGGTATGTGCCATGTTTCTGTGAAATGCTGTAACCCTGGTAGCCCTCAATCAGCAAGATTTCTCTCATTACATTTCTTTAACTTTCCAGGCAGGTTACACAGCTCACACACTCTGCTCTTTCCAGGCACCTCATTCATTATTTAGGCTTGGGCCTGTGAGCGCTGAGAGAAAGGTCAACTAGAGGCACTCAGAGAGATAGGGAGAGTGAACGTACAAGGCAGTAGTCCTAGGCCGCAGTAGCACTGCTGCATACAACTTTATACTCCTGAAAAGATGGGTGGTACTGACATGACCACAGCACTCCATACATCAGCTGATATGGAGGCAAACAGACAGTAAGGGAATTCATAACAGCCAGGTTACAGTTACAGGGTTCTTCTTAGGCTGTTATGCCATGGGAGTGACTCTAGTGGGTGGACGATCTTGCAAGGTGCATTTATGGCTAATCAAATTTCATAGCTTTTCCAAAACTATTCCATGACAAATAATTGTCAGCTTCTATGTTCAAATGTTACTTTTTGTGATGTTCTGTGATGTTCAATCCATTCCAGGAGTTATTTTCTGATGAAGTTTTGTAATTAACCTTTTTTCATTGTACCCACTTTCCCTCAACTTACCTAGTCTACTTCAGTTAGTGATTTCCTGCATTTCCCTGCCTTTTAACAATCCCCAGAGAATGGTGTGAACATTAACTCGCTAACAAGTTGCTTTGTCAACCAAAGTTAATCATAAACACAGTCGATTGTTCAGAAGCGTACTGTGAATATAAGTAGCAATTATGACTGTGGACTATTTGTGCCCTCAGGTGGGCGATATTGGAGTCTTCAAAAAGTTCCAATATTTCCTATTCAGAATTACCACTAGGAGGTTGGCATGAACAGAAGTTCGTATTTATGGTAACTCACATATGACATGAATGTAGCATCAGCTGTGGGTTTTATGTGTAAGTGGAGAGAGCAACAGGTAGTGCTAGCTGTTGTTGCCAGTGGAGAAAAAGGTACATTTAGGCTACTGTTGACGTTTTAGATAGTTGAATTTAATAAACTCCATTGTAACTGTGCTGGAAATATGTCGAATTGACGGGACATTGTCTACATTTGGCCAATTCATCACAGGAATATAAAAAATAAAAAATACACTGCCAAACAATAAAATGGATCCAGAAATACAAGGTACATTTTCAATAATAATCCAGCACTCTGGCCTCCCTGTGGAGAGGTGCGAGATAATTTCCCTATGGGAATCAATACTAGGATAGAAACATGACGTAAAAACCTGGTTAAAAACATGACGTTTCAGTCTACACTGGTCTGACCTTCATCAGACCTGGTGGTGACCTAGACTGAAACACCATGTTTTTAAGGAATAGAGATCTATTTTGGGATATTGAGAGAATGACACACCGTTCTATTCTATTATGCATTTTTCCCCCCCATTTAAGGTAGCACTTCTTGTTACTGGAGCATCCATCTCCAACCCACCTACAGGGATCAATAAAATATCAGACATCATTATTATTATTATTCTAGGCCTATAGGCTAGATAGACATGCAGTGTTTGCAGCACACTCTTCTTTGGAGAAATCAAGTCTAGAACAGGCTGCTTTATGTACACACCTACTGTCCAATAAGATATATAGGAAGATTTTGTCTAGTCGCAGGTTCAACTAGTCCTCCTGACAGGCCAACACGATTCCCTTTCTTAAAACAAAATCTCATTAGTCCTGTTTTGGGGATGGACAGACTTGTCATTTTGCCTTCTTACTATTTTTAGGATACCTGACCTCTCCTTTGTCACTGGCCACAATGTAAGGATTTCCTTAGATTCAGGCAATACAGTAGGAACTCCCCTTAGACTGATAGACTACAGGCAAGGATCATTCACATACAAAATTACAAACATGAACATGGTCATAGCAATAATAAGAGACACCTTTCTTCAACTTTTTCCTCATACAAGACAGCCATGGTATCAATAGTCCAACTCCACATTAAAAAAGGAACAGGGAATAAAAACAAACAGACTTTGCCTCTTGCTACCAGCCAAACCCTTTCAATGAAGAATAGCTAGGGCTAGGCCATATAGAGTCTGCAGCCTAACCTGTTTTTGGACGGATTTTTTGACCACAGTGAACAAATGAAAAGGAGAACATGATTTGTGGCATTTTAAGTGGCTTTAAATGGTGAGAGGATTGGGGAACAAGGGACAATCCCTGCAGGAACTTAACTGCTGTATAACCGGGGATAATGCCAGACAGAGTCTGTCCCAATCTCAAAAGTTAGTGTTGTGCAGCTCAAAACTTTCACAGCCGAAAACTCTTTTTATCAGCATTTTATTAGCCCATTAGCAGTTTGGAGACCGTGCAGTGTGGACTGCTAAGTGACCATATCACAGATGTGTGTCTCTTTCTCTCCATCTGTTCTTCTTTTGCCACAAATAACAGATCATGTAGACACCACTACAGAACCAGTTCACTGTGTTTGCCACCCTGACTCAGACCACAGTGCTCCACCTGACTTCAGCTTAAGGATCTGTGTTGGATGTAGGCTACTGGCTTATTGCCTTGTGCTGTGCTTCTTTTGCTTAGCTGTAAGTCTGGGACCACAATGTGTTACACATATGTACCGCAGTCTCACTTCATTTTCAGTAAATGACAATGTCACTACATGACCTACCGTGTGCCATTTGATATGAGACACCTTAGTATGTCTTTAAGAAAGAAAAACTAAGTGAAGCATCGGTTTATAAGAAATGACACCCATTTCATTTGCATGTAGATTCAGTCATATAGTCCTAGCCTTGGAAGCACCTTGAAAAACTTAAGTTATTGCAATGCATGACTAAGGCCATCCTACAGAATAGCAACAAGCAAGTCTTAGCTTGTACTTGAAAGGTAGCATAACCCTTGTCCATCTGTCACTTTGGTTAGGCCTAAATCCAAATTATCAGTCAGTCACTATATAGGCCTCATCACAACTGACACTGACAAAATCTCAAGACCATAACCACGTGACTAATAATACAGGGTAATCACCACTTTGAAATCCATGGAGGAAGTGTTTCCTAATGGACCACACTAGATGGTGTCAGCTAGCTAAGGTACAATATATCTGTTGATATAGTACATTACATAAATGATCAGCTTTGCAGGTCACGGGTAAGCGGCAACAGTGATTACACTTACTCATTACATAACATTTTTTAAACGTAGGAAGATCAGAAAGGCACCTATGAACTCTGACTGTTATGACACACACACACACACACACACACACACACACACACACACACACACACACACACACACACACACACACACACACACACACACACACACACACACACACACACACACACACACACACACACACACACACACACACACACACACACACACACATTCACCCCCAGGTTGAGCTTTGCCCAGGAACAGTCCATGACTTGACCCCACTGATACACATACAGCTTCAGTTGAGTTTCTCTTGCCCGTTTTCCCCTTTGACTTCAATAGTAAAACAACTTGAAAATAAAATGTCACTGAAAATGCAGCCAGGGTATTTTCACATACATTGGTAGAGGGAGAGACAAGTTATTCCTCAGTGACCCAATACATTTCATGCTATGTTCATGTTTGAATGAAAAATATGGTTCAACACCTACTGCTACAGGCCAAATATAAAGTCTGACTTACACTGGACTGAACAGGATTATTCATTCAGAGTCTGGACCATAACCAATTTAAAGAGTCCTTCCTGGTATATCATTAGGATGATAAAGAAGAAGGGGTCATTTAAAGATGCCTCAATTCCTGAAATGTAAAAGTAAATCTGATTAAACTTAGTTACATTTTTCAGTACGCCTGTGCTGTATTCCTATGCTCAAGTTTGTATGTCAGTCATCACTCATCTCTGGTCACTGTCCTGAGTCAACCAATCCTGTCAACCAAGTCAACAAAGTCTTACCAGCATTCTCCAGAGAAGAAAGTTTGTTTTCATTCTTGTTTTCTCTTAAATACAGCCCTTTCAGTTTTTCAGTATTTACTCTTAAACTGGAGACAAATCTTAAAATAGCCTCCTGGGCAGGCTAGTGAGGGCCATGCTTTGGCTGTGACCAAACGAAATAAAAAGTGGGGTGAGAGTGCTAGGGTGGATAAGAACCTTAACAAGGGAACCATTACTCCCAGTGTTGGCTGGGTCTAAGAGACTGGCAGCTCAGGCAGTCTCAACCTGCTGTCTGACACTAATCAGCCTACCTCACTTACCAACGGTGATCTGGGAGTGAGAATGAATGAAGGGTTATTTTTAAGAGGTGAACTGGCTACATTTGAATGAAAACAGTAAATTAATGAATGGAAAAGGAAATATTTAGGAAAGAAAAATCTCTCTGTGTCATGCAGAGTTAAATTAAATGTATCACAAGGGTTTACAATAAGCAATTTGAAAACATGGGGACTGTTAACTGGATTTACAAACTGAGTCTTGCACTCAGTTTGTTTTGCCTCTTACAAATTACGTATGCCCTGGTCCGCACATATGTAATTTGTTGGTGGCAAGACTTTACAAGAGACTAGTGATTCATTGATTCAGGCCGGGGTCCAAATAGAAGGAAAAAGAACAGGAGGGATCACTGTCATGCCACAGACACTGGCATAGGGGTACAGCAAATACCCCTACGCCTGCAACAGTCTGACACCATTTGTCTACTTTTCCCTTTTTCCACCTAATGACATAACAGGGAGGGCTCGCTATTGCTGCTGTAGAACATAAACTTTCATTCAACGACTGGAATTAATAGACTACTATGAAAACACACACGTAACACTGAAGTTCATACATCCACAAACTGGACGATACCTAAGAGAAAATAGCTTGTGACTGAATTTATAAGCATACAACAGAACACACAGCTTAAATTATTGCGCAGCCTTCAAGCAATACAAATTTGGTTTCATAGGGAATTGGGTGACAGTACTGTAAAGATTTCATTCATGGTTTGCCATTATGAAACCACTGCATAATAGTTGCCTAACATCACCAACAAATGAGCCATTTGACATGACCTGTGGGACCCTCCGGTTCATTGAAATAAACAATGCTGAATATGACTGCTGAGTCAATGCAGCCTGATGATTCGGGAATGATCCCGCCTGCTGTCTGTATCAATGCCAAGTGGCCTAATCTGCCTAACAAATATTCAAAAAGGTCCTTTTTTCCCCCATTTTGCCCCAACTGAAAAATCATTCATGGAGGAGAGAAAGATAGAAAGCAAAGAAAAGAGAAAGAGAGAGAGAGATTAGAGGAGGGGTGGGCTTATTAAGTCCTGTCATGTGTAAAGGGTTGAGCTGCTCCATATAATCACTCAGCAATCTCAGTAATGCCACAAAGGGAGAGAGAGACCATGAGACAGACATGGAGAGAGTGTGTGCGATAGAGACAGACTTGGACATATAAATACAAACAGAAAAAGAGTAAAGACTTTCGGAGCACAGGATATGGAGTGAGAGGGCAAGAGGATGTGGAGGAAAGAATGCAATAGAGATAGAGGAGAATATGAGGAGGAGGAAGGATGGGGAGGAGACAGACAGACCAGCCTACTTTAACTCCCCTGCCTGTTTCTACCCAGGAAGAGGGGTCATGTCCTCTAGGCACACAGGAGAGAAAAATAGGGACAAAAAAAATCTTTAAATGGTGCCCACAGGATGGTGTGATGGATATGATATCCGCCTGCAGAATCTCTCCCACACAGAAATATATACATATGGCCTGGCCTCTCTTGTTTCTACTATTTATCCACTTTGCCTCACATGGGAATGATAAAGACTAAGGGTAACATACAGACTAAGTTATCGAATGAAAAAATAAAATAAAAGGCGCAGATCTAGGGGACCAGGGAATTTGAGAACTCAAGTATAACTCACAACCTCACCGTTGCCATCACAGAAACAAACTAACCAAATATAAAACAGCCCCTTGGAAGTTTAGGTTGTTACTGATGGCAGTAGGTAGGTAGGTAGATAGATATTTTATTGATTCCCAGAGGGGAAATTCTGGAATTCTACATGTTAAAATTACATCTAGCAAACTTCCAAGATGCTTCTTAACTTGTTCAAACTTGGAAATTCTTTGTTTTTTTACCGACTGGACTTCTTGGAAACGTCCAAGTCGCTATTTCTGAAAAAGCTACACTCTATGTTAATGATGGTAAAGTAAGCACAGGAGTGAAAGCGTAACAGAGACCAAAACCCTAGCAGATAAGGTTTCACTCTTCTATTGGATCCTCTGGGTATCGATTAATGTTACCTGTTGGAATTATCTTGTAGTGGAGGGAAAAAAAATCGAAAACTGATGAAGAATTTATTTTTAGATTGATTCCCTAAGATTGGACTGCGGTTTTGTCCTTCTACAGTATCTGAAAAAGTGCTTGTTCGGTTAAGATAACCTGTTGTTGCTGCTGTTTAGGATAAAGATAGTGCACTCAGTCAATATACCTCTTAGCAAGATCACAAGGGTTACAGTCCACTAAAATGTGCATACAATGTTGCAACTAGGCTATTATGACAATCTCATAGATCTCTGATATCGCGCACGTGTGTATGCACTGCATTGGTGTGTGTGTGTGTACAATCAATGAATTGTAAAATATACCCCTTTGCTGTCACTTTGTGTAAGAAGGCAGCCTACATTCAATTGTGTAAAATTCAAACCAGCTAACCTAACTATTATGGAACAATATGTGCAAACATTTCACCATACCTTCTCAAGAAGCACTTTGACCACACAGGGCCAAACATTTCACCATACATTCTCAAGAAGCACTTTGACCACACAGGGCCAATACCTACAAGACATGTGTAACAAGAATAGATGGCTGCGAGTTAATTTAGATTAATAAGTCAGGAAAGTATTGATAAATAAAAAGTTGGGTAAACTACGACCTCCAGTCGCTGATCATCATAAGAAACACAACTACCAATAAAGAAAAATAAATTATACTTTACGAAAAGTATTAATATATTATGTTTCTGCTTCTAAGGACCCCATAACATCGGTTTAGCCTGAACCTCTTTCACTTTCCGCCACATCAACAAAGCTTTGATGGATGCGGTCAGTTCAGGAGGTAACGTTAAGCCATAAATTAGCGATAAACTGATCTAAATGATGGTTATCATCTGGAAATATATTGCTGTAGGTACAATCACTGTAAATGACTAATAAAAAGTGAAGCAACGGTCGTGGGAGAGTTTGCTAGCCATTGAGGAATTATTGTGAGCAGCAGATTAGCTAGCCTCTCTCAACAGGTTTGACAGGTAACCGTTAATTTAGCTACCTGGCTCCATTCACTGCAGCTGGATTCGTGTAACGCTAACGTTAGCAAACTAGTCATAACTAGGTGACTGTAACTGTTGAAAAACAACACCTGTGGAACTGCATTCAAATATGCTGTCACTAACATGTGTCAAGCTAACCTTAAGCTAACGTTAGTTAACGTTAGCTTGATTTGACGGTAGCCTGCAGCTTGTGCCAATTTATATTACACTAGTACTCCCGCCAGTGAAAGTCGTGGCATTATTTTAGTAAACTACATGCTTAAATGTTGTTACAAGTGTGATACAATTACCAGGGCGTCCAGTAATGGGGTCTAGAAAATGTAGGGGCATCTTACCTGTTGAATTCTTGTTGTCTGTCAGCACTCGCTTTCTGGTCCCAGGTCTGCTCTGAAACTGAATCAGCTGCTGTAACCAACGTCAGCCCTCAGGGGAAATGCTTCACCATAACAACCAGCGCTGCTCCTTCTCCTCCTCCTACACGCCAGGCTCCACTAGAGGGTGACATTGTCTAACGGGTATGATCATAGAACGAAGACCTATTCTAATCATTACAGGTCTGTGGGTATGAGACATTGAGGCATGGGATGGTTACCAACAATTATGACCATCAGTATTATTTTTTAATCTATTATAAAACTGTTTTGATTGATTGATCTGATTTTAGCCCATTTGCCAGACCCACCTATGATAAAGGTTATATTGCCATAATGACTGTCTCAAAAAGTTTCCTATATAGGGTTTTACATCTTAGGCATTAAGCTGATACTCTTATCCAGAGTGACTTACAAAGAGTGCAACAGAAGAATAAGCGTACATATCTAGATCACCTAAATTACAAGCAACCAGTAGTAAGAGTGGAAGTGTCAGGGCCTTAGTGTCGTTACAATATTCCTGTGACCATAGAACTATCAGTAACAGCAAGGAGAGGAAAGTAAGAGCTGAGGAAACAGAAGGGGTTTTTAGAGAATAATTAGAGTGAGTAGAGAGCGGATATGATTCATGAATTATCTTTAGGTAGATCTAATGCTCTTGCAACCTTTCACCCCCATGTTTTCTAAATAACTGTGGTTGGGTAAATATATGTTGCAACACTGAGTCTGTTCTCAACTTTACAGTTCAGTGCAAGTGAGAAAAGCGGAGGCGGCAAACTGCCCTTGTACAAACAAATCAGTGTGAAATACCATAGTACAGGAGCACTATAGCCTCACTTATAGCCTAAAATATGAAAAAAGTGTGAGTATACATCTGTTTGTATGTGTGTGTGTGTGTGTGTATGATTCATAATCTCTCTGATTTGACCAAAAACATGAACACAGACTTTTAACAATGTCCTATGATGTTTTTTGCTTTCTTGTTTGACAATGCAGTCAAAACACCAAACATCATGGATGCTTATTTGAAACTCAGCAGTCAAATCTCAATTTAATCAAGCCAACAAAGATTACCGTTGCAAAATTCTGAAGTAATTGGACTGCCCGACTGGTAGCTTAATCCCAAGTAAACTCCCAGGAGCAATAGAAGTAGTTGCTAATACCTAGAAACAGATAAACAATGATGACCCTGTGATCTGCTGACCTCTCCGGTGACCTGGCCAGCCAACACAGCAGTGACACTCTGCAGAGACCTGACCAGAGGAAATGGCCTGGGAGCAGGGGGCCACTGTTAGCATTGCTGGTCCCCTGGACAAGATAATGACAAACTCCGTTGATGATATATGTTGAAAGTCCCCTCAACAATTTGGCGACTGAGACATACACCATCAAGCCAAACCCACCCTTCTTTCCTAAATGATGGGTTGGTGCCTAATATAAGATGCAGGCCTTCTTCTACTTCTACTTCTGCAGGGTACCTCAAACTCTAATTTTGATTTCTTTCTTGATAAATGTTTCTTCATTATGTTGATGGAGTGTTGCTGTCTTTCATGTACCAAGTTTTTCTAAAAGGAATTTCTATTGGGTCTTTAGGTCCCAGGCTGAAAAAGTTAAAGATCCCCTAATGTAGACTTTCCAATACGCCCGGAATGAGCAATCTCTCTGTGTCGAACAAAGGAAAGAGTCAAATATGTAAGAATATTATAGATATTGCAATTATTCTAAAGCTCTCAGAGGACCAATGACACTATCTCTCCCACTCCCTCCCTCTCTCTCTCTCTCTCTCTCAGCAGGACTAAATTTACCTCCTTCAGTCCAACTCAGTATCAGGGTGCATCTCAGGGCAGCTTAAGCGGGGATTTGTCCAGACACAGTCAGTCCTGGATGGTACCCTATTCATGTGGTTTCCCATTCTTCTTATGCATTGCATGGTTCACTAATCCAACCAAAACCTATTAGCTGGCTCTCCAGCAGACAGGAAGAGATAGACAGTTTGTATTCAAATCAGTTTGTTTCGCACAGACCACTCTCGCTATGTATGGGTATGTAAATAGGATCTTAACGTTGTACATGTAAGAGATGGATGAGTAGTTTGCCTGGACATGAGCCTCCATTTTGATCATGATACATGCTGTACATACTTGTGGAACAATGTGATGAGAGCTGTGTGTGCGTGTGTGTGTGTGTGTGTGTTCAATTCTGAGAAACCCCCATTCATTTTCCAGTTGACAAAGAGGAAATGTTTCCTCATGTAGCCTATAACTAACTGCATTACCTCTTGCTAGAGCATTCACATGAGCATAAAGTGAATGCAAGTAAATGGATGGTTTCTTTGGAAGGGGAACCCATGTCCTGTTTGTTCCAATAGACTCTGTAATGTACAGTATATTCAATTCTCTATGAGGAAGTGGAGCTTTTCTCTGAGCTTTGAGCGAAACCACTAGAGGGGGACGTGGTATCTTCCCTCCCCATCAGAACAGTGTGTGGCAATCAGAAAGGAGAATCATTAATGCAAAGTGCAACAGGTGAGGGAGGTTTGTTGTTCAGCGCGTTAGGGAAGCCACTTAACCTGGAAGACGAGTTTAAATACACCCTTTATTATTTTTACAGCAAAAATTATAACCAGCGTAGAATTCACATGGTAAGTGAAAACGAGTTTCACACAGGGGGGTGAGTTGGTCAAAACGGTGGCAGGGATTGCACTCACAACAGTATAGCTCTATTATCACCACCAGACTAGTCATCTTTTGCTGCTATGCTACCGTGGTATAGTTTCAATACGGTTTTCGTTTTCCGCTCTATTGTCTTTTGTACCAATATCAGAGACTCGCACTTGCACACCACTAATTGTTTGACTTTCTAATTGTGAATTTGGAGGGTAGTTATTGGGCAGGGCTCGGCCCAAGTGTTTGGACATGGCGCTACCGATGATCAGCGCTAAGTAGGCTGTCTTATCAGTTTAAACTGAACACATTTTGCAGTGATATACTCTTACTCGGCCGAAGGGACAATAAATAACAATGTCAGGATTTAGGCTGATATGCTTACTTAGGCTACTTCAAAGTGTTACGTTATAGACCAGGCTTAAGGCGTACTGCAAACATCATATCTGTCAATTACATTTTTGACCCTAAAAATGTGCCATTGGTGTGAGATAACCCCACTAATTTCCAGTGCAGTTTCACTCCTTTCAGGACTTTTCTCTTGACACAAGGCAGATCACTCCACGAGTATCAAGAAAATCACACTTGATTATCTCGCCCCAGTTGAGGGGTTCCCGCTTGTCTTAAGAAAAAAATAAGACTCAGTATATAATGACTCGTTATGATGCATATTGTTGCAGTGTGTGTATGCTTATTCTGTTATTAACTCATGTTGGTTGATATCTTGAGCATGTTCAACAACTCGGGAAAAGATGATTGCTCCCGTTTAAGGTGTGAATGTCCCAACTAGGACACTTAACAGCTTGTAAGCTGTAGAAAACCCACAAATGGTGTTGAATAGCCCCCGTATTTCCTCACATGCTAAGCAGCTTCTTTGGGAAGGAGCCTCCAGCTTGTCAATGGGAAGCCCTCTAATCCAACTTGTTTTCACTGTCTTGCTGGGCACCAAGAGTTTAGACATTAGCACTACGTTAACTTGAACAAAAGACATGCATCCCCGAAACTATTCTCTCACTTTGAATGAATCCTGCATACTATCTGGGAGACCCTACTGTGCGCAATACACCCCCCGACTGCTGCGCGCTCTCCTGGGAGCTTTCAGAGAGCTAAAATCAAGCCTCATTCATTTATTTTGAATGCGAATTTCTTAACTAATTTTAAAGGCACCGCACAGGCTGTCGCTGCTTTTCCCCAAACGAGAGTATCATCTATTTGAATTGTAGGCTATCTAATGTATTTGGGTGTGCTCGGTATGTTTTCTGGATTTAAAATGACCTGGATTGATAATATGCGATGTTTCGCCACTATAAAATAAATGGGTTAAAATAAGTAATATCCAATGGGGTCCAATTTGGTTTGTTTATTAAGAGGAATGCCTCCTTAATTGTTATGTGATTTCACAAGAGCATTACATGCCAACTTCTTAATCTTTCAGTGTTTGTATATTAGCAGTCCTTATGTATATTGCTCGCCAAAAATTGTTGATTGCATGAAAGCCTCAATCGAAATTCCTCTCTATATCTCCCTTGTGCCCCACCCCCCACAAGCTGTACTTTCCTTATAGCTTCTGAAACTCTGCAGGTCACGTTGGAGGAGTTTGTTTAGTAGGCCTAAATGCAGATAGTAAGATGGGGATATTGCCCTTGTCTTTTGGATCTTATCTTAAATAAAAAATAAACGAAAATGAGTATTAAGCCTGAGTAGTAAGTTTATTGCCCATCCCTGCGCCCATTCCTGCTTAACATTTTCTATGCGTTGTTTCCAAAGCAAACACTGCATTGCTGCGTTATAAGTGCCGTGTTGATATTATCATAGGGTTATTTACAGATTTACTGTCTTTCTCTCTCCCGCTCTCATACACAGACCCTCCCCAACCCCCCGGGACGATCAGTCATTCTGCTCGCAGATAACGCTTCATTCTCTGCTCGATTACGCAGCGGGATTTACATGAAACTGTTAATTGTTTGCTCTTCAAATAGTCAGCCTGGAGCCAGCAGTCTGCCAGAAGTTAAGGACCGACTCTTTGCCCTCCCTCCCCCTCTCCGTTCTCCTGTCCGATCTTCCCCCCTGGCTGATCAGCATGACAAAGCACTGGCTGGAGCAGAGTCTCCTGGCACCACCCGTTCTCTCCCACCTTGGAGCCCACAACGACCATCAACTTGACTCCGACAGAGCTGCGCAGCAGAGTTGCCCTCCGGGCTGTGTAACGCGGAGCTCTCCAGCTAAGCACTGGCCTCATCATCCGGCCCAGGTGTTCCCCCAACAGCCGACCCGGCTGGAGAAGCTTGCCACCCACGACCACCTCACCAGAGCCGCGGCGCATATGGATAAAGCCATACCACCTGAGCACCGCGGGCCGCCGGGGTCCTCCTACCCGAAGCATCAGCCCGGCAAAGATGCCCCGTTCAAAGAGGAAACCCTTACCCGGGACTCGTGGAACAGTGACCGGGAGAAGAGTGCCAGCGGTGGGAGGAAAAAGAACTATCAGCGGTACCCTAAACCACCGTACTCATACCTCGCCATGATTGCTATGGTCATCCAAAACTCGCCAGAGAAGAAACTAACTTTATCAGAGGTAAAGTACATTCATTTTGCTGTTACAGTGAATAACATTTGGGGTAAGGCAGGTATAGAGTGCATGGCGTGTTTTACGCACGCCGCTGTCCACACGCGTGGTTACACGCGCGCCACAGACTCCACGCACGTCCCAAGTAAGCATTTGATTAAAGTAAAACTCATTGGAATTATGAGAAAACTAAAGGGTTTGCCTATCGGAACTAGTTATGAAATCACAGTATGTTCATTTCACTTTTCCCCTTCAGTTTACTGATGATGACAGATCGTTCATAAGGTGACACTAAACAGAAACCTCTTAGTGACACTTCATTGACCATCACCCATGCCATTCTTAGTTTGTTTTGATAAGAGTGTACTGTAGTGAAACCAGACACTGATCTGTATCAGGCAAAGTGATAAGATAGTAGATGGTCTAACCTTTCAGTTGGCCATACTGGGTATTTTCTGCTGCTTGTTTCTAGAGGAATTACCTAGGGACGTTCAATTCTACTATTGGTGTTTAATTATAAAATGTGTAATGTTGTTGTCTGGTGTCTTATGAGCAGTATTATTTTTTTAATGATACAATATGAGAAACTTGCTAGTGATGTGTAGTTGACATGTAGGTCTACTTAAAATGTAACCAATTAAAATATATATATTTTTAAAAAGCTATAATATATCTGAGTAATGCCCATTGGTGACATTGCAGCATTGAGTAGTGTTCCCAAACCAAAACACTGATTAGACAGCCACTGTGGCTGTTTCTTGTATGCCTACATTTGACAAACTAAGACAGTCATAGTGACTCCTCTCCTTGATTTTCAGATCCTGAAGGAGATCAGTACTCTCTTCCCATTCTTCAAAGGAAACTACAAAGGTTGGCGTGATTCTGTGAGACACAACCTCTCCTCTTATGACTGCTTTGTTAAGGTTTGTATTTACCCTCTTTAGTCTTATGTCATATCAGTAGTCTTTTATACAGAAAACAAATGAAAGCTAAATTTGCATTTACATTGCACAGTCCTCAGTGGATAGGGCATGAAACTAATATGATTGGGAGTTTTGCTTCCTTTTAGGGCCACCCATACAAAAATATATTCAGTCATCGTACTGTAAGGGTATTTGGATACAATCCTCAAACCTAACAGTATGTAAGTGTCTGTTATTGTGATGGCCAAGTTAAAGAAGAGTGAAAGTAGGTTAGTCCTGTTTGACTGGGTGGTAGGGCTTGGTACACCTCTCATTGTTTACCCTCCTCCATCCACCTGTAGGTGCTGAAGGACCCGGGTAAGCCCCAAGGCAAGGGAAACTTCTGGGCTGTGGAGTTGAGCCGTGTGCCGCTGGAGCTCCTCAAGAGGCAGAACACAGCTGTGTCGCGCCAGGATGAGACAATCTTTGCCCAGGATCTGGCCCCCTACATCCTGCATGGACAAACCCACAAGCCAGACTCGGAGCCCCCTTCTGTCGCTGTCACCTCCCTCCCTCCTATGCCCTCCAGACACCCCACCCCACCACAGGAGGACTTGTTCCGACCCAAGCTGGACTCGTCATTCGCCATTGACTCCCTGCTGCACAGCCTGAGGCCGGCTAGTGCTGCTGGGGAGGCAGGCATGGCTACCAGGGACTGCTGGGGGGAGGTGGGCCACCCTAGACCCTCACCCCCTCCACGACCCCGCTACACCTCCTCTGCCCGTAGTGCCTCTGCCAGCTCTGCTAGCCCGGCCTCCTCTTCCTCTGATGAGGACTGGAGGGGGGTGTCACAGGCCAGGAAGCGTGTTCCTCCTGTTAGTGAGGTGGGGTCCAATGCTTACGTGGACTGCAAACCCCCACTCCATAAATCAGCCCGGCGCGAAGCTGTTGCACCCCCGTGGGAGCTGCCTACCTCCTACGCCAAATACACTCCTCCCAATGCTGTTGCCCCGCCCAGCATGCGGTTTAACGGGGGTCCCCTAATGCAGCTACATGGTGGACTCCCTCTCTATGGCTATGGGAGCTCTCATGTGGCGCCTGGCCACTTCTTAGGCCATGCGTATTGGCCCATTCTCCCCAGTGGGCGGGTTTCTCTTCAAGCCCCTCCCCTCATTATGGACCTGGACAACATGTTGCAATCTGTGCCTCCCAATAAGAGTGTGTTTGATGTCCTTATGCCAGCCAATCAGAGCTCCCACCCACACCATCAACCTCCCAGTCAGTACACCCTGCAGAGTGGGCCTCCCCTTAGCAGGTACCCCCAGTACTGACTATGAATTATTGACTCTCAATCAGTCAAGCTGAGCCATTGACATTCTAATATACAAGGATGCTAAACCAGACAGACAAACATGATACAGAACTTGAGTTTTAATCAAGATCCACAAAGGCAATACATTTCTCCTGCAAGTACTCCCAAGTACTCAGTACGCTATTGCCAGCTCAAGAGATATTGATTGATTAATACGCAAAGGATTCTGAACTACTTGGGAGTAATGCTCGAGATTAATTCATGTTTTTAGTGAGATCTGAAAAGCCAAAATGTTTTCTTTTCTTTTTCTGGTCAAGATTTGCAAAGACAATTGCAATGAGTGTTTGTTTCAAGACATTGGAGACAATCTTCCTCAAACAACTATACAAATATCTACCTCAGTCTTTCAATGGACTGGAGCATGTATTAATACAGGGGCTTTGCACTGCCAGTGTTGTTTGCACTATTTTGATATCAGTATGATTTGTTTTCTTCCAGAACTTGCTTTTGAATGTTGTCTACCTACTTTGACTGCTGAATGTTTTCTTGGATTTTTCCCCCCAGTTTTGTGGTTGTCTTGTGAAAACCCTCTATAATGAGTTGAACTGAAAACTATACATAAAACCAAATTACAGAGTACTGAAAAATATGGTGGTGCTGAACAGGGTATGAAATAAAATGCTGCAGAAATGGGAGTTCCATAACTGCCATAATAGTTCCAGTGAAAACAGCCATTTTCCTTTCATGTTCAGAGTTCATTGTGTTACTCCATTTTAGTATGTTTCTCCAGATAGATAATCAAAGTGAAGCTGTTTAGCCCTACGTTTCTTGTCTTGTTAAGTTTCTCTAAGCCTGGACTGTGTATTGGTCCTCTGCAGCCTACGGCTACCAACAGAATAGTGTGATTGTCAGGATGCAATTGCAAATTGGCCAAGATTGGTATTTTCAGGTGGCAATTCTGTATTTTTGTATGTTGTTGGTTCAAAATTTGACTGGTTTTCACATAAAAACCTATAGCTATTTTATGCCATGAATAAATGCGTATGAAGTCTTCCATGGTTAGTCAGGAAAGTGTCCTTCCCCATATTATATAAAACCAAAAGTCTAATGCTGGCAAAGGGGAGGAACATTGTTTTGCCACAGGAAATGCATAAATACATAATTACCCCCAAATACTCTCAATGACTGCCTGATTTGCAATGTTACACTAAGTAGTTGGAGTAATGCTGTAGATTTGAAAAGGCTTTATGTTTTATTTCTAATCAATATGATGTAGTACTGGATGTTTTGACAACATACCTCAAACAACTGTACAATCAATATCTAACATGTTTCCCAGGGACTTTGCACTGCCACTGTTATTTGCACTATTTATCATTATGAATTTTACAACAGAAATTGTTGTTAAATGTCTCTACCTCGACAGCTGAAAGTTTTGTTAGATTTTGTTTTTGTTTTATTGTGTTGTTAAAACTTTGTACAGTGTTGTGCTGAATTGAAAACTACACCGAGGTTACAAAGTATTGAAAGAAGGTTGTGGTGCCATACAGGGTATGTAATAAAATGCTGTTATTTTTAAATGTTACTCAGCGTTGTATGTGGCAATAATAGAAATCGGAGCTGCACAACTGGTATAATCACTTTAAACAACTTTAAAACTTGTATGTGTGTGCATCTGTGTGTACATGCTGGAGTCTATTTATCACCATGTGTTACTTGGCTTTTAGTATGTTTGTTCAGATGGTTAAATCAAAGACAAGTTGTTTAGTTTGTTAGTTTAGTAGACTTGTTTGTCTTTTTTAAGCCTTTAAAGCTGGACTGCACTGCTATACAGTCTAGATTCTGTTTTGGTTTCTGTGCACTCCAGCCAATGGTATGCTGTCCTGAAATTACCAACAAGGGCAGGAAATTGTCAGAGATTGGGGTTTTCATTTCGCAGTATATTGATGTTTGCTATGTTGGCAGTTTAGAATATGACCATTTTTCATATAAAAACTGTATTTTTTTGCTAAGTAAACAGTGTAACTTGTGGATATTTTATTCAATGAATAGACTTGTTCTTATTCTGTAGTACTTCTCAGTCAGGATAGCATACTGAGTATAAAGCCCAAAACATAATGCCAGGGAGGAACTCAAGCAGCAAGACCAGGGAGGCGAGGAGTCCACTGACTTTCAAACCGTTGGAGTATGATAGATTGCTTTACCACAGGAAATGCATAAATACATGACTCCTTTAAATACCCCCAAATACTCAGTCACTACTCAGTCTCAGTCACTATCTTAAACTCAAGAGGCACTGACTGCCGAATATGCAAAGCAAACAGTATTTTGGAGTAGCTCGAGAGGAATTCATATTTTAAAAAAACAACAACTTTCTAGTCAATTTGTGGCAGTACCGCATGTTTAAGACATGAGAGACAATCTACTTCAAACAACTGATCAATGACCAATAGCTTCCTTAGTGGAATAAAACCTGTAATAGTACAGGGACCTTTAACTGCCAATGCACTTTCATACTCTGAATGTTGCTTTTCATTGTTTGCCTACTTCAACAACAGAGTGCCTCCCCAAACCCAATTCCATGCTTTTGTGCAGTATTGAGCTGAAATGAAAACTGCACAGAAAGCCAGATTGCACAGTTGCAAAGTATTGAAAGAAAGTTGTGGTGCCTCAAATGGTATGTTGTTTATCCCTAACTGGTTTTTTCTGTCTCATTGATGGCCTCTGAAAATCTGGACTGTCTGGCAAATTGGCCAAGATGAGTGTTTCTGTTTTGCAGTATATGTCCTTGGGTTTTTGTATGTTGTTGGTTCAGAATTTGACTGGTTGTCACATAAAAACCTTATTTTTTTTGCCATGAATAAAGACTTTCTTGTTCAAAAGTTGTTTTCAGTCTGCACTGCCCCATATTAAGAGTGAAAAGCCCCCAAAGCCTAATGCCGATGGCTCCGGGCAACACCAGGGGGGCAAGTTCCAAATTGTTTGAGTATGATAGATGGTTTTACCACAGGAACTGTGATCCATGAATAAATAAGGATACTATCTTGTGATCCACAGTCCATAGCCCTTACATCGAGGTCCCAGCACACACACACACACACACACACACACACACAGAACCAGCTGATTTACATCACCAGTCCAGCAGCCGTCAGCCTCCTGCTGCTTCTACTGCACTGGCCACTATCTCTTTATCTGCTGCCTACGCATGCATGCACTCCCTCACCCTCCTTCCTCCTCTTCCCACGGATCATTCCTGATCCAAGGATTGGAGGAGGGGACACCCCGTTAAAAGAGCCATGTACCCCTCCCCCAACACATACAGTCCTGCTGGGTTCTACCTCAACATGCCCTATTGCTCTGGTTCTGAATGTTGATTTTAAGGTTGCTGATTTACAGAAATAGCATAGTGTGATATAGATGATATACAGAGGCCTCGGCCAGGTTTTGACGATGATTATAGCACACTGAGGCCTAGAGGGTTGTGTTTATTTGAATTGATTCCAGTCCTTGACCTATGACCTTGGTAACTCACTGGCCAATAACCCATCCCAATGTAGTGTATTTGTGTCATGAGGTTTTCTGAACACAGGGTGGCAGTACAGCATCAATTAACTTGAACTAGCTGGGACAAATCTTAGCTTTGGGAGAATTTGCTTTTGAACACTGATGTCAGTACAGCTTTCATGCCTGCTTTACTAATTTAACCCAAAGGTGGGGAAAGATGCAAAACTGACCCACAAATCAATGTCTGTGAGCAATGTGACCAAACAACCCTTTTAAGGTATTAAGATCAGATTCCTTAAGAAACTAACAAAGAAGAGAAAATTTATTTTGTCATGCTCAGGGTATTCCTATAAAATCTATGAAAAAAACCCTCTAGCAATGGACTCCTAACCTCAAATTCTACGTTTGTGCAAGACAGATTGATTAAGGCTACATGCTAAAACCTTGTAGTGCATTTCCATAGTTAAAATAAAGATATTCTTTGCACCATTTCCACTCATGCTTTTAGAACAGCGCTGCAATATCTGTTCAGGGTCTTGCACTCAAAAAAGCATAAATGTGAAATGAAACCAATATTCTATTTGAAAGACTATTTGAAAAAAGAAAAGAATACCTTCCCATTGTAGAAATGTGTTTTATTTGTCTGGTCTATAATATTAACTAGGCTATATGTATTAGTCTGTGAAGTACAAACAGGAGCCACACCGAGAAGTTGTGGTTGATTTCAGTTCATCTAAACACATCCTTCAGATTAGCAGCTGCTTCAGGGCTGAGATTATGTTGCACAATTAGAATAACATGCCAATTTAGGTTTCAAGTTTAACATCCACTGTGTTAACGTACAGGGGCTCAAGCTGTAGACTTTAAGTGTAAACCACTGGGAGAAAATTGCAGTTTAAATACCAGAATGAAAGATTTCCCCAGGTCACATTTCTAAAGGCACAACATATATCATTAACCCTCTTTGTGGCACAAACATGGGATTTCATGGCTGTCAGGGAAGAACCACATGGAATCAAATTTGGTCTCATTTAAAGCATCAATAGCAAGTGAAAATCAAAGTATCCAAAGTAACACGGCAGCATTGGGGCCTCATTCATGAACATATTGTTGCTTGGAAATGCAATCTGTTATATGAATGCAAGAAAATGTGAATGCAAGACTTTCTCTTGCATTGTTATTTTTATAAATCAGTATGTTGGCTACTAACTGAAATGTTCTTACTAAGAAGTGTAAATGCAGCCATAGTGTTAACCCTGGCACTAGATCCCCTCCTGAAATAATCATGCTAAAAACTGGTGTTGTGCACTGGTGTTGGTACAGCAGTAGAAATTGTTAGAACGTTGCTATACCTAGACCTGCAAGTGTTTTTTCCCCTTCAAACTTTAACATGTGCATCCTTTATTTCTCACAGCTTAATGATCAAGCTGATGTTACTACCGAACCACACCTACATCTCCCTCAGCTGACTCACTCCTGTTCTAAACACAGACTCTCTTCTTCTCCCCCCGGGCTTGTCCTCTAACTCTCCCGTTCTGCCTTGTTTCCTTTCACACACCCTCTTGTGCCATTCGGTATTCAAAGACGCTGCCTCTCTCGGTGAAGGTCTCGTTCAATCGCCTGCGCTTGTTCTGGGCTTTTCCCTTCGCCTCCTCTTCCACTCCGTATCCTCCTCCTCCAGGGGTCTTGAGGCAAAACATGTCCTGTAGGGGGAGACAGAGGAGGAAAACCATCTGGGTATGGTAACGGGTATGAAAAAAGCATCCACACACACATGCCAACATGTGCACACACGTACAACCACACACACACACTCTAGGCATGTATACACACACACACACACACACACACACACACACACACACACACACACACACAGAGTGCACAGTCTTACCCCCGGCTGCAGACTGACAGTGGTCTTGGCTCCCAGGTTGAGGACACACGTACAACACGTACAACCACACACACACACTCTAGGCATGTATACACACACACACACACACACACACACACACACACACACACACACACACACACACACACACACACACACACAGAGTGCACAGTCTTACCCCCGGCTGCAGACTGACAGTGGTCTTGGCTCCCAGGTTGAGGACTCTGCCGTCGGCTCTGTGGAGCTGGTTCAGCCCTGCTGCACCACTCTCACCCCCTGACCGACAAAAAGAGAAGATGAAGAGGAACGAGTACATGAAATGAAATAAGCAAGCTTTACAACAGTAGGATGAGAGAGAAGGAGGTCACTAGTCACTACACACACACACACAATTATCAACTAGCCTAATTTAATATGGAATACAAAAAAACGTTAAAATGTTTTGATGGGTTGCCACTTGGGCCAATTCAATTAAAAAGAAAACTTAAGGTCAAAGGGTGAGAGGTTACCCTCGAGGCCGTAGGGGCGGGTAGAGCGCCTCTCGGTCAGCACGGACAGAACCACGTTGTTTCTGAACAGAAGTTTGCGGATCACGCCGTCTCCACCGCGGTATTTCCCTGCACCACCTGAGCCGGGCCGCAGGGAGAAGTGCTCTAAAATCACCGGGTACCTGAAAACCAGACGTAAACATACCAATCCAATGGATGGCCTCTGATAAGTCATGGCGGTATTTGTTATGCTATACATTACAGGACATCAATAAAGTGAAACATTAGAATTATGTGCTACAAGGTTGGAAAACTTTCTATGAGAATGTGAAAATTCAATGGCTTGTTGGTTCTTTTATGTTGCAGGTTTAATTTGATGTACTATTTTATTTTTCACCACTTTTGAATGAGTTTACCATTTGTATCTTTATAATATTATTTATAATCTTCCTTATTTTTAATGAATTAGCTCCTAAGTTCAGCGATAACCAACCACATGTCCCACCTCTTCTCCAGAATCTCCGGGTCAGTGATGCGTGTGTTGGTCATGTGACTGTGAACTCCACTCCGTCCATTCCAGCCTGGCCCCGCCCCTGCTCCCCCGGCAACCGTCTCATAGTAACCACTCCTCTCACTGCCAAACGAAATGTTGTTCATGCAGCCCTTTCAGAGAGAAGGATGACACAAACCAAGTGGTAAACACAAAGAAAACCGTGTCCATATACTCACCGTTAAGACTTTAAAAGGAAACTGCGACTGGCCCGTTGGTCACGTTAACCGCATAGTGCTTTTAGCTTTAGAGCTATTACAAGTTTTAATTTTCTCACTTTTGAGATGCTGGTTTTCCTAGATCACTCAACATAGTGTATTGCTAAATATGGAGCACTGGAGTGAACAATCTACCGGGAACAAATGGATCATTTTGGTTTCAACGGACCAAGGAAACTTAAGTTTTCTATATGCAGACTTTCTCACCTGCGAGGCAGCGCACACCTCAAATGCCCGAAAGATGACGTCAACCACTCTCTGGGAGGTGAGTACATTACCTCCCACCACTGCTGCATTCTGGGAAGGCTGGAGGATTGAGCCGGACGGGATGACGACTTTGATTGGTGTGAGACAGCCCTGTACATGAAGGAAGGAAATGGTTGAATTGTATAGAAGCAGAATAGTAGAATCACATGAATAGAGTAAGTAAGTGAATGAGAGTAAGTATAAAGCAATATGGGATTTAAGTTTTTTTTTTAAATTTAAAGACAGTATGTGTTGTTTGATTAGTAAAAACAGTAAAAAAAAAAAAAAAACAAGACTTGTGTAGAAAAATGGAAAAAGATTTTATTGTTCATTAGGGCATACAGCAGAATGGTGACGGTTAATTCACCCATGTGCCCGGTTAAAGACCAGTTGAAAAGTGTAATCCCAACTGTAGCTCTAGCCACCAAGTTTCACCAGTTCTGTTGTGCAGTAATAAACACATTTGAATTCAATTGTGACTTCAAGTTTTGCGGGTTTGACTTTTCCCAAAAGCTTCTCGACACTAACATCTTCCATTGCATGCCTGCCATAGAAACACGATCGAACCTCAAAAGGTTACTTAAAACTCTTTCAGGGCTCCTAGAATGAAACTCTTTACCTGATTGAGCGGGATGTCCTGCCCGACCATGCAGCGCAGACAGTAGATGAGGGCAGAGAGGGTGATGGCCCGGGGGGCGTTACAGTTCCCCCACACCTCTGTCCCTGTCCCCGTGAAGTCAAACACGGCACTGCCCTGTAGAGATGGAGGTCACGGGAGGAGTGGGACATGACAGCAGGGGTTTACTGCATATTCATTGGAAGAACTGATCTGACCTCTTGAACACGTTCATGCCAGTTTATATCCTGGGTTTCAACCAAATGTTGAGCTGAACACAACAATGAGTGACGCAGTGTTGGCAAATTAGACAAAATGTTTAGGATTATCAAGGAGTTTATCCCTGCCCACCTCTTCTTCATTGATCTGGACCCGCAATCTGATTGGTGTTCCGTCGTCCATGAAATCTTCTGACTCCACCTCCAAGGAGCCGGTCTGTTGCTGTCGGCGGCGTGCAAAATCTTTCAGCATGTCCCTCACCGCCAGCTCTGCATTACTCTGAGACACACACACACACACACACACACACACACACACACACACACACACACACACACACACACACACACACACACACACACCTGTCAACAATGCATGTGGAGTCCAACACCTGAACCCCATGAACCCCTGGATCCCCACCACTTCATACACACGCCATTCTCATCTGTGCCTGAGCCACAGCCGCACGCCATTTCCAAAGGGTGACCGAAATCATTCTCACCTGAATGTACCCCATGTAGGCCTGGACCACAGCCAGCCCATAGCTGTCAATCAACTCCCCCACCAGCTGGCTGCCTCTCCGATTGGCTGCCACTTGAGCCCGCAGGTCTGACAGGTTGTCATGGAGATTACGAGTTCCAGAGCAGTCTGGGTACTGGGCCGGAGCCATGAGAGCTTCAGTTACAGCTGATATGGAAACGGGGGGGATGGTGCGCGTGTGTGTGTGTGTGTGTGTGTGTGTGTGTGTTGCAGGGGGGGAAGGTCAGTAAAGAGTGATGGGGGAAGAAGTGGGTGAAGGGGATGAAAGTGACATGAGTATTAAATGAAGACAGATCAAAATGAGCAACGTTTGTTCGCTGATTTATAATAGTCATGTTGATTCTAATGTTTCTGTGAGCATTCCTGTCCTCTTTCCTTCTCTCTGTCATCTTACCCTCTTCCTGGAAGACCCCACCAGTGACCAGTTTGAAGGAAGTGAAGACGGCCCCCTCCTGCTGTAGGGAAGTGGAGTGGGGGGGCATGGAGCCCGGAGTGATGCCTCCGATGTCGGCGTGGTGCCCCCTGCTGGCCACAAAGAACACTGGCCCACTCACGTCTTTTCTGAACACCTGGGGAGGAAATTGGGGAAAGAAAGGAGTGAGGTCGAGAAGAGAAGAGAAGAGAAGAGAAGAGCATAGATTTTAGGTTTTGTACAAAGATTGTGAGGAGCCTGCAAGCAGACAGAAACATTTCCAGCTCTGAGGGACTCTGACCGGTGTGATGACAGTGAGGTCAGGAAGGTGGCTGCCCCCGGCACACGGGTGGTTACTCAGAATCACATCCCCTTCTTTCAGACTATTCTCCAGCGATCTGATCTGCACAGAGAGGAAGAGGGGAGCGAGGTTAACAAGGCATCGTTCTTTTCATCCTGTCAGAATCCAGTCAGTTACTTCTTCTCTGGTGCTTGCATTTCAGTAGCATGTGTGTATTTAGACACACACACAGCCCTTACCTGGTACTGGACCGTCTCTTGCATGGCCCCCAGGTGGACAGGGATGTGGGGTGCGTTGGACACCAATCCCCCGTCCGGCCCGAACACGGCGCAGGAGAAGTCCAGACGCTCCTTGATGTTGGTGGAGATGGAAGTTCTTTGGAGAACCCTGCCCATCTGCTCTGTAGAGGGGGGAGAGATGGTGCAGAATTGAGCATGAACAACAATAATAATGATCTGTCACTCCATTTCATCCCTCCCTCATTCTCTCCTTTCCAGCCCATCCCTCTGTGGCTGTAGAGGCGCTGACCTGCTATGCTCATGAAGCGGTGGGAGAAGATGGAGAGCTGGACGGTGTTGAGTTCAGTGCCCAGGGCACAGTGGGGATCAGAGCCCACCGTCATGCACACGTCGCCCCCCTCGGTCAGACGGGCCTCACAGCACGGCTCCACCAGGATGGTGCTGAGGGAGGAAACACACAACGACGGATCCATGGATACACACACAAGCATGGATGTACAGACACACACGAAATGTAAGGCTAAAATAAAATAATCCCAAAGAGTGTGAGGTCATGTCACATTCACTCATATTTAGTCTTTGGTATGTATGACACTGAATGGGAAATGCCTACCTGTTCTTGTCGATGATGATGGCTGGCCCCTGGATGCTGTGACCACACGGCAACTCCTCCCACAGATACACACTGGTATCCAGGTAGCCATCCTCGAAGTAACACTTGGTCATCTAAAAGGAAGAACAGAGAGGACGCGCAGAATAATATCAGAAAATCAAAAGACCAATATACTTTTTTTCTGACTTTCTTTTCGTCTATTTTGTTTTTTAAACCATAAATGTTACAACCAGGCCACTTTTCATTGTTTACAACAACCAGCCCCTGTGAACAGTGAATCTATTCATTGCTATTTATTCACATATTCTGTACGTCTTTCCATAACAAATCCTGTATAAAGTCTATTTCTAAGCTCTGTAAAGGAAGGATTAGGGAAAGATGTTGGCTGTGGAACATTTGCACTCAGACGGAGCGGTTATCGATGATCCTTTGTCGTCGAGTGATGTGCGTGTGTGTCCGTGCGTGTGTGTGTGTGTGTGTGTGTCTAAGACAGTCCATGTACCGTGACGGGTTTAGCCTTTCCATGTCCCATCTTTGCTTTACAGACTGATTTGATGCCAGATAGACCAGAGCCCCTCACTCTTATATCATCTACCATGATGGGTCTGTCTGGGATGGTGAAGCCAAACTCCTTCAGATAGCTAGAGAGGGAGAGAGAGAGGAAGGGAAATGTATAGTGATACAAAGGAGGTAAAGTGTAAGGGGCAATGGCTTATCCACTTTAAACGGATGAGTGGATATATGAAGAGATCAGTCAATGAATCAATGCATGAAGAAACAAACAACTTAACAAGCACATGTGTGAACAAACAGAGCTAACCGTTTGGTGAAGGCGCTGCGGAAGTCGCCAGCTTGACAGGACTGGGCGTCGCTGGGGTAACCGGCAGCGGTAACCATGAGAGCGCAGTCAGTGCCCTCGTAACGCAGGTGGAGGAAAACCTCAGTGGTGATCTGACCACTGAGAGGAGGAGGAGAAATACAAGGCTGCTTTAGTCTGTGTGTTTTGTCTGTGTTTCCCTTGGACAAATTACTGACAGTACATTTAAATGATGAAAATGGTTGTCAATGGGAAAATCAGCAAGTAATCCTCAATGGAAACTTTCCTGAAAAGTTCATTGCAGGTTTCACAGACTTTTCTTATGTACTGTCTCATGTACTGTTATTTGATATTGGACCAATATCTGATATTTAATAGTAGCAGTATCTGCCCAATATATCAGCAAACTGATATATCATATATATATATAACCATATAACCATTCATTTTCAGTATATACACATGTAGGTGTGCTGAGTACACAGTCAGTATCAGTGTTTCCCCTACCACTGAAAAGGTTGGGTACATCAACACACCTAGACGGGATATCAATTCCATTAGTATTTCGATTAGAATTTTAGTGTAGCACGGTGTGAACAAGCCGTCATTTCATTTCTGGGGGTGCCTCACACCAAACCATACATCGTGTGGGTGCTGACCTGGTGAAGCCACGTGCTCGGAGTGTGTCATGGCAGCGGTGTGACAGCAAGTCCACCCTGCGGTCCAACTCGCCAAAGGACTTCTGGTCGTACTGCAGGGAGCACGGCTCCTGCACCTCCTCCACCACATCAGCCAGAGCCAGACCGTAGGCCGACAGCACGCCGCTGTACCTGAACACACCAACAGAGGATTTCTCGATAGAGACACAGACACACTCATGGATGCTCAAAACACTCAAACACGACAGCATGAAGTTCATCAAACACTGAGCCTTTTTCTCAGTTATGACACTGGTGAACTGTATTTTGTATCTGTCCCTCTCTCTCTTACTAACTCACCCACACAGATATACATGTATGCCATCGCCCTTACTTGTGTATGAAGACAGTCTTCATCCCTAGGGCTCGTGCAATGGCACATGCATGTTGCCCACCTGCACCACCAAAACACGCCAACACATGTTGAGATGTATCATGGCCCTTAGCCTGCAGGGAGAAGGGGTGGAGGGAAACTCAGAGAGGTTGACTGTAATATAAAAGTCATGTTGTAGTATCAAAACCAACTTTGTTAATGGCTTTATTGTTGATTATGATTGTTTTAACTACCACAAATCTAGATGCATACAGTGTTAGCATTCTGCTGAGCTACAGCTAACACTTCAACAGCCAATCTACCTGCGTCAGAGCTCTGATTGGCCTGCACATGGCCTCATTAGCAACACGAATGAATCCCATGGCAACCTCCTCCACGCTCATCTCTGATTTGCTGCCTGGCGCAGCGCTGTTGTGTGAGTTGTCAGTCCCGTTGGTGCTAGCCTGCAAATGAATGAATAAACGGTGGTTTATTCACTTTATTTTTATGTTTTATGTTTAAGTCATATCACTACTAACCACTTACACAATTATCATTCTAATTTAAATAAGAAATGCAATAAAAAAAAGTATCTATAAATATTGACACCTGTGATTGGTTGGAAGACAGGAAGAGGTTGAGCTCCTGGGTGAGAAGGTGGAAGTGCTTCATGGTCTCGTCCAAGGAGAGGGGTTCGTTCTCCCCGGGTCCAAAGATCCGTGGGAAGAAAGAAGGGAGGAGGCGACCGAGAGCTAAGTTAGGCATCCGTCACCGTCAGAGGTCCACCTAGGAGAAATCATACAGAGAAGCACCATGTTTATGTTTTCCCTTGCTCATGTTGTCTTTTGTGTCAGACGCTTCACAGAACTGCTTTTCAGAGATTAACAAAGGTACCTGGGAATATCTTTAGATTACCACTTTAAATAGCATTTTTATATATAATGTAAATAATTCATGTCATCACCACAAACCAGCACCCTGATGAAGGCCTGTGTGGGTAACAACACATAGGTCATTTGCCTGCACGTCAACATCACTATTGCATTTAAATGTGCATGATATAGCACTGGACCCACCGAAGACGTATAACTGACTGCTACCCAGCTCTACAGGTAGCTCCTATACTCAAGTAGTTTTTCTGTATGTGCATATTACATCTCCCACGGAGCGCTGTATGGGGAGCTGGAGTTATGTCATCTAAAACTGGGAGCTATGCCAATGTTCAGCCTATTACGCAGCTCAAACAGATTACGCATCCAGAGACGGGGGGAGGGAACAGGAGAAACAAAACCGGCTCTGGCTCAGATGAGATAAATGTACAGTATATCTGATAATGGCTGTTAGAATGGGTGAAAACACTGTGGGTAGAAAAAAAATAGTAGGAGACAGGCAGAAAATGATGATGAGTTGGGAAAAAGAGACATTAGAGAGGTACCAGAGAGGTAGCAGGAATGTGTAATTCAGTAACCTACCAGCATCTGGACTGAGAGAAGCATAAAAAACAGTGATAGGAAGAGAGTGATATAGATGTGAAGTTATGAGGGATGAAGGGTGCAGGAAACATGAGAGATCTGTCACCTTTTCTGTAGCAGGCAGGTCCCGGGTGTGCGCCTGCAGACTCAGGCCCAACCACAAACATCCCTGACCTGAGAGAGCGAAAAGAAATGGAGAAAGAGAGTGACAATGAGACAGAAACATAGAGTGTGTAATGAAGTAAACTAACAGCAACTGGATTAACAAAAGGCAGCGAAAGAGTGCTATGAGTGAGAGAGTACACTTGTTTTGACAGGACTGATATTACTCCAGTTCTGGTCCATCATACAGACACACTAGGCATGTCAGTTATGTGTTGTTGGTTGAGAGTCCAAACATCACAGGTAACTCAGTCACTCAGTTAATGTTCCACTGGCAAGTTAAAAAAAAGGGGTGGTTTTCCCTAGTATGTTGCTTCTTTGACCCTTAGCCTCCCTCATAGTGGCCCACTGACCTGAAGAAGAGTCGGGACCCTCCTCCTGCAGCCACGGTGTTGATATCCAGCTGAGGTGCTTGCAGGGTGACTCCAGCTGTGGTCGCCTCGAACACGTGTTCATACTGGCCCGCGTACCGACTCACATCTGTGGACGTTCCTGGAGGGAAAGGCAGAGAGAGGCGGTTAACGTTACTTTATCAAACGCACAGTAACAGTACACACAGTGTGCTTAGACTTAGACTCTCCTCTCAGCAACGTCAGAATAAAAGTAACAATATAAAGTAACAATTAAATAAAAATAGAATAAAAGTGACAGGTATCGTACAAAGTGTCAAGAAAAAAAATGGTTTTAGTCAGACCCTTGGTCGACTGTTCAAAACCCCTCTTGTAGTTTCTTCGCTTTAGTTTTATTTTTCATTCCCTATCCCTCATCTACTTAGCTGACTCTCTGACCTATGACCCCCTCCCTCTTTCCTCTTTATAGGTTGAATTATCCCATGCTGGACCAAACCTTCCTCGACAGCTCCTCACTAGATAAATCTAGGTTCTTGTGGTTGAGAAATAACAGGTTAAGTTCATATCAGCTAGATGGAATGTATGTAAGGGCTGTACAGCTGATAGCCAAATCTAAAACACCTTTAAGTTCTTTCCGATCACAAAATATTTTTAGCAGTCAAACAACAAAAGTCAGAAAAGTTTCAATCAAATGTGAAAGTTCCTGCCTGGACTCCTCCACCCCTTTGAATGTGCTCCTATGTAGTAGGAGTTGTATGTTCCATGATAATAATATTCCTCCAGTGTTTTGAGTAAACCCTCACCGCCCATGTCGAAGCCGATGACGGGTTTCTTCTCCATCTGGCTGTATGCGGTGATGGCGTAACCCACCACCCCCCCCGCTGGGCCGGACAGAACGGCCCGCGAGCCGCAGAACTGCTCCATGGGAGTCAGACCCCCATCCGACTGCATGAACAGCACATCCACGTCCTGGGTAGAGAGCCACACTGGCTGTTAACGTTTTGAGACGATAACATATAATCATCTCAGTTTAGCTCAGTTACATACAGTCTGTGGGGTTTGCCTGTTCTCAAAACTTTGTCCCTGCTGACCACCGTACTCTCTCTGACCATGAGCCAATCAAATCAAAACAAAATGATAGCTACGTCTGGAAACATCATCTCCTGTTTCCCTAGTGTCAGGGGAGTTAAACGACTACACCGACTTTTTGGGAGCTTGGCCTATTGGTCACTCATGACTGACCGAGAGCATGCTACATGTACTACTAGTAAATTATTGTTCACAAAAAACACACACACCCACGTGAGAACACACAGTACACACCTTCAGGCCGCCCTTGAAGCCAGAGGTGAAGCCTTTTAAGTACTGACGAATCTTCGGAGTGAGGTAGGCGTCGGCACAGACAGTATAACCCCGAGGCACCGCCCGCACCATGGGCATCACCTCGCTGGACAGGGATACCTGGGAGAAGCCTAGACGACGCGCCAGGGAGCCCACCGCTTTCTCATGGGCAGACCACCTGAGAGAGAGAGAGAGAGAGAGAGAGAGAGAGAGAGATAGAGAGAGAGGGGAGTGGTGAAGGTGGTATGTAAGTCAAACATGAAGCTCTTACACAACTCCCCGTGCTGCCTTACACCAAGTACTGTGCATTGTGTCTAGTTATGTTTGAAAAAGGCCCCTTCTGTCCTCTCATTCCAGTTGGAAGGAATATGTGTGTTCTGTCTATCCGACATGGCAGGAAGACAAAAGGTCCTGAAGGTCAACCACTGGTTCCCAGAAGGTGTCTTTTCAATGTGATCCGATCTAGCCGCTTTGATTACTTTTAAGATTTGAAACTGCTGGAGGTAAGAAAAGTCAACAAGCTGCTAGTTCTTGTGTGAATGGACCTCAAGTCACAAATTGGAGTGAATTTCAAGTAAAGGCAGTGGGAGAAACAGACAGGGAGCCGTTAACTTAACTTGCACCCAGTGAGCCTCATGAGAATTCATACATGAGAAACAGGCAATCTGACACCAGTGACTTCTGACATGCTTGCATACTCACCAGAGAGAGCAAGAGAGAGCGAGAGAAAGAGAGAGAGAGAGAGAGAGAGAGAGACTACAGAGCTCAGTGACTGCAGAGCTCAGGCATAAAAATGTATATTATATCAAGGGCACAAAATGGTATCGCATGCGTATGAGACAGACCTCGTTTGGATTACTTAAGATTCTAAATTAATCCTTACTCAATTATTTTGTGTGCACAATTTATAATTTGTGCGATCAAATTAACACATGATTGATGAGGTATAATGGATGGATTGTTTTGTTTTTTTCCTTCAGGTAATAACACTTGACTGCAGGGCTGTGACAGAGTAGAGGTCACCAAGCTGGTGCAGTTGCACTGGCTCTATATATTAACTTATTACATGTGCATGTTTTCATGTTCCCACACTTTTTATGCAACTCCAGTGCACTTTTTATATGTCATGTGCACAAATTACCACAAAATACATTTTAACGGACACTCCCGGGTGAGTGACGGAAAGTTAGTAGTTGGAATAGAATAATAGACTCCGTCCCAGACATAGAGTGTGGGAGAAAGAGAGAGAAAGACAGAGAAGTGATGAGAAGATATTCCTCTGTGTCTACAGACGAGCTGTTCTTACGTGTATGAGTGTAGCAGAAGGACAGCCAGGCTGGTGATGCCACGGGACAGAACTCCTCTCAGGTCTTTCTCCACATGCTCCAAATCCAACTCCCTCCACACCTCCAGAGAATCCCCTGTACTGCCTGAGGACAAGCAGCACACAGCTGAGTACATTCGATTTATTTACATTACATTACTCGATATTACATTATAGAGCTAAGAAGAAATACAGGATTTTTACATGGCAATTAGAGTAGAGAGGGGATGTCATTCAGTGGGGAGAAGGTGAAGTGAGATGCTTGTTTTGACTGGGATAAGAAGTTGTGTGTATGCATTTCATTTACGTAATCACATACATTTTGCACGAGTAGAAAAAAATATAGCAGCCAAACCGACCCTTGTTTAGGGTCTGGACCAAAAGTTTATGATGCTTACACGACAAGACTGCATCATTTCATACCTGTGACAACACGCTTGGGATCTTTCCTGGGAAGCTGGCAGCCATCTTGCCTGAGAACAACCCGCTCATCCACCTCAATAACCTCCTCATACAGCACTTCAGGCACTGACACCTCCTGTTTATACACATGCACATACACATTTGTAAGGCTATGAACAGGGAAAAGCATTTAATGAGAGATATGAACTAACACTGACCATGACTGACGGATAGCAACATGCATGTCTGAGCTCACACCAATATCTCAGTCAAATGAAGACGAGATTGACCACCAATGGTCTGGGGGCAAAGTCCAAGACCTGCCTCCCAGCAACTGGACATGTCCTGTACTCAAGCTACTCATGAACAACACCATGCATAAAAATACATTTCTTCAACTAGTTAGGATATTCCATTCCAGTGTGTGTGTGTGTGTGTGTGTGTGTGTGTGTGTGTGTAATATACATGCCAGCCATGACACAGTCAATCCCGCACCATCCTATAGTTACAAAACTAAACATTTCACAAAACCAATAAGTCATCTATGTTATTGACACATGGCCTCACAAGTTAAAAAGTAATCTTTCATATTTGCCCTGTGAACAAGCAGAAACCTTATCCTTTACATAACACCCCAGTGTTAAGTAATGGCACAAATCCAGCCCAGTAGTTCTTTCATTATCTGAACTCTGTGAATGATTATATCAAAGCATACCAGACTGGCTGGAATACTTTAAAGCTAATGAGTGAAATAACAGTAATAAATTGTGATAAAAGTGTATTACAACACAGATAACCAGCGTTGTGTGGTGACATAACCTCTCTAGGATTATGAGGGTTCAACTAGTTAGTTGAAAATAAGCTGTTACTACAGTATTCAGAATCGGTGTCAGTCTCCAAGCCTTCACTACTTTGTGCAGGGAAACTGCATTGAGAAATATTCCCATCATGTGTCCCCTGATTAGATTATGACAGAAAAAAACAAAAGGTCTTCACGTAAAGGGACTTTTATTGTTTCCTTGTCTGTCCCCCTACTCTTCCCCCCCAATTACCAAAGTCCACTGCCAAAAGACAGTGTAACAGGGTTGAAATGGTTGGATAAGCTCACTACTCAAGGTCAAATACTTCACCTTTCAACTTGATCAGGAGCTGTCTTTTGACTTGGTGGTGTGCAAGGCAGCCTATATTTTAGCTTTTATTTTATATGTTTATGTCTATAATCATTCAGGAAAATGATGCGGGAATACAAACCCTACTAACTCACCAAATCGAAAAGCTTTGGCCTGGCCTGTGTGCCAATGTGCAGCAGATCCTTAAAGCCCTTCGTGACGAGGAGGGCGGTCCTTTCTCCTTCTCTCTCCAGCAGCGCATTGGTCGCTACAGTGGTGCCCATTCTGATCCAGCCTATCAGAGAGGTGTCCACGGGCTGGTCCCGAGGAGAAACCTTCCCTGTTTCCTGTCAACAAGCACACAACAGAACAAGAGTGGAGTCAAGATGCTCACATACATGCAGACACACACACACTAATTTAACCTAACTTGATCTGACTGGTCATCATCACTTGGATATGCTTCTCTAACTTTATAACTTCATCCATACACCCAATCACCTCCTCCAGGACTCTGCGAATCCCCTCAGTAGGAGCGTCTTTGTAGTTCTGGGGGTCCCGGGACAGCAGTTTCAGGACTCTCTCCCGACCGTCTGGCAACCGGGCAAACACATCGGTGAAGGTGCCACCACGGTCGATGGCAAAGTCAAATTTCCCTTTGGTCTCAGCCATCTTGAACAGAGAGAAAGGCTGTGATTAACTGGAGTTGGTCTGAAGCACAGAAATAGAGAGACAGAGAGAGGAGAAAGAGAGAGAGATATTAAAGTTAATAATAAAATGAAAAATAAATCACGTCCCACCCAAACATCCTGTTTCAACTGGAAATACGTGAAATTATGCTCTCAAAATGCTGTTTCATTGCAAGTTTATTTCACTGCAGACTGTGGAGCAGGGCGGAGTCAAGCGGAGTCAATTGTTTAACTCCGCCCACTATTTGACTTTCCTTTTAGACTGCAATGGCAGTAGTTTCTAGATTTCTCCAACCATACATTAGGCTTTGGACGTTGGACTATACAATTGAGAAAGTTTATCTTTAGTTTATCAAAGTTTATCTTATCTCAATGTTAATACTTTTAACAGTACCCAAGCAACTCAGATCTTCTGCTTTGTCTCCCTGCAGCCTTCAAAATAAAAGTTTCAAGGGTTGGCATTAGTAACTCTTAAAAATTCCACTTTGTCGCTCTATCGTATTTGACTGTAGGTAGGGTGTTATTTAAAAGCTTCATTTTGTCATCTGTAAACAAAGTGCTCTTCTGCGTTGCCAAATAGCTCTAATTTGGTTTCACTGGCCCACAGAACATTTTCCCAGAAGGATTTAGGTTTGTCCTGGTGGATCTTGGTAAGGTCAGCCTTGAGCTCTTTCGACACTTTTCTCTTCAGCATTTTCACAGACGACCAGGGAAGCTGAACAGACTGTTTAAAATGGATGATTGTTTCATTTATATCATGGGGGGTGCCTGCAACCTGTCACAGGTGAGTTGAATTCCACTGCAAATTGATTTCAATTGTTCTAAAGGGTGCCAATAATTATGGCAATGGTTATTACTATTTTGAAACCACCAAGATTGTTTTTTTGATTCTTATTGTTTGACCATGTGCTGTTGTAAATCGATAGGTGAACATGAGAATTTGTTTACATTTTTTAAATTATTTCAGAGGATATTATCTATACATTATCTGAATAAAATGCAAGTGTGCTGATAATCTTGGCCAGACATGTATGCATAACAATGTCTACTCCACCTAGCACTAACCAAGTATCTAGTCTAAAATTGACCATGTCACTGACAAGAGAGAACATACAGGTGAAGCGACAACTAACATTAATTTCTACCCATCATTAGCAAACTTTACAGTCAGGTTACCTGGGCTGCTGTGGCAGATTGTCTACAGATGTGTCAAACGTTTTGACTCCACCCATATTCACACGTCACCATTCCGCCTGCAGCCAGAGCCCTCTCTTTATGTCCACTCCCTACACACCCACTAATGCTATTCGTGTATACAGATAAAAACGTGGTGAAATGTGTGTTTGTGTTACTTTACCTGTATATGAGATGTATGGAGGTTTTCTGTATTTATTATTACACGTTGTAATACAAAATCTTATCTCAATATTGTATGAGTTGGTGTTCCTACCATATGTTCTATACATGAGCACAAGTGAAGCCTACAAGCTATTGGGGGAAAATGTGCACGTTACCCTGTTGTTTACAAAAATGAGTTATAGTAATCTTATTCTAAATGTTAGATGGATAATATACAAATATCACAGCAAAAGTCTCAATAGTAATATTACAGCATAGGAGATGAACATCACCATCATAAAGTAAGATAAGGTCACCATAAAGTCGTAGACAAACTATTATAGGAATATTATAGTAATAGACTACCATGGGAAATACAAATTCACATACCTTAGAGACAACAAGCACTGAATGTTATTGTCTTGATCAATGCGGTCAAAATCAATATGTTCTACCACTTTAGGATTTAACACCTTTATTAGGCTGCTCTCGGTGCGTTTTCATCCCTCGTAGCCTAATCACAGTGTGTGTGCATGCGTGCATTTATCTTTCACGAATAGCGCAACACAGCAATGTATGTATGAGGGGTTTTCCTTACCTCTCCGGCGACTGCACTTCCAATCTAGGCTAATTATCTTTGATAATCCCGCGACAGGCAAATCCTCCTCACCCTCAACTCTCCTTCTGGTCTCCTTCCTCCACAAAACAGGAACCACATTGCCGGTGTCGTAGTATTTCCCCACTCCCCCGCAGAATCTGACTCCCCTTCGCGTGAACGCGCGCACACTTAACACGTTACATTCTGTGGTCAATTTACGTGATTTCTATCATCAATTTTCGGGTTTTCGGGTTAAATATGATTCGGTAGCCAACTGTAAACAGTCAACTTCAGTTTACTGCAGGATAGAATAGTGAAAGAGTAGTAAATCGGCAGGAAGACGATTTTATGCGGGATTTCGTTTCACTTAGTTTTGTTTCGTAAATGTCACTGAACGAAATTCACGTCTCCTCTTAGGCTACAGCCTAATAAACAATTCAAGGTTATTTGCTGACATATCTGGACCTGTTTGTCCCCAGAGGTAACAGGGAAGAGACTGGTTACACAAGACTTTATACATAAGTACTAGAGGTCAATATATGCCTGCTGAGTGAATTTGGTGAGTGTCACATCTTGCTTTGTTAATATAGGAGGGGAGTCAGATTTTGTTGGATGTAAAAACTGACCCATCAAAATTTGACTCCCCTATTATATTAGGAATGCAAGATGTGACACTCACCAAAATTGATGATAGAAATCACGTAAATTGACCACAGAATGTAACGTGTTAAGTGTGCGCGCGTTCACACGAAGGGGAGTCAGATTCTGCGGGGGAGTGGGGAAATACTACGACACCTGTCTCAGAGCGTTTTCTAATTTGCTAGAGCTGTTACTCCTCCCCCCCTGCGCGGAGCCGGTGAGGTTAAATAAACTACCCCCGTCGTCACCAGGCACCGTGGGCTCCAATGGGAAACTATCTACATTTGATGGTGGTTTTTGGAGAGGAAAGATCAAGCAACAAAACAAAAAACAAAACCCTGAAATTGATTGTGAAGCCATATTTATAAAAATCACACCAGAGGACCAATGCTTCCTATGAGCTGTGTGGATCTGTGCAGGATAGTTTAGTGACCTACCTCTAATAATTTATCACATTTACAAAATCATCAATATCTTCATCAGTCACCAGTCGTTGCTCCACGTGTCCCCACGAATGTAGTCGATAGAGGTTGGAGGTTTTGGTGGAAAATGATACCGACTGCCATGCCTTGTGGTTTAGAGAACTGGCGCCCCTGTGTGGCACCAGCACCTATTACACCTTCTACCATTACCACGTTGTACCTGTACGTACAGTTCACTGCACGAGAGGTCGTCCCGTGACTGAGGCAAGTACAGCCTTCTTTTGGAAAACTACAAGCTGCTACTTCATTGTCCCTCTGTAAAATAATAATAAATAATAAATAAATACAAATAATTAATACAAAAAAAAACATTGTGCAGGTCTTTGGAGCATAAAATGATCACCTACCTACAGTATGTACCCAACTGAAAACGGACTATAGTAATCCTGTGATAGATTTTAGAGGATACTATAGAAATATCAAAGATAAACTATGAGGAATGTTATGACACCACCTGGTAAAGTTATTACAAACTCACTTTTGAGTAGCACAGACACATCCCAAGTCCCCAAATGTGTGTTGTCCCAAAGAAGACACACAGATGTGTTAAAAATGACACGTCCTTTTAAAGAGTGAACCAATCTCCTGCCTAAACTCTGTACTGGGTTAACACTTTTCCAAATTCCTGCAGACCCATGAAAACACTGTTTACACTATTAACTACATGCAATCATACTGTAAATCCTTCATCATCCCTTTTGATACGTGTTTAATGGTATCAGATGTTGAGAAGTTTAGATTTGCAATTAAGAGGTCAGACCAATTTATCGGGGCACAGAGACACAAATTCATAAAGCTGTGAGTTTATCAGGTATTTATTGATAATTAAGGCATAGTGGTGCTTCAGCAGCGCAGAGCTGATATTTGACTCAAAACAAACGGTAAACAAGATTTATTTATTCCTTCACAGGGGAGGGCAGTAGTGTAGTCGAGAGCATACTCTGGTATATGGAGTAAACCTCTTTCTGGGGCGTATAGAGTATAGCTGGTGGGGATGCTGGTTAAAGTCATATTCAGGATAAACTGTTTATATGGATCATCAAATCACATCATACAGATCACAAATCCATGTATACACAAATCGCAAAATATTCCAAATATTACCATGAGAACAAAACTTTCACAGACCATGAAAACAGGAAACATATTCTGTAACATATTCCACTTTCTAATAGTTGAGATACTGTATGAGCTTATCACCGGAATGCGTTTACATGTGCCAACTCTCAAAATACTTGAGTACCACAAATAATATCGGATCATTAATGTGCAGATAAACACCCTCACTTATATTGATTATATTGTCATAACACAGTATAATACCCATCTGGTCAGCTGTATAGTATAACCACCTCAGTGACACCAGGTAAAGGCACAAGCACGCAGGAGCGCACACACACACACACACACACGCACACACACACACACACACACACACGTGCACACACTCTCAGAAACTTGCATATCAAGGATACAACTTGAACTTGATTACAATCATTAAAACACACTTTAGCTTTTGTGCACTAAAAAGATAAGGCCACCTCAGTTTAATGCTTCCTTGTAACTAACAAAACAAAAACATCAAAACTGTATTGCTAAATTTGCAGTGCAATCATTTTTAAAAGGCACAACATGCAATGAAAGTAAAGACATCACCTGCATATTTCTAAATGCATTCTGAAGACGTGATTCGACAGATTATTTTCACAGCAACAATGTAGAATTGAAGTTGCTGAATGTCTCCAGTTGTGACAGGTTTTTGTTTATTCCAGTGATGCATGTACTTTCATTGTAATATAACAGTCCTGCATAGTCAGCTTTGGTATAAATTAACTTTTCTGTAGTCCTTACTCCTCTTTTCTCCAGTTTAAACCGGTCCAGTCCTGGGCTTCTCAGTGGCAGTTTTGGCACTTGGGGTGGCATTTCTGCTTGTTGACGTTGCAGCGACATCCGCCGCTGGTGTCTCCAGGACCCTTGGGATGGACCAGAGGAAAGGTTTTTTTTTTTTTTAGACCAAAGACAACATTTGAAACATATAGTCTCACGTCTCACCCTGGGACTCTTTTACCAACATAGATGCATCTACGAGCGCAAGGCTTCTTACCCCTGGCCCCCAGCGTGGCCCTCTGGTCACCCAGCAGATCTCAGTGTGACACACAGTGCAGCGCAGCCAATCGCATCCCTCCTTCTTCTGTACGATGATGCCACACTGGGGACAGTGCATCGCCTCCCCTGACCGCACCAGAGTCTGTGTGTGAGGGAGAGGGAAAGGAAGAGAAAGAAAGAGGTTGGGAGATGGGAAGATGTGTTATTTTGGATAAAGTGGTGCTAGGATGTAAAACACAAAAGTTCTGTGTTATCATCACTCTTTGCACTTAAACATGGATTTGTGGGGACACGCACACGCACGCACACGCACACACACACACACACCGTCAGCAGATCCCTTGTCCGCCTGGCAGCGGAGTCGTTTATAGCACGGGCCGTGAGATCGTCCTGGTACTGCTTACAGTTCATTCCCTCATGGATTGCCTGAAGGGGGCAGACAAACAGAGAGAGAGAGACCCACTAACACATGAACGTTTTATTGTATTTATCTAAGGTCAGAAAAATAAATGTCAAACGTTGTTACTTACACTGCAATTCTGAAAATCTGGCATTTTTCCATTACAAACTTCATAGTATCTAAATGAGCAGTTTGATGTGTGTGTGTCTGAACCCTTTCACACCGGAGCAACGTCCCGGGTTAACGACAGAGATTCAGAAATCAGAGAGCTTCTGTCCATTTGTGAGGAAGAAGAAATAAAGCTATTACCGGGGCGGTGAAAGATTGAATTATCTACAGCAATATCACGCAGTCACTTGTTGGGCTCTGGCACTGACGTGACAGATGTAAATATGGTTGACGTGCGTCTTGTGCGGTCTGGTCTGAATGGTCGACGACCTGGGATAAACCCAGGACAGTAGTTTGGGACACGGGAATGACCCGTGTTTCATAACCCGTGTAAATCCCGAGATTTGTGTGTGAAAGAGGTATCAGATATATAGAGATACATCTCTGTTCCTCAACAGCAGTAACCCTGAGGCAGACCATGAAGAAACATTTTACCTATCCTGAGAGCATTGAGACAAATCCCTAGTAACTTTGACTGATATGGCAATACATGAGTAAATCATGTGTGTTTGTGTTTATGTACCTTGCAAAGCAGGCAGTTGTGTTTCCTGCAGACAGGGCAGTAGAAGACGTTGACCGTGTCCTCGTACACACACCAGCCAGGACAGTCTGGAGTGGCACAGTGGTAGCTGCCCTCACAGCGAGACTCTGCCACCGACAGACCTCTCTGCAGCCAGCGCTCGTACTCGTCTCTGGACACCAGCTGTCAGGAGAGAAGGGGAGGAGATATATTAATAGCAATCAAGGTCACAGATGAAAAAAAAAACAAACAAGGAAATACAACAGTAATGATAATCTGAATTCTGAAAAGGAGAGATCCTCCATTGTTCTTTATCATTTGACAAGGACCGGGCCAGTGCTCTCTGCCGATGCTCGGGTTACACGGGTATCATATGAGCCTACCGTATCAGAACAATGTCTGTTGGTGCAACTCACAGCTCTGATCTCCCTCTCCTGCAGGGTGCAGGCACAGGCATACGTGTCATCTCTGTAAGGACAGGCCACCTCCGGCTCCTCACACAGCATAATCACTGAGCGCAGGCATTCTCTGGACACACACACACACACACACACAGATACACACACACACACACAGCTACACACACAGACACACACACACACACAGACACACACACAGACACACACAAACAAAATTCAGAATCAGGTGCACCATCTCAGCTCTTTCTATTCTCTTTTATCAAATAAATATAAACCCTATATAAATAAATCAGACTAGAAAAATCTGAGCACCACTTTCCTGCATAGTGGAGTCGCTGACCAGGGGAATCACCCCGTCACACTAAACACTAAGTGTTGCTCCCCGATGGAGGTTCATTCATTTCAAATGACAGAATTAGTGCAGAGGCACCGTGTTGCAATACAGGCATGATTATGGCTTCTGGAGCAGTGAAGACCGTCTGTGGGCAACATACTCCTCCTATGTCCAATTCCCTCTACTGCCTACCCATCTACCTCCGTCCATGTAAGAAGCAGACAGTCAGATTTTATTCTACCCTCTCCCTCCCCTTATTTCACAAACCCTTTTCACTTCTTTATTTGCCCATCCTCCCACCATCCTATAGTGGAAGTGGAGGCATCCCTTTCCTTTATTGCTTAAACCACTTTCCCCTCCCTTTTCCCATTAATAGTAGAGATGCCACCTTGAGAGGACACCATCTCTCCTTGTGATGTACTTTTCCATTCTTGCTTCCCCTATTGTTCTCTCCCCCTCTCCCCATCTTACCTGCAGAAGCAGTGGAGACACTCCCTCAGCAGGACCCCCTCCCCAGGCTGTAGGTCCAGGTAGCAGATCCTACAGTCCACAGCCTCTGGGTTGGACACCAAATCCTGGCCGTCCAGCATCACCAGCCGGGCAAAATTCTCCCTGCGCTCCTCCTCCTTCGCCTGGGACAAGGGGCGGTGTTGTTGGGAGGGTTAAAGGTAAAAATGTTGAAAATCAAAATGATGAGTTATGGGCTGCATGCATCATAGGGAATCATATTAGACTAAATAAACAATTATGAATGCGCACACACACACACACACACACCCTTTACCAAACAGCAAATTGTGTAGAAACATTTTATTTTGATCTGTTTGGCAGAATATGTACAAGTAAACAGTGCAAAATTAACAAGTAATACATTCAATTTAGAGGCAAACTGCCATTTAGGAGCTCATAAAACAGCCATCTGACAGTCAACAGCGACCGTGATCATCCAGCGGGATTATCGACACAAGAGTAAACCAGTCTTTCTTAGTCTCTTCACCAGCGCAGTTGGCACATTTGGACAAAATGTGGACTCTGCAGTTTAAGTACAGTTTCTCTGTTGTACTTTCTCACAAACATACAAAACACAGGAGCTAGGGATGCACCTATACCGATACCTGGGCCAATACTAGGCTAGAAAAAGGCTAAAATGGGTTTCAGTGGTATCGCTAATAGGAGTTTCCAACCTATACAGATACACTTCAACTGTGGGATAGAAATGATAGAGTGATATGCCTTCAAGTCAAGCATGCAGACATACAGCATTTGAGTTTCAGCTGAGCTTGTGCATGATGTATTTCTATTTCTTACTGATGTAATCTAGTGTGTTCCATGAAACCGGTACTACAAATTGTAATTGTCTGTGAAAACGAGAATAAACGTAGAGTGTGTGTATGTCTGTGTGTGTTCAGTAGTCCTGGTCCAGGTTGTACAGGAGTGAGTTGTTTTGAGCCCCAGCACTCCTCAGCTCCTCTCTTCTCCCTTTCTCCTTCAAAAAACAAAGAGACAGAAGAGAAGAGAGTCAACCTGAGAGAGCGTCACCTAATGCCTGCCACCATCCCCGTCTGCGACTGTCCCTTTAGCTCTTCTTACTATACAGCAGGCACAGGTCAAATAGCATTTGCAAATAATTCTTTGTTATAGTTCCTTTGACTTCCAAATGGGTGGGGCTTGCCACATTGGAATGGCATACAAGGTTAGACAAGCACAGGAAAGTATTTATTTACTGCCTAATGCAGTAAACCCCACTAATCTGGTAGTCCAAACAGGTTAAAACTTGTAATTATCTGCAAATACTACTTGACCCAGGTGTGCTATAAAGACCTGACTAACCCTCCGATGTAGTCTCCCTGTCAAACCCAACGGTATGTCTGTCTCTTTATTTGTACATGAGGCAAAGTGTGGGCGCCCTTTCCCCTCTTTCACCTGTGGCACATGCCAAAATAATGTTTTACAGTAAGTGTGAATGTGTGCAGGACATTGTAAGCAAGTGTGCACATGTGCCTGCACAACTGTAATTGCCTGTGTAAATGCATGTGTGTGCATATGCACATGGGTGTGTGATTGTAGGAGACTGTGTGTGTGTGTGTGATGTCCACGATGGTACATGTGTGTGTTTCTCCTACCTGCTGGTACTGTCTGACAGCTTCCTTCTCCTGGTGGAGCCGTCTGAGTTCCAGTGCGTCGGGCCGGTACCCCCCCGGGACGATGTACCTCTCAGGGCGGTTTGTACTGCAGATTTCACAGCCCGGTCGTGTCGGCTTGTTGATATAGGTGCAGGAGGGGCACGACCAACCCTGAGGCACAGATTAGTGGTTAACTAAGTGATAGTTAAACGTCTCTGTCACATATTGAGTCTCTTTTTGGTAATGTATTGTGATATTTGACCCAGTTTTAAATTTTAGGCTATGAATGTTGTATGAATTTAGACTGCTTTCTGGTAATTGTGGCATATTGGTTTACCTGGCTTCCATTGCGGACCAGCCTTTAATTACACAGGAACACACAACAATGTCCTGGCTACTGTTACAGATCAAGCCAATATTTGAGACCACGTCTTTATTTGAGACTACAGCATTCATTTACTATATCTTAACTTGTCAGAAACAACCCTGCATACAACTTATGATTTATCAAACATTTTTTCTTATATTTTATCAAAACACTGATGATTTGGATAGCCTGTGAATAGAGAGACACTTAAACTGACTACTGGATGGTATATAACTGCTGTACCACTATCACTGCAATCAGGGCCTGTTGCCAGCTATCCATTACCTGGGTGGAAGTTCTGTTGGAGCTCAGTGCTTCGCTGAGTTCAGGCATCTCCAGGTCGATGAGGTCTCTGATCTCACTGATGCTTCCCCTCTCTGACCCGCCTAAAGCACTTAGGCCTGTGGAGGACAGGAGACAACATCTCCTGTAATCAGCAACCAGCTGATGTATGTGTGTGCATATCAAGCTTGTGTACAAATGTTTTTGTGCCTTTTGTGTTGTGAATTTTTTTTCTGTGCATATAAGCTACTCAGGCCATCTATCAACCTGCTGCATTGTGCACATTTTGCACATGTGTATTCTTTACTTATTTTGCTGTATATCAGTTTAGTTGTACTCTGCACATCTGTCCCTATACATATGGTGCTAGCAACTATGCTAGTGCTGCTCGACCTTGAATGTAGATTCTGTGTTTATGTTTAATGTACTGTCAAACAGTATGCATGACCTACATATGACCGTGGACCTAATGTGTCAGTCCTGTACTGTGTAATGCAGCAGCACCAGCTAACCAGGTCAAAGACCTTGTACATTCACAGTACTAATTAAAGTGATTCTGATCATGCATGCATGGATGACTGTGCTAAGTGCACATGTTCAGGTGATCCCTCACCAGTGTTGTTGAGTGTAGGGGGCAGGGTGCTGTAAGTCATCCGGTCCTGAGATGAGGGGCCATTAATGGAGGGAGGGAGGAGGGCAGGAGCAGGAAGAGAGGGAGGTGGAGGGCTGAGGAGGAGGGCACTCTCCTGGTCCTGCTGGAGCAGCTGGTGGGTCAGGCGGGCATGGCGGGCCGACAGGAGATACAGGAATGCCGTGTCACCATCCTGACGAACGCCGTAAGAGGCCAGAGAACGCTGGTCGGCGCACAAGCACTGGCCGATCACCCAGCGCTGTACCCACGGGTGAAAGCCGTACTCAAGGAACATCTGAGGGGGAAGGGAAGGAAAGAGGAAAGAGGGAAGAAGGGAGAGACAGAGAGAGAGAGATTATTTGAACGACTAGGCAGCATGATGGGGATGACCCTGAGGCCATAAATAAAGAGGTGAACCTCGTTCAGACTAACCTGCTGTTTCAGTGCTGCAGTAGTCATATGGGGGAAGACTTTCACGGTGACACAACAGGAAGAGGAAGAATCCTCAACTACAACAGCCAAGCTGTTCGACAAGATGAGACACGAGCCATTAGCCCCAGATTATCTATATACCATGGTAAAACCTATATCGTCTTCCTAAATAATGTAAGTTAGCAAAATATAAAACTTTGTGTTGGAGCCGGATTTAAACAGACCTCATTTGAAAAGATAAAATAATTTAGTTTTGGACTGCATGCTATCCAATCGATCAACTTTTTAAAAGCTTATTTTATCTTATTTAATGATTGTCTGCCTACTTGATCTCTGTGTCGTCATAGTTCCTGACAGAGGGCTGGATCTTGAGTGCTGCATGCTGACGGGCCAGGGTGGCAGCAAAGACAGATGCAGCCTGCATGTCACCTGCCTCTATGGCTCTGGTCAGCTCAGTGCACGTTTCCTCTATAGATACATACATAGATACATACATAGATACATACATACACACACACACACACACAGGAAAACAGAGACATGTACACCGAGGTGAACACCCAAGCCAAAGAGTAAGGATCAGTAGTACTGGAGATTTTATACTATTACTACTATATATCTAAAAGAACATTGTTGTCCAGCTGTTGTGGAAATGCAATTAAATTACTGAGGGTGGACTGCATACTACATAAAAAGGCAAAACTAGAAAGAACACATTGTATAGCGGCAGGAAGATGTTGGAGTTTGCACCTGTTCCTTGCAAGGCCGAAGAGTTCTGACACTGTAAAGCCTCCAGGGGGCGCTGTGTGTCATCAGCTGTGTCTGCCACTGTGGGGATGTTGAGAGACAGTCAAGAGTATACAGATGAAGATAAACACACAGACAGTAAAGACTAGAAATAGACCAAGAAGAAACAATCAACACTTATACAACTTCCATCATCTCACTTTCCTCTATCTTCAGTTGTAGTGTCTGAATATAGCAACCATCAGCACTGCGTCCGCGTGGGGACAATAAAGTTCATCTATTTGTATCCCATCTGTCTCCACAGAGGTTTCTAGTAGAAGAAACGAGGCAACTGATCAAAAACACTGCCGCTTATCCGGGTCAGGGTCATGGTGCCAGTAGGGCAAGCACAGGCAGCCCAGACATGGTTTTGTCCAGCAGCTTCCTGCAGCTCCTCCCTGGGGATCTCAAGGCCAGACCATTTTGGAGATGTAGTCCAACAAGCGTGTCCTAGGTCTTCTCCCAGTAAGGGAGAGGATCCCAGGGGGCATCCTAGTTCCCCACTTTTACTTTAAGTTACTTGTTACTTTTTAATTTTCTGAGTATGGAGGAACAACTGTGTTAACACTCCCGGCAAGCATTTTGACGTTGAATAGATGTTCATATGACGGCCTACACCAACGTCGAAAACACATGTGATATGAATTTTTACCATGCCATAATATCATACTGCATAAATTGTGTGCTCGTTTGGTTGACGTTGAACTTGGCCACCTCCTGTACGTCACCGTCTGTCAAATGCTTGGTGGGCTAGGATGTAACAGTAACAATGACTGCCTGGATTCAATTCATCCTCGCTGTATGTGCAGCGACGGATCAGGATAGGATGTATTTGACTGAACAAATATATCATCGCCTTCTTCAGACCTGCTCAGGGTATGATAAAAAAACAAAAACCTTCTTAGGCCTCTCAGTTAAACCCACCTATTCACAGAGCTGCAAGAGGGTGTAAACAAGAGCGAAAGACGTAAGTAAACATATTGGATGAAACGCACCCTGAGGCCAAAACATGGAGAGGAGAAGCTCGGTCAGACTGGTTGAGTTTGATTCTAGCAATGTGGTGGGGTTTTTGATGTGAGCACAAACTGAGCTGGGCAATGAAAAGCTCCTTTGTTCACCAAAAAAAAAAAAATAGTTTTGTAAATAGAATGCAGTATGCACCAACCCTGTTCATGACAGGGCAAATTAATTCCACTCCCTGAGAATAGGCAACTGTGGGCTTGAATGCACACACATGGCCTTGTTGCACATCTCTCCCACTGACTGTCTTACTCCACTGTATGCTGTCTAAAAGAACAGTAATTAACTGGTATTTGAGGAAGGGTGACTGACCCCTGTGCGCTTCTCTCAATGATGATATCACCACAGTAGCCCACTCCTGGGCCTCCTGCTCGCAGCGAAAGTTGAAGCTGATGCGGTCATGTGGAGGCGCAGCCAATCTCAGCTCGTGGCACTTGGGTGACTTCACCTCATAGTTTACCGCCCTCAAGTCAAACTCAGCAATGGACTGAAAAAGAGGAAGGGAGGGAGAGCAAGAGAGAGAGAGAGGAGATGTAGGAGGCAGAATTGAGGAAGGAAAATGATGACTACCGGCATTTGAATTCTATGTAAGGTTGTAACAAAATGGAAAATATGTGTGTCACTGTGTGTCCTTTGTTGGACAAAACACAAGTAAATCAATACAGTCATGTACTGTTATAAACTCAGAAAATTATTGATTTCATGCTGTTCTGGGACCATATGTAAGATATTAATAACCTCAATCAATAATCCAAATGTTTCCATTTCAAAGTCATTGAAAGGACAACAGAAATACTAACTAACAAATGTATAAAAATGAGATCCAACCACTCAGCAGTACTGTCCTTGATGAAATCAACTGGCAAAAATAAAGGCTCTAATGTTAATATTTACTTTGAGCAAGTGAGCAATATTCATGGACTGTTTTCAGGCTATTTATTGATTCCTGCAGGAAAAACTCTTTTCACTTTCCGCCCTCCAGGTAGGGCTCAGAGGGCTCCACACCAGCACCCCTGAAGTTGTCCTCGTCTTGCTCAAGGACACTTCAGCAGTATGGACACCTGACAACACGGGGGCTTGAACCTGGCTCCAGATGTAGGACGGTCTCCCTAACCACCTAGTATCAAGAAATCTTCTCAGAGTTGGTGAGAATATCATCAAAAGCGGGTCTGTGGTCTAATTCATCTCTATTTGTCCTTATCAACTGTGCACTAGATCAGCCAGCTTGCTAGCGGCTGGGCCCCACAGTCACAATAAGGTAGCTCACTGTCAGCCCCCTGCCTTGCTCGGTGACTTACCACACTACGGCCAGTCCCGTTGCTGTCCTGGAGCGACAGCCGGAATTCCCCGGATTTCCCCGGGTCCATACTGAGTTGCAGGCGGAGTGACTCATCACCTGCCCCCGGAAGACACAGGGGCCGAATACCAGAATGGCAAACTGACACCCGAACCGACATCAAGACGGTGTGGCAGCCAAGTTGTGCCTGAGACACCCCATAACCGGGGAGAGTGGCGGACGGATCCGGTGTACCAGGGGTCTGAGTCCAACCGCCTGAACTCAACGACATTCTGCCGACCGACTCATGCAGGCTGGGGAGCGTCAACACACCGTGGCCGGGTTGTTTATTTCCTGTCCCGCTTTGATACTTGACCTTGTTAGGAGTATCCCCTCAAAGTTTTGGGGACATAGTTATATCTCGTCCCTGCATACAACTCAATAACAACAGGAAGCAAGTGCGTAGAGCTTGACAACTCTTTGGACTGACTTCCAGAAAGTATCCAGTCCAAGCGAGAGGTTTCACTTCTGCCTACTTCCGTCTTCGCTTACGCAGTAGTAGCCCGAGTTCGCCGCTTCTTTTGGCCGGGAGTCGATGAAAGTTTCGGTCCAATGTCTTTCAAATAAAATATGAAGGTCTTCGTAAGCTGCTGATAGCGTTGTGAGATGTGCACCTGTGTTTAAACAAGTTAGACACTTTTGTTTGTTCAGTTTCGCGCATGCGTAGTATGGTGACGTCAGATGTCAGTAGTCAATATTCACGACGCTTCTTGCCTAAATGAGTTGTATGAATTTCAGAGTTATAGATCGATATCCTGCTGGGTGACTTTTCATTAGTAGTCTAATTATATACATATACGCTGTTGTTGTTTTTTTTAGGCCGGAAGAAGATGCGATCCCTCTTGATAGTGAAACCTAAAATCTTTGGATTCAACGCAATGCACTATGGTCCTTGTGGTGTATGACTGTAATTACACTTTTTGACCACGAAGGGGCAGCAAAGCATCCAACTTTAAACAGTAAAAACACTTTACAGCCAAGTTGATCCAACACAAGGAAATGGCATAAAACGGTTTTAGGGAGTAAGCTAATATATAGACCAAAGATTGTCTGTACAACAAGTTTTTAGATTCAGTCACAAATGCCTAAGATTCATAAATGTATGATAATACATTATAATGGCCATCAAGTAAATGACTGAAATTGCAGATAATTACCTACAGAAGTATCAGATGATGGTTAGTCTCCAGATAGACAGGCCAGAAGACCCAAATACAGCTAAATAACCTACTAAACCTAATTACCTACTTTTAAGGACCCAGACAAATACAGCACTGTTTTAATGTTGTTTTATAATGTTTTCACACTATAACATAACATTATAAATGCCAATACAGCACTTACCTTTAGCTGTCACACACTGTCAGTCCTTGTATGAAAAGCACAGATAATCAATTTCAGAGTGAAAAATATATTGAATCCAATAAATCACAAAACAAAGCTGCAGCAACAGCATTTATACAACATGTATTTACAATTTCTACCAACACATGCTATACTCCAATTACAAATTGAGTCTTTAAAGTAGAACCGGTTGTACACCTCCACCCTCTCAAGTATTTCACTCCCTTTAAATAAAAGAGCAGGATGCAGAGTGGGACAAACATAGGGAAGAAGGCTCCAGCAGAATCCAGTGGGTGCATCATCTCTTTTAAGTCACTTCTCACTTTACATGGTGGCTAGTTCAACATTTTTGTTTTAAAAGGGGGGATTCCCTCCAGCCAAGATTGATATTTATGTTTACCAGGTTTCAGGCAAGGACATTTGAATTTCCAAGATTCCATTTATTTTCTTTTTATTTTCTTTTCCAGGACTTTCTCAAGGTTACATGCCTTATATCATTATTTATCACCAGGAGTTACATGCTTCAAATGTCTTTGGGATGCTGACAAGCCAGGTATCACACTGATGGGATTTGTTCCAGAATTTCCCCCTGGGGATGAACCTAAGAAGAAGTCATATCTGTTGGTTGCATAGTATTACACACAGACAGAACAATCTTATTCCTTAGTATCTGTCTAATGCCTGCAGTGCTGAGATATAAAGGTGTTGCACCTCTGGTTTGTTTTAAACCAACTTGGACGACCCAGGTGGGACTCGAACCCACAATCCCCAGCTTCGGAGGCTGATGCCTTATCCATTAGGCCACTGGGCCTCGATGAATGCCAGTGTGATGAAATGGTGTGTGACTGCACCTATTCCCAGTTGGAATGGGAAGTGAGGATATGTGTCCTTATTGAATCCTGATCAATTATTGAACTATCCATTTTTTCGCTTAAATGAGTTAAAGGTTTTATCAAAAGGATCCCAAAACAGGCAAATATGATATCAGCTTTTCTTACTACTATTCAAACCTGGATAATTAACACTTTTAATCCTCATAAATATTGAGATGTATATTTGTGTTGTGTGAAAATATAGATTTTAGGGCAGTAGAACAATTGTCACCTGAATACTTTCACAGTTGTTCTGAATGGGTGCTCACACCGCCAGCCAGTGCCTACACAGGCGTTTGCCAATTGACCACTGAACTGGCTGCACAGAAGCTTTTTTAGAAAGAGGGTAATCAAAGATGATCAATGCAGGCATCAGCCCACACTCTCTGTAGGTCACGATTTATGAGGTAACCCATTATCAAAAACACCATGGCACACAGCTTAGCCAGGTCAAGCTGTTAATCATCCTGCAGGCAGGGCTTTCTCAATCAATACCACATTCCTCGACGCTATTACCACTCTTAGAGCAACACAGTGTTATAGAGCCCTTAATCCACAATAACAAGCAAATCTCTGTCCCGTATTAAACATAATACTGTATAATGAAATCACGATGGACAAGTTGTTCTTTATAGATAATTGCAACAGGATTCGTGCTTGGCTCATGATTCTCTGGCCAGCTGCCTCCTCCTGTGACTTGACCAATGATCCTCAGAGGATCTATTCATAGAAACATCCAGGATACAGGCCTTGATTTGAGATTAAGTCATTCAATCAGACACTCGGCCATGATCAAAGGATACATTTCTAAAAAAAAAGGTGGCAATTCTGACTTGAGCATGGCGTTTTCATCAAATGTGACGATTTTTGTAGTACGTTTTTGAATACAATGGAAGCCACTGGCAACAATGAGCCCAATACAGCTACTGAAATTATAAAACATGCAGCAGTTTTTAGATAGATAGATAGATAGATAGATAGATAGATAGTTATCTGGTAGTTATCTTCCCATTATCGCAGCCATCCTCTCTCGTTGGCTGGGCTTGTGTCTTCCTCAACCCCGTCTGATTCCACTCCGTGAGGAAATAACAGCTGTCCTAATCTGTGGAGGGGAACCAATCAGCTTCCCTCAGGGTAAAGTGGTGAACAGAGATACACACACACACACACACACACACACACACACACACACACACACACTCCATTGCATCACACGCTAAACAGGACAATGACGTCCTCCTAACATGTAAGTAGGACGATGCCATCCCATCTAATGCTTTATATAAAAGCACCTTGAAGTCACACCTGGCTGGTCACACCTGTACATCTGAGACACGCCAGGATATTTTGAAAGATGGTGTCTTCCATCGTGACAGATGATGTTATATCAGGCTTTGGCCCGACTCTTCACCTGGACCTCTCACCGGTGACTCATCGCTGTGACCTGTCAATTCTTTGGTTAGCAAAGGTGTGACATGCAGAAGATAGGTATGAATTCCCTCACACACACACACACACACGTCCACTCCATTGCATCACACTTAGCATGACAATGACGTCCTCCTAACCTGTGATCTAATCACAGATGAGGAGGGCATTAGGAATAATTACAGATGGAGGACAGATATTTCAATTGCATCATCTCTTAGATTCATAACCAACGATTCATAGCAGAGCTACTTAAAACAGAGGACAGGGAAAACTCACAAAAAAACCTTTTAGGGAAAAATTGGAAGAAACCTCGGGAGGGGCTACTCAGAGAGGGATCCCCCTACCAGGATGGTTGGGCGTGCAATAGATGCCAAGTTTGGGCAGGCAGAGTATACACAATGCATAAAAGTTTATTATTGTGGGACATCCAGATCTGATGTGGGGCATTCCAGCAAACGGCAGCTCAGTCAGCGTCATCATAGGACTAGGGGACCACGCAGGAGCCAACACTGCCCAGATAGGAGAACGCAAACGCCCGCATAGGACATGTAGACAAGACGCTAGTATCCATCAGCAGGAACCTGAGCTAGGATGAGCTAACTGGTCTAGCCTTACTCTGAGAAGAGACTGAGCCAGATCAGATCTGATAAGTAGGACGATGCCATCCCATCTAATGCTTTATATAAAAGCACCTTGAAGTCACACCTGGCCTGTCACACCTGTACATCTGAGACACGACCAGGATATTTTGAAAGATGGTGTCTTCCATCGTGACCTTTACAGATGATGTTATATCAGGCTTTGGCCCGACTCTTCACCTGGACCTCTCACTGGTGACTCATCGCTGTGACCTATCAATTCTTGTGTGTGTGACATGCACAAGACATCTGAATTCCCTCACACACACACACACACACACACACACACATACACACACACACACACACACACACACACACACACACCTGGATAGGTCTTAATTAAAGCTTATTCCTCCTGTTAATCAAATCATAAGGAATCAGTGTGATGTGGTGATTGCAGTTGTTCCCATGTAATTTGGGTGCCTTGGCAGCATTAAAACCCCAATCTGTTATTTCAGTATTTCAGTATGGGGTCTGCCCTCTGTCAAAACACTGCCACGGCATCACCGGCTTTGTTTACAGCCAAACATGAGTTTTAGGTGTATTTGGAGGTTGTTTGCTTGCATTTATAATGTTTGTATACACTGTGTTTTGAGTTATGATTGATTAAGAAAGTTCTCAAACCTTAGCTTCCAGCTAGCTTCCAGCTTTACCAGGATATTTCAAATCAATCTCTTCAAGAATATGCCTAAAGTTGCGCTCAAACAAATTGCTGATTGTGTCTTGGCTTGTCACTTGTAATCAAGGTGATTGATGTAAGGCTCATCAAAAAACGCCCACCACAGTTCCGGGTCACCGTCTGACAGGCCTACTTGAGGTGGGGGTCCCCCGACATCACTAATTTAAAGTTGTCTCTATGTCATTGACTCCCTGATGGACTGCGCTGCTGCGTGCCAGACATCAGGAAAACTCCCAAACCAAATCCCCATTAAATGACCGTTGCTTTCTCAAAGGGATGAGGGGCATTTAAAGAGAGGAGGGAGGGGGGGTCCCTGTAGTCTAGGATCACTGTGTGTGACTGACGTTCCAGATTCATCATCAAACAACCTCGTGACCAACCGGGATATATAAGCTCGTGCACACCTGCTCCACAGTAACGACTTTATAGACTTCCACCAACTGACCTCAGCGTGTTACCAAAGTTCAAGGTAAGTGGTTGCTGTTTGCCGCTCGGGCAAATTTAATTGATCAATCTCACAAACGATTGATATAGAAGGAGCGAAAAAACACTAATATTCCTTGTAATATTCTTAAAGTCGCTTTTAGCGTGTCTGTGATGCTGAATAGTGAGTTTATAGTGACCTTATAGACCTTTTTATATATCTCCTATGGTATCACTATTAAACCCCTATAATATTCTTATAGCATTCCTATAGGAACTTACAGTGATTTTGTGGTGCTCAATAGTGAGTTTATAGTGACATTACTGTACATTATGTTATCTCCTTTGCTCCTTTGGTATCGCTATAATACTTTGCTATTTTCGATTCCAATAGGGACTTATAGTGTTTCTGTAGTAATCGATAGTGAGGTTAATAGTAACATCATCGTTCTTTATTGTATTTTCTCCATCTCCTATAGTATTACTATAGGGTTTTATCTCCTATGATATCATTATACTATTCTGCTAATATTCCAATTGCAGGGACTTGCAGTGTTTCTGTGGTATTGAAAACCGTTCTGTATGGTATATTCTTTCATCTCCTATAGTATTCCTATGCTTTATCTTTATCTGTACCTTTTGACCTGTTGCAGCTGCATGGTCTTTTAAACTTTTGCTCTTACTCTTCCAAAGCAGTTTTCATTTCTCACGAGGTTTCTTTTTCCCCCCACTACTGACAAGGCGTCCCTCTGCTGCGTTGTACAGACAGTCCGTGCAGTACCATGCTGCCCGGGAGCGCGCTGGTCAGGCAGTGCGTGGTGACGACCCGCTGGCTGCCCGCGGCTCTGGCGCTCCTCCTCTTCCTCTCCTCCACGGTCACGTACGCTCACAGCACCACGGTGGAGCAGGACTTCCACATCGTTCACAACGTTGACAACAGAAGTAAGACTTTACTTCTTTATTTCATTTTTATATATATTTTTTTGGATTATGACCCAATTTTTTTTTAATTTCATTAGATGCGGATACGATTTGAGAGGATAATATGATGTAGATAAAAAAAGAGATGAAGATTGTACAGTAAAAGCAGTATAATATTCCCATAGGGACTTAAAAGTTGTCTGTGGCACTCAATGATAAGTTTAATAGTGAGTTTTCTGTCACTATAATATTCCTATAATATTATTACTTTAATGTTATGTTATTATTATATTCTTTACTATTCCTATAATATCTTAATTTTTTTTGTGATGTTTCTTTCTAAAACCTATATTATAGGATTACTATGGTTCCACGTAGCATCGTCAATCCAATTTTTTAATTTGTAGGAGGGCTTTTCACAATTCACAGGTTCTGGATATTGAATTATGTTTTAAAGAGAACAAAGAACTCAAAATACATTTATTTATTTTATTTTAACTAAAGAGACATACTTCCCTATCGACAAATCTAGGAAATTCTGTAACCAATGATCTTTGGAAGATGTATTAATTTACTTTTTTTTTTAAGTAAACAGTATGTTACTTGATTTATTAATTTCCAATATTATTGATGGGTTAAAATGGTAGTCAAATTGGAATGATTTGAAAAATCCAGATTCCTTATAAGCAACTGAAATACAGACAGATATTAATCTCCTTTCACCTTTACTCTGCATGCTTGTTCAAACGAAAGTACAATAGGAATTTAAAAGAAAGCCCTAACAACAATAATGTTTTAATATATATATATTAACATGATCTGAAATTATTTCAAGAAAATGTGAGTGGAACATGAATGTTATTGTGAATGTCTTGCGCTGTAAATGCCTAATATAGCCACAGACTACACCTTTACCAGGATATTTTCTATTTAGGACCCTCAACACTTCATGTGTCCATATATTGTTTCTTAAAATATAAATCCAGTTTAGAAGAGAATTCATCTGTTATATATCTATGATCACACAAATTAGTGTCCATGTATATATGTCCTTGTATGTTTTCTTCCGCTTTCAGATGAAAATAAGAATTATTATTTTAGTACTATGCAGGTATAACCAGAAAATGTAAGAGATACAACTTTTATCCTGCGGTACTCTGTTTCTTCTAATGGTGCTTTCCAGCTACTTAGTTCCTCTCTAGCAGATGTATTCACATTCAAACATTTACCACTGCTGTCCTGGTGTATGTGTGGTCTGCAGGTCCAGAGATAGACCCATTCTGGTACGTGGGGCGTGGGGTGAGACCCATCGGGCGCTTTGGGAAGAGACACAGCGGTGTGGAGGTGCTGAGCAGAGGAAGGATGCAGCCCAACGTCAACATGCTGGCGCTGCTCCTCAGGACCCTCAGAAACAAGGAGGACCTCGGGAAAACATTGGGTGGGGAGGACAGATATTGGTTACCGTGACAGTATGTCCACCTCCTTCCATCCTCCACAACATAAACTCAGAGTCTGTGGAGGAGGAGTCTCGTTTTTTTATTTTTATTTTAATAAGGGTTATGTATTCTGTTTTGCTCTGACTTGCATTCTGTATTTCTCTCTGGTGTCTGTTCTGAAGCCTTTGTTGATAGGATCCCTGGCAGAAAGTGCAGACCAAATGTAAAAACAAGCTTGAATCTGTACATAAAAAAATGCAATCTAAATTGATTCAAAAATGAGGATGTTGTGATTGTATTCATTGAGCAGCTTGCCCCATTTTTTCCAAGGTCATGATCAGGCACTTGGTCAGGATGCCTTCCCCTAGTCGATGGGCTGTATTCCAGCTGTGGCCACAGGCAGTGTTTGCCATATATCTATTTACCATTGTTGGTTAAGCCCAAACACTGAAACCGCTGCAGAGAAAACATCTTGAAATCAGAAAGCTCAATTATTTTAGGTTGGCAAATTTTATTCATTTCATACATTTTTTTCTCAATCAGAGTAATGTGGCACATAGAGAATCTGTATTTTTTGCTTGTTACTATTTTCCCCAACATATGGTATATGGATCGCAACAAACGATTGCACACATAAGTGACGCCCGTGGAGCTGTGTGCAGTGAACCTCACCATAGTCATTCAGGTTGGATTCACACAGGAACAAAGTAATACTTCTTTTCAACTCTGCGTGAATCAGATACACCGCCATATCTGGGATACACAGGGTTAAATGCATATGTGACGCAGATACAGCGGAGTAAATAGACTCCAGCCTAAGAAGTCATGACAGTTATACACAGTCTCCTGCACACAACCCTCAAAGATTGGGCAACTATGATTGGGCAATTCATATATTATTCTATATCACATCCATCTTTTCATACATATACATATATAAAGAAATTCTGAGATGACATAAAATATTTTTTACAATAGAAAAATACAGGACATTGATGATTGGACCCCCGTGGCTGTGCTTCTCATGGGAATTTGTACATCTATTTGATAAAACCAGAAACATGCTTTTATACATTGACACCTCTGGGAACAAGACCTACAAAGGTACAAGATCAATCTGCAAAAGCAGAGATATGACAGAGTGGGATAAAAAAGTCACTAATGGAGGGGCAAAACATTCAGATAGAACATCGTGACACCTTTAGTTCAAGCGGTCCGTCGGGAAATTCACCCCTGCACTTGAGCTGTAATCGTCGAGCAAAAAGTTTGATAACCTTGTAGATGACTGATAATCTAACTCATGTAGGTGATCACAGAGTAAGCGTTGTTATCTGTGTGAAAAAAAATCAAAAAATGAAAGGTGTTATTCTCCTGTCTATAGGGTTTTAGTACAAATACTAGTAGTACTAGCCACTCCAAAAATGCCTCTGTGTCACCCATTTTTCCTGACAAATACCATCGTCATTAGGAGCAAAAATTCAAATGGTAAATGCAGGCATACACTGAAAGCACTTTGAGTCATAAAACATAAGTCAGACAGGACTGAGGAGGGCTCCTTTAAGGAGAGAATAAAGCCTTTAAGTTGCAATAGTACTTTTTTTCAGTCATACTGCATAAAAACTTTCAATAAGTACAAAAATAAATTGCTTATAACAAAATCATGGTTTCATGGCATTTGTAGTAAAGCCCATCAGACTTCATTATGTATAAATCTTTACAAGATTTCTGAACGCAACACAAAAGTTCTGACATGATACAGCAAAGGGAAAAATATGAAAATATGAAAATACCTTTTGGTCAAATAAAAGGCCACTGAGTTTGAAAGTAATCAAAGAGAAAGACAGAGGGAAAAGGGAGTGAATAGAACAAAACGTGACTTAGAGATGAAGAATACAAAGGAAGGCAAGGTTTTCATTACAAATGAATTCACTTTCAGATCTAGTCTGAATGTCACAGCCATGGAGGCCTGTGTCTAGTTCCTGGGTCTGACATTCAGACTTCTTCAGACCTTGTTTTGATACATTTCAGTGTAGTATCCCACAGCTTCTGCAGTAAGGCTGCGGTGTGTGTGTCTCTAATAATCAACAATTCTCATCAGCAATTATGGGACAGCACTTTACTAGCGAATCATCAATAGGGTTGGTATTTCATTAATTGGTGAAGTTTGTTTGAGGATGCTCCTCACATGGTGACTAGGCTGTCAAAGGATCAAATATTTCTGCAGGTCAGTGTGCTTTGCATTCCTTTATTGCAATTTTGCAATTTTGGAAGAAGGACAGAGAGATGTTTTTGGCTACTCGACACATCTCAACACCTTTCTCTGGTAAATGCTTGAACTTCAATTAAAATGTCAAAAGGATCCCGATCATCTCCAAACTGATGATCACCATCTGACAGCTGAGCGTGAAAACGGACACAAACATTCAGAAGGCTCTGCAGTGGCTCTGAGATTCCTCGTGACATTTCATTTATTAGTGAGAAGATGTAGTATAAAACATGGTTCAGCCTCTTTTCAGGACATTGAATCACATTAAGTTTCACATGATTTTTCCACATCTTCATTGTACATTAATTTCAAACATCTACAACACTCTTGCAAACAGATAGAAAAAAGAAAGGACAGTTTATTTTTCTGTACAGCGACGTTACGTTAGGTATTCTCTTTGAGTCGGACGGCGAGTTGTCTCGCGAGGAGTGTTTGCAGATTTTAAGGCAGAGACACCATCTGTCGAGCCATCCTTGCTTGAGGTTATGTGCATGGTGTGGAAGGGGAAGAGAGGGAGGGTAAACTGGTGAGGGGGGGGGGGGGAGCCAGTCCTGTCCTCGGCTAGGCTGCATGGGTGAAAAAGGAGTGAGTGATGCGTCTGAGAGGCATTTGACTGATTGGTGCCGTGCCTGGCTGAGGGCTGAGCGGGTTACACAGGGCAGGTGTTGGCCCCTGCTTGGCCTGGAGCTGGAGGCGGACGTTGGATCAAGGCACTGGAGTAGAGGGGCCCTGTCCCTGGGGGTCTAAAGTGGCCCTGAGGGACTCTTTGTGCTGCTCACTGTCACTATGGCTGAAACACTTTCACCTGCTGCTCCGGCTCCAACTTCTCTGAAATGAAACAATTGCAGCACCATGTGAAGTAAAGCAGCATTTGCATTTTGGCAACAACAACAACAAAAAAAATCACATTTGATGTTTGAGCTATTCAGACAGATAGTGGCTATCAATAGCATATGATTCAGATGAACTTTTAAAAAACATGGTCCAGTTATATTTAAAATCTCAGACACTCATCCCAGTCATCTGACAGACTCACAAAAAAGCATGCTGCAATCAATGCTATGATCAAATGGCTTGGTCACTGATTTCACGGCGATGTCCTGTGTTCTGTCTGTCTTTGGAAATGTACAAAAAAAATAAAACCCCACACTGAATCAGAGCTATTGTGTGGATGCTGGTCAGGAAAAAAAAGAGACAAAAAATAAAATAAAGAAAGCCCCAACAGAAAAAGACCATTCACTGACATGAAAAGGAACCTAGTCCGTGTTGGTTGATAAGATAGCCTTACCCTGCTGCACTCGGTGTTTCCATTTCCTTGCTTTACATCTAATGGAGCTTTTCAGCTACTTAGTCCCTCTCTAGCAGATGTATTCACTTTCACATCCATTCAGCTACCAATCTCTTCTTTCAGCACAAAGCTAAAAATGTGTGATGTTAACTAAGTGCGAACAAAAGTCTTCCTCCATCTCTCCCTCTCTCTCTCACACACACACACACACACACACACACACACACACACACGCACATGCATGCACACAAACACGCATGCAGCAGCCTGTGAAGCAGTGACTGATGAGCTGTGTGGACACATACACTAAGGAGGTGTATGTCCTCACTCTGCCGTAAACATAGTGACATCAAACACAAAGAGGACTTTCATTCACAGCGACCAACATAGCGACGAGTCATTCTTTCCCCTTGTAATTTTCCATTAGTCAACCAGGCTAGGGACTTACTTTACTGTTCCTAAATATACCGATAGTCGATAAGTAGAACATCTTCAAAGCAGTAAGTCGTACCTGAGAGTGTTATTTTAACAGCTTGCATCATTTAGTCTAGACTTATTGAACTTATTGATGTCCTCTTTCTTCCCCTTTAAATACCTTTCAGTATCAGGATGGAATTAATTCACAATTTAAAGTGTTATTCAGTCCTGACTGACTCCTGCAATTCTCAGTTGTTTCACTCCAGACAGGATATACGTGACCTTTTAAGAAAAAATTATGTTCTGGATTTTGAAGAAAATCACCCCTTCACTGTACCGACTATTATTCTCTACAACAGATATTTTGCTAATCGTTTTGTCCTATACACTCTTTACTCACCTTACATTTACATTTTTATTTCACTTAAATTTGGAAGCAGATTGTTGCCTCAGTTTAGATTCTATTTTTTTCCACACCATTTTTACTTTATTTATTTCTGCATACATGTTTTCTGTGCCTAGTCTTCATTTTATTTTATTTTATATTTTACTATAATAAACTTGCTCTCTACCTTTAAGTGGAGGGGCTGGTAGCTTTCTCCTCTGATGGCGTGATGAGTCCAGGGTTTGAGGCTGCAGAGAGAATAAGTATTAGTATTATACACTTAAAGTATGACTGTGTGTGTGAAAGTGGGTAGGGGAACTCTAAGATCACTTTAGGTGAATACCTTCGCCTTTGGCTTGCACTTGGAGAAGCGATTGCAGGCAGTGACATTCAAGCCGGCTGTTTTCAAAGCTGATATCCTGGCCTCGATGTTTGATATCTTAAAGAATGACAGACAACATTCAATAAACACAATCCACTGTATGTTTCACATTGTACTTGGTGGTAAAGCAGACTGAACCGGGTTTCTTGGTAAGATAATCTTTGTTCCATTTTGCCCTAATGGATTTAATGACAAAAGTTAAATCCTGGCTTGCCAGAGGTTAAGAACAATTGCGTCAAGCGTCTGGTGATGAAAAATCACCTCCTGTACCTGTAGTTCAGACTGCTGCACCTGAGCGGCAGCGGTGGCCACCTGGTCCTCCAGGAAGGCCAGCTCTGTGTCTGTGGTGCCACTGCTGATGCTGCGGGCACATTCCTCCAGGTCCCCCAGCGCCCCCTCCAGGCCGTACACAGCACCAGCAGCCAGGTACACCTGGACAGAGAGGTAGAGCTAGTCCTTGAGTTTCTCCTACCATTGTATAGAAATCTACAGAAAGGTAACCACCGCTGAAAAACCAACCTGTAACACCCACTTTAAAACAACCAGGACATCTGATAAGAAATATATTAGATTATATTATGGTTTCAAATATTTCAAGTTATTGAGGTACTCTTGATTAACCTTGCGAGACACATGGCTCCAATAGGAGACACATCATTTATATAATAAGTCAAATCAAACACTACAGGTTTATCAAGATGTTACAAATAGGAGAAGATTTGAGGGCGATGACACTTGTCTTGTTAGCAGAAATTATTAAAACAATCATCCCTATTGACTACAAATGTTAAGAAAAACATGAGGGAAGATAACCCTTGAAACAAGTAATCCGTTTAAGTCCATTTCTACATCATATTTTCAGTTCCACAACAAATCATTTGTCTGTCTTCAATCATGAATGTACACAACATTGCAACTTACAATCTTTACATAATGAGATTTGAAAACTTAAAACAGACTTCATCTTAAGGCTTCAAATGATCTGTCCCCCTGTCCTTGTCTTACATTCTCCTCCATCTTGGTGAGTCTCTGGTCCAGCCTATGGGTCTCGGAGCTGCTGGAGATGGGAGACGCACTCACAGACGCAGACGGGGTGTAGCTCTCGCCTCCCGCCTCGCCGATCAGCTCCTCCGTGGCGTTCAACACCTTCAGCACCTCCGTGGTGATGCTGCAGAGAGACGCCGCCGAGTACTTCTGCTCCATGTACAAAACACACACACACAAGTTAGACAGACTAAGTATAGTATAGTAAAGGGAATACGACTGTCCATAATATGCTCCTCCAACCATCTCAACAATGTTATACCCACATCTTGTCTCAGGTGCTGAGTTGAGTATAACTAAAAAAAAAAGGGCCATTTTGCTCTACGGTTTACAAAAAACAAAAATGCAGCCAAACTTGACAAAATGAATGAAATAATAATTAAGGCTTCAAAATAGATTTAGATCTCACTGATAGTCGTCAAGAGGTCACTTCATTAATTTGAGAGTGGATGAACAAAGCAAGCGGTGGGAATCTCTTGGCGATGTACTCCAACACATCAAATAACATGTTGTTGATGACCACATGTTTTAATTAAGAATTACTCAATGAATTACTGTGTTTACTCCCACTCGGTCCTGAGTTACCGGGGCAGCTTGCTCATCCACTAGTGTGTTTCCGGGCAGATCCACGACAACAGGTGAAGTCAAGAAAACAGTTTTTTTTCTGACTAGATGAAAATAGAGTGAGTAAGAAGGAGAGAGCGGTGAAGAGAGATAGATATAGTTCAATAATGGATTAATCACTGGCTGAAGCTTTGATCAGTAGGATCGGGGGTGCATTGATCCCTCTCAGCTGGACACACTCGGCGTGAAAGACTGAAAGACAGTGTTTGGTCTGCCGCGGAGAGTGGCAGGTAGGGAAAAGGAGGTGTGTACTCCAATCAAAGACAAGAGTATGAGGTATGAGGTGAGAGATGAAGCTGTGTAACCACCACTCAGCGATGACTTATAAAAAGACTGAGACGCAAAGATGGACGTTCGGAGATATTGACTGGGGATGGTCGATGGAGAAATGGATCTTCGGTGAGAGTCTGTCGCTCTCGTCCACTACAAAGAGCCGCGTTAACGCCGTGCAGATCAAACACTAACACCCACTCTAATGCACCTCTGACTGATGCTGAGGCTGATTCAACCTCAGCAGATGTGACAAAGTGAGGCATCAGTATGATGTAAAGAATATATATTTCTGGCATGAAAGTAAAACCCACTATTTTTTGAGCAATGAACTTTCTCTAACTGAAATTTCTCTAACTTCATATATAAAGCTCTTTAGAAAAAACAAGATGTCAACTACCAAGATAAAAAGGCTGAAAGAAGAAAACTCAATGGAAATACTAAAGAATAGACAGGTAAAAATATCACTATCATGGCCATGTGCTTTCCCTTAGTGACATCAAAGTGAACATTCCTGGTGGTTTTCAAAGATGTGAAAAGCGACAGAAATAGATCATTAATGAATGGTAGGTGTGTCGTACCTTTTACAAAAGAGAAGCATTTCTCATGGGCACCTATGCAATGAGACCAGCATAGACCCACACCCCTTACATATGACTCTTGCCTACCTGCACATTTATATTATTTGCTTGGTTCTTAGGACCTCCTTCCTAACATGGAGTTGCATTTGCTCCTTGCTTTCCTTAAAACCCAAAAGTCCTTTCTTAACCTTCTTCCCTTTCATGTACTGACGGACTGAAGTGAATTTAATATGTGAACACAATGAGGGATCATCGCTTTCACCTAAGAGATCATAGCTTTCAGTCTTGTTCATGGAAAAATGGATGTTAAAAAAGGATGTTATTTTTATTTCTTCAGTATCGACTTCTACTGTGTTTGTGGTTGTTTTGCCTATTTGGTCTTGATTTGTACCTGCTTTGCTTTGATATCTATTATCTGTTATGCACCATTTATAACCTGGCATTAATGTTATGTTGTTTGCATTGTTGAGATCATGTGTATTTTGTTGTTTGTTTGTGTTATTGTTTTTATTATTATTCCTTATGAGGCTTTTTGCTCTTTTGTTCTAGTTTGACCTGTCTGGTAAAAAGTAATACGTTTGCACTAAATGAGTGACTAAATGAGTGATGAACTGGGGCTCTACTGTCCAGACTAGGTGACACTCAACCCAGATACACCAATTAAAAGTGTATGTTTGGGTCATGTGTGCATACAAGCATGCGTGTACACGTTACACGCATGCACGCAGTCTTCAGGCATGGTTCTCACCTGCTGCAAGAGAGAGGAGAGCAAGTGGAGTCTCTGCTGTAGCTCCAACTCATTCTGTCCCTCCTGACACACACACACACACGCACATGCACACGCACACGCACACGCACACACACACACACACACACACACACACACACACACACACACACACACACGCGCACACACACACACAGGGACCAACCGAACCAGAGGAGAAGGAGGGAAGGACAGAGATGGAAGGAAAAACAAAGGGACAGTGACAAGGATGGGATTTATTCTCACGGAAATACATGGATAGGAGAGGAAGGTCAAAGAGGATGAAGACAGATATTGAGGTTGGATAGACAGAGAGGGAAGAAAGGATGATAAAGAAAAGAAAAATGAAAGAGAAGAAGACATTTACAATAAAACAAAGACAGCGCAGACATTCCCCACCACTTGTAGGACATTGACAGAAGCACAAGACATGCAGTGGATGATAAGCTAAATGAATTCAAAGTACTTTCTGCTTCTCTCCTCACCTGTCCGTCCGACAGCACCCCCTCCAGGGATGAAGGGGTAATAGCAGGCGAGGTTGTGCTGGATCCACTGCTCCCTCCTCCTCCTTTCTGTCCTGTTTCCTTCTCGGCATCTCTGTTTTGCTGTCTCTTACTCTGTCTATTTCCCTCTCCCTTTTCTTCTCTCTTTTGCTCCCTATCATCTACTTTCTCCTCCAAACTCTTCCCTCCTTTCTCTAACCTCCTCTCCCTCGCTCTCCCCTCGTCTCTCAGCGACCGACTTGCAGTTAGCATCTCTCTTCTTTTCGGCTCTGGTCCATTCACTTGTTCCACCGTTTCATTTTCTTTTTCTCTTTCCTTACTGCTTGGCCTGTCTCTTAGTCTCTCGCTTGCCCGCTGCCTTTCTCTTTCTCTGTCGTTTGGTCGTGACTTCTCTCTCTGTCTGTTGCTTTCTTCCGTCTGTTTGTCAGTGGGCCGTTTGACACACTCGTCCTCAGATGAGCTGTTGTCCTTGCTGTCGGCATGGCTGACCGGCTGACTGAGTTTGGATCGTAGTTCCGGTTCACGCGGGTCCCCAGAGCCGGATCCAGGCCCTGAGCTACTGGGGGAATGCTGGGGGTGGGGCTGAGGGAGGCTGGGGGCCACTGAGTTAGGGGCCACCGAGTTAGGGGCCACCGTGTCCAACTCCTCTGGCTCAGGTGTCATGGTGTCCAAAGTGAAATCCTCGGGCACAGTCGTGGTCATTGGCGTAGAGACAACAGCGGGCGCAGTGTCAGGAACTGGCCGGTCCTCACTTAAACTCCTCTTCAACAGGGCATTGAGGAGAACGCCACTGTTCTCCTTGGAGGGAGATAGAGAGTGCAGGGAGGAGAGCAAAGAGAAAGAGACATACAGAGAGAGCGAGGGGATGCGTTCATAAAACACGTACGTTAAAAACACAACGAATATTCACTAATTTCAAGCTCTTAATTTAGTGAAAAGTACTGAAGAAATGAGGAAACCCACACCAAAGAAATGTTAAAGACCCTTCACTGACCTCACAGACAATATGAACATTTTCAATCAAGCCTTGTGAGTAAATCATTGGTTTACAAGGCAAAGTAGGAGTGACAGCTGATTTCTACCAATCAAAAAAAAGACACAGCTGATTGGCCCCACCCTGGCACACCTGAACTTACTAGGGACTGTGATTGGTGGAAATAGTCAGACATCACGTTTTGAAATGCTTTCCGAGGGGTTTATTTGAAAGGGGAGATACAGAAGGAGGACTTTATGTGATTCCCAATGACAAAGGGACAGTAATTTGCTGCCCTCCAGTGGTGAGATTATATTTCACAACAAAACCAATTAATAGACTAAGTGAATGGTTAAATAGAATATGGACAATGAGAATTTAAAATACATTATTGTAAATAATCACTAAGTATAAGTGAATGATTGTCAACAAGAACTGTAGGTGTGGTATTTTACTTGTACTAAAGGGTAGATGGACTGTGCGTGGCTCTGGCCTCCAGGTCCGATCTGCTCTGTCGATGACTCTCTCTTGCTCTTCCTGCGTCTCCGTGACCTTCGGACAGGGTCGTTCTGCCTCTCCTCGGCCTCGCTGCTGTCTCCCATCACCTAGAGGTCCATCACTTTTATTATTCATCCATCAATCATTGAATCTACCCATTTTCAACCCTATGTTTTTACATTTTTTTAATATGTTTTTATAATTGTATGTTTCTTCCATGTCCAACCTGCTAATTACATATAAGACAAATCACCTTAGGGTTAAAGTTGACATCAAGCGCCTCTGGGTGGAGCGGGTACGGAGGGAGGTTCTGTTGATAGTGATAGTGTTGGTGGGAGAGCGGCTGGTGCTGGGGGTGAAGGTGTGTGTCCGCTGGTCCTCTCTTCTTCAGCAGGTTGTGGGGCGGTTTGCGAGGACGTGCGGAGGGCACCGATGAGGCCTCCGAGTCCGAGTTGAGAGTCTCTGTGTTGGTGTACTGGCCCGAGGACGGCGAGGTAACTGGGAGGTGCTGGGTGTATGTCCACTCCGGGTCGTGCTGCGAGTCCGTGTAGTAGGTCTCGTCAGACAGTTTACGACGGAACTGCCTCAGCGCCGCACCCCACCCGCCTTCATCGTTCTCGCCCGAGTCGGAGCCCATCTCGTCGTAGGCAGAAACGACACCGGACTCCTTTTCCAGCACACTGAACACCAGGCTCTTCCTCTTGGTCAGCAGGCTGGGCCGAGACAGCTGAGAGCTCTGCAGAGCGATCCAGTTACCGTCTGGGCTCTGGAGCACAGAGGACGCGCCTGGACCAACAAGACCAGACAGTAAAAAGCTTTTAAACTTCTTAACAACTTATTTTATTTCAAGCTGCGTTGGTCTTCAAAAGTCTGTGGGGATGTGGCTTGTGAAAGTACAGGGCTAAAAAGAATGGACTAAATGGCAGGAAACGGAAAATATGATCAATTCATAACCAGGGATAAAGGAGTCAAAATGCTGAATCAACCCTTGTGCAAGTTAATGGCCTTCCCAAATTCTCTATGAATGTATCAAATCTGAATGGGAGAACCTCAAAGATGTATATCTCCATCTGAGGGAGAGAGACGTGCAACCTTTTGACTTTTGTTCAGTCTGAATCAAACCCATAATGCTGCTGGCCAAACAGTTTCAACCTCTATACGGTAGTTATGTATATCCATTTCCCCCCATTTCCTCCATTTCCCCCCCTAAAGTACTCGGTTAGAAAGAAAGTCTGTGTGTGTGATTCTTACTGGAGTTGTCCAGGCGGTCCACACTCTTCCAGCTGGGTAGTGAGGCAGCCTTGGCCTCCCTCTTCAGAGAGGCGTACTGCTGGAAGCCGCTGCCCGCCCTGGCACCCTCCTCCTCTGGACCCTTCTCCGGGGAGTCGTCACTAGTTAGGGAGAACGCCGACCGTGACCGCTGCACTCACATATATAAAAATACACACACACACACACACACACACACATACATGCACAGGAAGAAACACACAATAACATAAGCTCAAAGCTAGAACAAATGCATAGATGCACATGCATGCATGCACCTCTGCAAACACAAACTCACTTACTTACTCACTCACTTAAGCATACACAGACAAACATTGGTAACTAACATGTACAAATTTGGTCACTAAATAGTCAAATTCAGAAAACAACATATTGGGCAATAGATGTATTTCCATTCAGCATGGCCAGTCATAGACAGCGTGTCTGAAGGTCAGTTGGGACTAATTTCTAAAAAGATCTTATGCACTAATTCTGCTCTTATGACCAAATCAAAGCACAGCTAATAATTTGTGTAACAGTTATCTTGATGCCAAAGCCTGCAGATTTTCTGTGGTACATCAAAGGCTAAAAATAATATCTATTATTATCCATGGTATACTATTATGGAATCAAAACCTTGATGCTGTGCTGACTAATACAAATACAAATACTTTATTGATCCCCATAAGGAAATTCTTCCATTTGACCCCCTCCACCGGGAGGTCAGAGGTCAGTTTCAGCTACATAATTCAGCCCATGGAGCTGGCAAGGATTCATTGTCTTGCTCAAGGGCACTTCATCGGGGTAGATGCTTGGCAAATCTGGGACTTGAAGGTTGAAGGACAGTCTCCCTACTCAAGTTGCCATCCTGCTGCCCCATGGATGCTTAAGGTGTAATTTTCATTTTTTTTCATGTTCTTTCAAATGATTGCGCGATGTATCAGGGATAAAGTAAAAAGAACATTTTTACAAATGCAGCCTATTCTGATGTCGCCCTTGAGACAGCCTTTCAGACACAGGAGCTCCAGACAGATTAATGCTACTTGGACAGAGGCAGCGGTACAGAAGCCAACAACAGTCACATGTAATAATTCATCAGAGAGGATAGCAGACCCTGTCTGAGCCGTCTAGTTCCTGTCTGGGCCAAAATCTGTGTGCCGGTGGCTGTGATTCACTGTTCTCACCAGCAGGTGGCGGTAGTACACAACTAACCGGCCATGAGAAACTGTACAGCTGCAGGTGTGTGTCTGTGCTCTTGTGCTTCTACTTTTAAGAGTTTTTAAGAGTTCGATTTAAAATTACGGTTAGATTAAGATTGTGGTAAAGTCAAGGTCAGGCATTTGGTGGTGTGTTCAATGTAAATGAGAATGTGAGAATGTCAATTTAATGTCCTGTAACACAAATGTGTGTGTGCGTGTGTGTTTGTGTGCGTGTGTGCCTTTGTGTGCGTATTTGCATGCATTACGTCTGAGTGAGTGTGTTTGCAGAGAGCTGATAAAGAGAGCCCGTCCCACGGCGCATCAGGCAGTTGAGGAGAGTCCCTGTGTATTTCGCAGCACTTTGATCTTCGCTGAGTGAAACAGGCAGTGGGAAACAGAATGGGGGGAGGCTGGGGAACACAGCTTTGATGCTGCGCTGACACACGGGATGATGACAAATCTCCACACCGGTCCCTACTGACTACCAATGTGAAACACTGCCAGGTGTGTGGATATTGCTGATTTGTGAAGTGTTACTCTGTGTGTATGTGGGAGTGTGTGTGTTACCTGTGTGTTTTTGGTCTGTGTGATTCTCACAAATCTGCCACATTTACTAAAACAACTCTATTATGTGTCAGGCCTGCCTCTCAAAAGTGGAGTAAATAATTTTCTTCACATCGAACAATGAGGATGACGTGCAGGTAAGTTGTCTTCTTTCACCGGCGACTCTAAGGTTGACAATGAGACCGGAGAGATCAGGTTGAAACTTCAGGTTTACTTCAGCCTACTTTAGAAAAATCCACCCTAAAACACGTAAACACTGTTAAAACAAGCTGGAGAAGTACCTTACATTTATGGGCCCACTTTGTTGTATTTCTAATATTCCTGCAGATAATTGGCCAAATGTCGACAATGTGACATCACGTCAAGATACTGAGAGTGCAGCTAGAATGGAGCATAATAGCACAAAAAGGTTCAATTGTCTAAAACATCAATGGTAAATGGTTTTGGGAGCTCCTTCTAGACCCACCGTTTTGCATCGACGTTCAGCATTCATACAGGGAGAAATTCAATTTCTCCACTGACAGTAGCCTCAATAGACCATAACGTCATGCAGTTTGCGTCTTTGTGGCTCTGTCGTTGGTAGCGTATGAAAAAGGCAACCTAATTTGAACAACCAGGCACAGCACACCACGGCATTGTTCTCTCGCCACTCTGTTTTTTCTCTACTGGAAAAACGTACGTAGTGTGCTTTCACTATCGCTCTCTCCACCTACACTTATAAGGAGCATAAAGCCCCCTTCACTTTGAGTTGATGAAAGGCATTGTGGGAAATGTAAGATGTCACTAACTGGAGTAGAAGATGAGAGTTGAGGGAAAATGGTGCAGCCGTGGGTTTGAAGGCATAAAAAGGTAAAAAAACATCTCACATTTCCCATCCAAAACACATATTTTACATACCAAATTGAAACATCTATTTTCACGTAGACACTTTTAGCCTGATGTTAGGCCCAAAATTTCCTCTCTGACTGCATTTCAAGCATGAGCTGGGTCTTTGCTGACTCAGCCAACGACAGGGAATCTGCATGGACGGTCAGCGTCGCTAATCGTGTCAGGTGAGAGGAAAGAAGCACAAAGTCTCTTGCTTTCGGTCCATGTTTGGTGTTGTGATAATGTGAGCAGATAATGTGAACCCCAGTCATACAGATGATTGGTGTAGTAGGTGATGCTCTTCGTCGTCGATTGCGTGCTCCCTATATCTAGCTTGTGTGCCTCCTAAAAATGTGCTTGTCTGTGGTTTTGTGTGAAATGCTTCCGTTTTCACAGTCTGTTACGATTTTCAAAGCCTGTAGGTGGCGTTAGCTGTACGCCACAAGTTTCCAGACGGCCTGCGTGCATCTATAGACTGACCCAGAGGGAGTAGGAGGTCTTGAAGGGGTCCTGTGGTCCTTGGGAGGAGGTCTGGGGCTGGGAGGGGGAGGGCAGCTCACTGGGCTGGCTCAGGGGCTGAGGCTGGGGCCACACAAAGTCATACTCTGTCTGCATCTCTGAACGCTTCCTCCTCTGGATGATCTGAGAAGGAAAGACGGGGACAGGGAGAGGAAAGGAGGAAGGAAGAGGGAGAAAGAGAGAGGGAGGAGGGAAAGCGAGAGGAAGAGAGAAAGATAGACATGTGGTAGAGATATTAGAGAAAAAGAGGGACAGTGAAAAGCAGAGAAAGAGATGGAAAGTTAAAAAATACATTTTCAATTATCTGAAATGTATATAAATGTAAAGTATGTACAGTTAACTATTCTAGCTAAATGCATAGTGGAAAATGAAAACACAATCCCACAATAGCATCCTATTCTTGTTATTCAATAATCCAATTTAGCATTTTAATTCAATTCATGTAGTAGCGTGTGGATTCTCTGACAAACTGAATTTTACACTTCAAAGACTTGCAACTACATTTCCACATTCTCATGCTATTGCATTATCATTATCACGGCCTACCGATCTGTCACGGGCAGGACCTAGACTAACGTTATTCCAATCTGCATTAACAGTTGAATAAACTATACAAACGGTAAAAATAAATATGAAGAAATAAAATACGCTCAGCCTACTTTTTGTACAATGGTTGTAGCAAGTTCCTCTATAAGCTCCTCTTTGTGGTCCCGCAGATACCGAGCCTCATTCTGCTTCTCCTGCACACACACACACACACACACACACACACACACACACACACACACACACACACCTGTTCAAAGCAGCTGTGAATTACCAAGAGGTTCTGGCCAGGCATTTCAGCCTAAAAACATGACTGCTTCCCGCTGATACTGAGACTAATAGGGAGGAGAAGTAGGAGAGTATGGCACAGAGAGAGAGGGAGAGATAGGGAGAGAGAGAGAGAGGGGGGGGAAGGGAAGAGAGAGAGAGGAACAGAGGGATGTCTCTCACCAAGCTGTCACTGAACTCCTCTGCTTTGGCGATGGCCTCCTCTATAGCCTCCTCAGCAACACGCAGGGCAACTGTGAGTGTCTCTGCCATGCTGTGTCCTGATATCACACACACACACACACACACACACACACACACACACACACACACATTTCTGAGGTGTTCCACTTCCCTTTATCCCCTAACTCCAACATGCCTATAACTTCAACCCTCCTAGCCCCAACCCATGAGCCTAAAGAAAACCATTTTTATTGTTGAGGAACATTTGAACCCCAGAGTGATAAAAACATGGATCCTACAGAGAGTGTTTGTTTGCAGCCCTCTTTGGAGCTGCCATTATCTAAATGGCAGGTTTTAATCATTGCACAAACAACTCATAATCATTGGCAAACAAATTAAATTAGCTTTATCGTTGGAGAGGAGCTATTTGTTTGTTTGTGTATGAATGTGGGTGCGTGTGCACGTGTGCGTCCAAGCATGTCTATGTGTGTGTGTGCTTGTGTGAAAGCACTTTGTGTACGTATCTGTGTGTGGGCGTCTATAGCTGTGTGTTTGTGTGTGTGTGTGTGTGCGTGTGTGTGTGAAGGCATGGCAGTGGTTTTACTTGTCTGTATGTGTCCACACTGTATTTGTGTATGTGTGCGTTAGTGTGTGGATTTTAATGTAAGCCACATTGTATGCCTCCATTAGTACTATGATCAAAAAGCAGACTATTTGTGTGTATGTATTTGTGTGTGTGTGTGTGTGTGTGTGTGTGTGTGTGTGTGTGTGTAGGGTTGTGCAAAGTTGCCCATGATGAATTAAATGTCATTGCTGTGTGGAGCATTACCATCTCAAGCACCCACTCAGGCAAGCACATGCACTTTACAGAATGGTGGGTATTTGTTAAGGCAGCCATAAATGGGCAATAACAATAAAAATGCCAATAAATGGGCAACCTTTTAAGGAAATGGAAAGAGGCAAACGGGAAAGAAAACTCAATGCGGCTAACAAATAAGAATACGAAACAAATGTAAAATTGAAAAGATGTCAGTTATAAACGTGGGCGAGACTACACATCGCTTCAACATGTTTCTCCTACCTTCACTCTGTTTGTAGAAGGTGGAGTCACTGCCGCAGACGCTGCCATCGTTGTCGTTACTTCCCTCGAGAACACTGCTTTCTGAGCGGGAGAGAGAGGGAGAGAGAGAGAGAGAAAAGGGGGAGTCAATTAAAGCCTTTAGATAAAAGCTTTCAAACTGAAGCCTTTGGAAGAATGAGATTTCACTGTCACAGAATTCAGCTCATATTACACCGTACGGTAGCTGCATGCCTTGCTTTGCAGTGCTGCACATGAAAGTACACTACCCGAAATGCCTCCAAGCTCCATTTTGTCGTCTCAGTTCTATTGTTTTGGTTCCCCTCCTTGCCGCATTCCCCCTAATTTGCGCTCAGTTGATTTCAGCACCATCACCACTGTATCTCCAGGATAGAGCACATGATGATGCGGGAGCTCAATGGAGGTGGTGGTAGCCTAAACGTTAGAGACGCAGGCCTGTCACCAGAAGGTTGCCGGTTTGAAGGTGTGTAAAGCTGGGTGATGCTGAAAAAAAAGCATGTGTGTTCAGTAAAACTCTTCCCTGCATAAATACAGGATTAAAAAAATGAGGATGGTGAGATTGATGGGGAGTAGGAGTAGACTTTCAGTTCACTCTGGCACTTATTGCAGGGCTATTGTTACAGTACATGCACGGCAGATCTGCATATATTCTAACACATTCAGGCCAAGTCTGTCGTGAGTTACGTGCTGCTATATTTATGTAACCACCTCCTGCACACCAACTCCAAAATCTAGAGCAAAGGGACATTCATGTGCCCCAAAATGGAGATTTTGTGATGGAAGGTCTTAGACGGGGCTGCTTCAGGAGCAGGGGGTAGAGTAAAGTAGAGGAGTTAAGTACAGACAGGGAATACCTAGAGATGGTGTGGTGGTTACAATGACCTCTGCCTCCACAACCACATACTCCCTTGTTGGCCTATTAATTCCTACCAGAAACCAGTCCTTCTCATCCATCCAACTGTCAAAAGAAAGAGAGTATACAACTCCATGTGCCTATTAAAAAGACAAACAGTCAAACAACATAGCAGGAGGGGGATTTGCCAGACCACCACGGGTAAGAACAGACTTAATTACTTACTATTGGAGTCTGGGAACTACATGAATGCTGGAACAAGTCCTCTGACGGACCAAGCTCCGGCCTCATTCCCATCTCATTCCCGGACCACAGGGCTGCATCCGTCGCCCATACCCATTCTCAGACCCAGCTCCAGACAAAACCCAAGAACACACAGGCTCCAGCCTCAGCCCTGCTCCTCACTTCAGCCCATTCCCATCCAGCATCCTCCGCCAAAACACAACCATAACCAAGCTCCTACCCAAAGCCTAGGCCTCGTTCTAATGGCTCCAGTCGCTGCTGCTGACAAAACACAACCTGAACCCCAATCCCATCGTCTGTCCCTTTCCTCAGCCAGCAGTCTCAAATCCAGACAAAACATAACTCCTCCTCAGCAGCAATGAACATTGTGTCTCTCTGCTCCTGTTGGCGAGGCTGATGTTTCAGGCTGAGTGCACAGTCAGAGACAGTCAGAGGCTCCCGGTAGTTTGGTCTGGCTTCAAGGAGCCAGAGCCACACACTGATTTCTGCCATAGTGCACTGTAGCACAGCCAGACATGCTAACACAGCCAGTCATGACACACCATAGTGTTGCTGTTGGATGAACAATTTGTATCTCACAAAAGTCAACATCTGAAAAAAATATATGTATATACATACACGTTGAGAATAAAAATAAAATATATTTCAGAATTGGTTTAATGAGCCACGGTTTATGTTTCATAGGAAGCTTGGCCAAACCATGAAAAGACCAAGCCAACTTTCAAATAAAGCAAAAACAAATAAAATCACAGAAGTGGGTGTTAAAGGTTTTTCACATGACAGCAGCCATAGCACAGCCAGCTGTCAGACTCTCCCAGTTCTTGACTGCTGTTTGTCAAAGCACTGTGAAGCCGTAGTCCGGAGCCTGAAGGAGAGAGTACAACCAAATACAAACTCTTACATTTCTTCACTGCAACCTGCAATGACAAACTGTAACTCAACCAGAAATGACAATCACTGATGGATACATCTCTTACACCTCAAACAGCAGTCAAGCTTCACTCTAAAGTGTGTGTGTGTGTGTTTGTGTCACAGCGTAGAGCAGTGATCCAACCAACACACACTCTCATCTGTCTTGACTTCAGCAGTGTGTATATCTATATTTCTACATGTGTATGTCTGCGTCTACATGCACAGCCCCAGTGCTCCCAGTCACAGCAAAGTGTAACAAGCCCGGCAAACCATTACACACTCCTATCTCTGCCTCACTCTGAGACATGTTTCTCACACTGAGTGACATTACAGTTTCTGGGAGTGTGGAAAAGGACGACGGGTGGACGCTGTTATAGTCTTTAAGGCAACTGCAAAGCAACTGTAGTCGGAGAAAGTGAGCAGCCTGACAAGATTCACACATAGACAGACAGACAGACAGGTAAAAGATAAACAGGTAAGATGATGCACAAATAGACAGACGGACCAACTCTCTGAGGTTATGGGTATCGTGATCCCCGACACATAACACACAGGTCAATCTCTGCCATGTTAGTCTGTTAACATAACGGTCAATATGACGGTCAATATGAGAAATCCATAGAGAATAAACCTGTGCTGTCATCTGTCAATCATGCTACAATCACAGGTCGAAATGAGGTGACATATTTGTTACTGATTGGCCCAGGAGGGAACTGTTGTCTTGTCATTATTGAGGTGGTGGAAGTTCAGTGTCCTCTGTGTGTTCAGTCCAATACGTTCCCCCTCATGTTCCACTTCCTTATTTCCCATCCATTACCAGTGGCTCACCTTTTTCCTCACCACTCACCGCTCAGGGGAGAGAAGGAAGGAAATCACTCGATATCGCCATGGTAACCGCGAAGACGACAGCGGTGGACTGTATCTGTGAGTATGTACGTGTGTTTCACGTGTGTGAGGGAGAGGGAGAGTGTTCGTGTGTGAGTAAGTCTGTGCATGTGTGTGTCAGGTGAGAGAGCGTACCAGAGAAAATAGAGTGAAAGAGACATAAGGAGAACATGTGCATGTTTGTGTGTGTGTGTGTGTGTGTGTGTGTGTGTGTGTGTGTGTGTGTTTGAGTCAGTCCCTACAAGATTTTTTTGGGGGATTGTTATGTTATACCAAAAATTTTGCAGCAGCTTTTGTCAAAAAATGTGATTTGCAGAGTTTTACATGATCTTTTGCTGTAAAATTGTGGGAATTGAAAAATGGTGCTTAACCGCATTAACTCATTTCTGATTTTTATCAACCTCCTTTGGCAGTTTGAGGTAGACTTTGCAAACTAAAGGCTAAATGTAAAGTATAATAGTGCAGGTTAAATGAAAAACAAAGTGTACTCTCTAAGTGCAAAAAATTGCAAGTTCTCACAAAGTATTGCAGGGATAGTGAGCAAGAGAAATGAAATGTAATAAAGAGAGAATGAGTGGAGAGAGCAGGCGTAAAAAAAGAGAGTGGGAGAACAAAAGAAAGAGACGAGTCAATAAAGCTCCACTTAGAGCTGAAGCTCCTGAAGTGGCGGCAGCAGCAGGAGGAAGGAAAGTCCAGACGGCTTCCTTTTAATCACAACCGAGCATCTGGCAGCACACACAGCCTCATAAACAATGTCCTCACAACAACGGCTCAACTCACAGGATGTCGGTTTACATCGTGACAGGCTGGGATGTATTGGCGGGTAAACACACCCGCACTCAGTTTATCCATCCTCTAATTTGGGAAATCGAGTTTACCCACTTTTTTAATGTGATATAAGTCTAGTGTAAGGCTGATGTAAGTCATGCAAATAAATAGAAAAGAAAATGTAATTCACAGACTAGATCAGCACACATAACTGGGTGAGAGGGACGTAGGGAGGAAGACTGGATGGGAGAGAGAGAAAGCAAGAGAGAGAGAAAGAAAACAAGCAAATGAGCAGCATTGTAGGCAAGAGAGATATTCTAGAAACAACAAAGGTTTAGAGACGACAAGTGAACGCTTTGAATCTAGTGGCCACCAAGGCAAGGCAAGGCAAGTTTATTTGTATAGCACCTTTCATACATAAGGCAGTTCAAAGTGCTTTACATGAGGCATTATGTACACCACAATGTGGTGGTGACCTAAAACTGTTGCTTGTTATCGAAGTATTGAAGGCTTTTCTGACGCTTTCAATTTTATCGGTAAAAAAGAATGCAAATTCATTGCATTTCTGGGTGGACAGGAGTTCAGGGGGAATTTGTGTCGGGGGTTTTGTCAGCCTGTTTACGGTTGCAAATAAAGTTTTTGTATTATTAATGTTGTTATTAATGATATTGGAGAAAAAGGATTGTCTGGTATTTTTCAGTTCTATGTTGTAAGCGTGGAGTTTCTCTCTATAGATGTCATGGTGAACATTAAGTTTTGTTTTCCGCCATTTACGTTCAGCCTTACGGCACTCTGTTTTCAAAGTTCTTACATCACCAGACACAATGCATCATGTTTTGAGACTGCTGGTCTCAAAAGTACAGGTGGGGTGAAGTCCTGTTGCTCAAGGTCACACAGTGTTCAGTCGACATCCATTGCGTTCTCCACTCACATTGCCTCCCCTTCCCGACATACACATATGCAGGCAGGCAAACATATGCATCAACACACATGCTCCCAATCTGTCCCGACCCCTGTGGTAGCTACTCAGCTAAGTGTCAGCAGGGGCCCTGGGCTCCTGTTTAACATTTGGCCCTCTAGTCACCACAGACAGAGCACTGTACTCTGAGTCATCAAGCTTCCAGTTGGAGGAACACAGACAACAGAAATGGTCAGAAAAATAACAATATGCCTGTAAATGTTTGAAGTAGTTGAGTAGTTATCTGTTCAGGCACAAAGCCTCAAATGAGCAGCCATCACTTGCAGGACGAGGTTAATCAGGTGCTCCTTGCGTTTGTTTTGAAGTATTTGTGCTGCTGCTGTTTTGCTCCGGTGTGACAGAACATGAGAGCGGCAGAACCAAGGTCACCGTTCACGAACAACAGCCTGTCGCTGACTCAGTGGATTAGTCAAATCCAACCTAGTTCAGTGTTGAAGGTTGAATTCTCGCATGATGTCCTTTCCTTCATTCTGTTTCCATAATGTTTGAAAAACATCAGTTCTGAAAGAGTTCTGGTCCCAGACCTGGTTTCATGAATGCAGTGTTTTCTTTAAATTCACTGCTAGAAAAATGTAAATGCGATGAAAATTCATCATCTGACCGTAAGTTCAGCCCACCCAAAAAGTAACAACTGCAGCACAACTGTCCATATATTATGGTATAAATAGCCCCATAAGAGCTATTCTTAAACTGGAACTGATCTTGGAACGGGCCCAGGAGTGAAGCGGGCTCGCAAAACCAAAATGACCTTCCACATCTACAAAGAATCCTGCATGAACGATGAATTTCCTTTCAGTGAAGACATCTACACGTCTTTTTATTGACCCTATCCCCGCTGTAACATGTGAATGCATTTACATTTACACACAAACACACACACACAGACACACACACACACAAGGGTAACCCTGATAAAATACTGTTTTTTGCAGTGTCTTTCATGAGTTATGATTCTGCTTCCAGCTCTCCTTTAAAAACACACATCTACAGTAATGAAAAATGGCAGAAAAGATCCTCAAAAAGCTGATATTTATTTAGTTTGACCTCAAAACATCCTAGTTGTAAATTAAATTGACTGGAAATGAAATTCTGCCACGTGGTTGGGGAACGTTATCATCAGGATATACCATAAACCTTTATGTTCCAACGTCTTCGTGAATCCTATCTTGCTAGGTTATAAAAGCATTACGGCATTCAGAGATGCTATCAGGCGTGGCTGCTAGAACATTATCATTGTCCAAATGATGAGCAGTGTGTGCTTGGTGTGGATGGGTTTGCACACTGAGGCACCTCAGGATTCAAACAAAATGCTCACCTTTATTCGTTAACTCAGGTTACAACTTAAACTTATTTCCAGAAATCAAATCTCTCAGGAGACCTTTCAGCAGCCTCCCTCGCTGCTCTCTCCCTGGATGGATGGATGGTCTCTCCCTGGGACTGTGGACTCCACCCTTATGTCTTTTTTGTCAGGCAATCAGCTCCCACCTGGCTGATTAGTAATGCCCCTCAGCTGGGGCAAGATGGCCGACTGGCTGTTGACTGCTGGGGGATGTAGTCCTTTCCCACAATTTCTCTGTGGCAGATAGCCCAGTCTGCCACAACACACACACTTGTGTACTGAAGTGTGTTGTGTGTGTGTGTGTGTGGTGTGTGTGTTTATTTGTCCATTTCTTGATTTGTTTGTGTGTTGTCTCTCCCAGCGTTAACCCCAGTCTGGTGTGAAGGTCACAGACATAGAGAAGAGGAATAGCAAAGACAAGGACAGTCTCTCTTCCTTTGTTATCACACTCAAACACAAACTGCAGACAGAAAAAGTATCACACTGCCTTTTCTCTCTTTTGCATTTCCTCACCAGAGAGAATGGTATGTTTGAAGGTGATAATACGTTTGCGTATTTCTAGTCTAAGTCACTGTCACCGTACCGGAGGTGGGAAGCCCTCCACAGACATATAAGGAGGGCTGTGATTAGGAACACAAAAGGGCAGGAAAAAAGTGGGACAACAGTTAATCCCCCTTTAGAAATTAACGGGATTTGTGTCAAAAAACAAAAAGAAAACAAAGCCTGAAAAATTGAAAAATGAAAAAATATCCCTGCCTTTGATATTTCATAACCAGACAAACTAGAAAGGTAGAATATAATGTATAAAAACAAAAATATGCTGGAGATACTAAATTACTAGAAATTACAACTGTTAGACACAGTGCTTGTACCCATTTATCATGGTGCCGCTTCTTTATGTGTTTTGCACTGCTTTTATTGTCTCAACCCCAATGAAAAACAGCTATAATAACCTGCTAATACATTTGAGAAAGCATACAGTCAAAATGTCACAGCAGGGCGTAGGAATATTATAGTGATAGCACAGGGGATAGAAAATACCAAAAGTATAATAAGGTCACTATAAACTCTAGTAAGTAACACAGTTTTGCAAAACTGTAGTAAATGATGGATATGATTGTTGAGGCGGGTCACTGAGCTATTGCATGTGACTCCCTCCATCTCTCGCTCTCGTTCTTCTTCTCTGTTGCGTTTTTTTATTCCTCATTGCTTCTGGTTGTATGTGGTCTGCTGTGTGGCAGCTCCACCAACGCTTCATCCATGTTTAATGTGAAAACTCTCAAGGGGGCAGATCTATTATGCAGTACAACACACACACACTGTCTCTCTCTCTCTCTCTCTCTCCTGCACACACACACACACACACACACACACACACACACACAGGAGACTGGTAGTTGGCATTGCTCCCTTTCGCTGGAGATGATGGACATGAAAGTACAAATCACTCGGTTCCTGTTCTCTTCCAGTTGGTTTGAAGGTCATACATTCTCTCCAGGGCTGTGATAGATAGTAAACGAGTCACATCCCTCTCACCCATCATATCACACTGGTGTAGAACTGAATTCACCAGTGTTGCACCCTTCGTGATGGATGAAACTGCACATAAAGGCAGCCTATATTTCACATATGGGCTGGGAAACCGTTTTGCAAGGACGTTTTACATTCCTGCGGCTGGTTTCTGTGTGCAAGACGAGGAGACGCCAGTACCCAGAGCCTGTGAGGGTTTCTGGGGTACATAGCGTAGTTGTTTTGAAAGGAAGAAGGCAAACCTGTCCAAACAAAGATGCTGTAACATCAGTTTGCTACAAAACAATAGTCTGATGACAATGTGTTACCTTACTATACTTTATCTACTCCAAAATGTCCTTAAAGGTTCTTTCAAATAAATTAAAACCCAATCCTCTTTTTTGACAGATGTGGCCTTGGCTTATTCTCTGAACATCTTCACAATCTGCCTATTCAATCTGATATGTAACATGGAGAGGTGGAGGGGAGTGTGTTATTTGGCTACACACAAGCACACACACACAATGGAGAGAAAATTGACACCGATAACTCACAGAGGGATCTTTGCCACCTAATAAATTCAAAGGTACTCTACGAGGAAATAATCTGACCCAAGCAGAAATACCCATAACCAGCACACAACTTAAGAAAATATATGTACAAATAGGGTTTAAACATACACACACACTACAGTACTGTATATCCGTAATCATGCAGTAAGCCAGCCAGTCCACCAGTCAGTTAGCGCTAGCAGTGATATATTTGAGAATTGGAAACTGTATAATCTGTTGGGCTCATGTGAGTTGGGACACCGATGGCAGAGTCGCTTAATCCTTTTACCTCCCTGGATGATGTAAGAGAGAGATACACAGAGAGGAGCCAGAAAAACACTAGGAAATAACATGTTAGCAGGTTAGCTATGTTACTCAGAGACATACATGCTTTTGGTTTGTTTAGACTGTTATGATGTTAGCTATGTTTACTTTTACAGTTGGGTGAATCTGCTGTTAAATGACTGTAAAAAGAGTTAATAACTTTGTAATACTAACAGACATTAAGTGGCTGGTAGCATTGCTAACGAGCTAGTTAGTTCTACCCCACTAGTACTTGGATAGCCTGTTTACCTATACAGCGCTGCGGCTCAATTACATAAGACATTTCAGACTGCTCTATTTTCTAATGACTAGTTCAAAAGTTAAAGAGAGTCGATAAATCAGTGTAGCCAAATAACATGTAAGTCGATGCCTAGAGTCTACAGACTATTCTTGGTATAATCTAACACCAAGATTATTACGTTTATTCTTCCTGTTGATATCCCTCTACAGGCCTCACCCAATCTGGCATCTATCCTGCATGTGTTTTGCAGAATTTGGTCCAATGGCTACATCAATATGCCCATCATGGACAAAGTAAATGTGAGCATTGTAGATTCCTCAACATCCCTTCATCACTACTTCACCCAACTTCCCCCCCCCCCCCCCCCCGAGCGCCTGACCTGATTTACCCCCTGTGTGCTCTCTCTTTATCCATTTAATCCAGTGCACTGGGGCTTGTAATAATGCCTTGTAGCCAGGCATAGAGGCAGCCAGATCATGTTGCAGCCGGGTCAAAACAATGGCATCTGGAGGGGCTGGATAAAAGCTGCCCTGCTGCTGTCCAGCACCGGACAAATCACTGAGGAGGCAAAGTGGCCTGAGCCCCTGGAGGGATCAGTTGGCAGGCTGGCTCACCCCTGCTCTTTAACCATCAACACTCTGGCACACACACACACGCGCACACACACACACACACACACACATGTTAACCACAGCTACATAGGCTCTCAGTCTCTCCTCCATTTAGCTTACGAGGCAACAGTCTAAATTCTATGACTGATGATGCAACAACACAAACCAAGGAGCAGCCAAGTAAAGTTTTTCTGTGGTTATCCTCTTGAGAGACAGTTTAACGGAGAGAACAAAAGATGACAAAGAAAAAGTAAGAAAAAGAAAGATCCACTACAGAGACCCATGCAGGACTGATGAAATCAAAGGCTGGAAAGGAGGAAGTTACCTGGAAGATCAGAGAGGGCTCCTCTCTCTATAATGTGTTTCCTGTACAGCGTCTTCAGCACCTTGGCGCTGCCGAACCTCTTGAAGCGGCTCTTCACGTTGTTATAGTACCATTCCAGAGACTGGGTCCTCAAAACCCTAAAGAAAGAAAGAAAAAAAGAAAGGAGGAAAGAAAGACAAACATGACACTAAGTCAAAAAGAACAGATGGTATAAAAACAGGCCCGTAGCAGATTTTATTATGATTGTGCCAGGGCTCAAACTTGGAAGCCCAGTCACGACTTACTTTCAAATCTTGCTTAATTTGATGTCTTTCTATTAGCAAAGTGGAAATAACAAGGCCTGCAGGATTTGTTTTATCATTTTAAGAAAGGTTTTAAGCCATTTGTATGGAACATTTTCCAATGAAAATCAGAGCCAGGCTGGGATATGCCGTTATGTCACGGCAGCAACATGCTTTCATTAAAGATCCATGTTCACTGTCAGTCACAGTCCCATTTAAAGCCCTGCTCTATGATTTGAAGAAAATAATTGGCTTTTTAAGCTGATGAAACGGTGGCTGTCTCTCTCATCTGCCATTTGGGTAAGAGTCTGGTAAGAGTGTGTGTGTGTGTGTGTGTGTGTGTGATGGGTTTTGAGATGTCACATCCTTTTCCAGCCTTTTTCTCCCTAGCTTGGAACAAGGCTGGTTTCTGTTTGAATGCCAACCGGACATCAGCACAGAACAGTCCATTACATAAGCAGTAATTCATAACGGACTGTGTCATGAAAAGCGCTGCCTTCGCGCCAGTGTTGCATTGGACCGCATGAAACTCTGCCAACTCTGCGTTTAATCTTGCAGTCCCTCCTCCTCCCCCTTCGCTCTTTCACGCCAGCGTCAGAGAATTTGCGACACGCATTATTACACCTGTACAAACACGCACAGACACAAAGACATAGGCCCGTGTTCTCTCACACACGTAGGGTATATGAAATACTCGCACATATACATACACACGTAACACACACATACATACTACTAAATACTCACACACATAAATATATGACTCTTCTCTTCACTACAACGCCAGCACACATCACCCCGCCCTCTCTCTATCCCTTCTGTTTATACTGAGATGTCTTACAGATAAACTGAGACACACACAAACAGAAATACACTGCATATAGTAATGCAAGCAAGTGGTTTACATATTGTCATTGTCAGGTTGAAAACATCGTAACTCCAATGTTCGGTGATTTTCATGTTTTAACTTACAGTAAATTGAAGGATTGCATGGTTCTCTGTGATTTGAGAAAGTTCTAAGACCTTATGGACATGACCTTTCAAAATCCATTGGATGAACATAGTCCAAACCATACAGCGATGTACAGTATGTGTGAGTATTTAGTAGTATGGATGTATGTGCAAGTATTTTGTGTGTGTGAACATTTTATATGTGTGTATGAACAGCAAAGGTTGAGTTAAGTCCTACATGGCCTCTCATACACACTTTTGCCCTCCCAATATGCTGTCGACTCCATCTAACTCAATATGAAAGAGAAGGGAGATCTGTGAGAATGTCAGCGTGTATATCTGAGTGTGTGTGCGTGTGCATGTTGATGCTTTTGCTCAATAAAGAGACAGGAGAGGGTGAAAATAGCCATGCTAATAAAGGGATCCTGAGTGCCCCTGAGGCTCCTTGGGCTGCCACATCCCTCCCTCCCTCCCTCCCTCTCTTTCAGTGGATTTATTATCCTCGGCCTCTATCAGCTGGGCTGCTCAATGGGCCTTGGCTCCTTAATTCATGCCACGGGTCAGCCCGGTCGCTCTAATAGTAGCCGCCGAGCTCCACCGCAGAGGCCTGGGTGTTTTTATCTCCCCCTGGGAGAGGAGGACGGCAAATAAATGAATGTAGAAAAGCAACACACCGTCGGCGAGCTGGCATCCTACGAGACAGAAATACAAATAGGTTCCACCTGTACACTGAGGTGAGCTGGAGCCAGAGAGAGAGAGAGAGACCTTTGAACTGCAAGGTATATTGAAAAACAGGAAAGTGCAGCAAGGGTAGGAGGTGATATAGTTATCTGATACAAGGCATTTCAGGTATAAACAAGTCAGGGCTCCCAGGAAAGTTAAAATTGTGGTGTCTGCAGTTTGGATTGTTGCCTCAGCTGATGTAGCCTGCTGACAGGGTATGAGGTTCCCCTATCGAAGGTAGAAAAACTAGAACGGTTTATTAACTCAGCCATTAGAAAATGGCTTGGAGCCCCACACTGTCTAAGCAGTGTGGCCTTGTATGGGAAAGGCCTGTTAGAGCTGCCGATATCTAGCCTGACAGAGGAGTAAGTGTGCTAAGGTTAGACTGGAAATGACTCTGACCCAGTCAAAGGATCCAGTGGTTAGGAGTGTAGTGCCCACAGTTAAAACAGGGAGGGAGTGGAACCCAAAAGAGGCAGTGCAGCAAGCACAGGCAGCACTTAGACATAGGGACGTCGTAGGCCAGGTGCAGCATGGGCTGTGGGGGCCTAGGGCTCTGTGCAGGGAAACCTGTGTGGAGTAAGGCAACAGCAGTAGAAAAAAGGAAGATGGAAGTTGAAGAAATACATCGTCAGGAGGAGGTAGTAAGATGTACTAAGGCAGTGTCGCAGGCAAAACAAGGACAGTGGATGAATTGGGTGAGTGTAGAGAAGAGAAGTTTGAAGTTGTGCCGTTGTAACTGTGCCGGCGGAAATAGTAAGCCTACGACCAGATATGCTACTGTAGTCTGAAGCGCAGAAGCTAGTTTATTTTATCGAGCTCACGGTCCCCTGGGAAGACCGAGTTGACGAGGCAAACGAGCGGAAGACATCTAGATGTGCGGAGATGGCAGCGGAGGCAGAGCAGCGAGAGGTTGGAGGGCTCGGGTACGGCCGGTAGAAGTTGGCTGTCGAGGTTTCGTCTTTGCATTGCTAAGCGAGCTGGGCATTCGCGGACGGAGCTTGAAACTTGCGGTTAGGAGAATGTCTCAAGCAGCGGAAGGAGCAAGCGAGCGGTTGTGGATAAGGAGGAAGCATGCTAGCTGGAGAGCACGTTAAGGTAAGCGCCGCTGGGTTGAGTGTTGTGCGGCCTTGTGTAGTACTGTGTAGCAGTGCGTCTCATAGTGTAGCATTGTGTGGAATAGAGTAGCATAGTGTAGCACTGTGTGGCTGTATTTATGGGATTGTACTGTGTTGTACTGTGGTATTGAGGGGTGTCTGTACAGTATCCACTTGAAAACTAAGCTGTATGGCTGTGTAGCATGGATGGTGCACCCTCAAGAGGGAGATTTAAAAAAAACCTCAATGTCCAATACATCAAATTGTTTATCAAATCCTAATGTGCATGCATGCATATCTCGGCTCCATATCAAGCCTGGCTTCACAGTGGTGCAAAGCTCTCCTTCCTCAGCCTGTCTTTCTGATATTCTGACTGAAACAGATGAGGAGTGAATGTGAAGTTCAGCTCAGGCATCGGCTTCCCCCTGTCTAACAGCTCCTCACATGTCAGGCTACACTAACTTGCTGAAATTAGCGAGGCTTTCCATCAAAAAACAGGATTTAGGACAAGGGGAGAGGCATCCTGATGAATCAAGCATGACATTGCCTCCCTAGAGTGATGCGATCTAAAAAACTAAGAAAGAAAGAAAGAAGGGAGGAGAGTACAGTGGATAACTGGAGGCTTTCAAGCGAGAGCTGCACTGCTGCGCCAGCTTCTACAAATACACATTTCATAATGAGGCTGGGAGATTCCCTGATGCTCGGCTGCTGCATGAATAAGTAAGAGGGATTCCTCTGGATGGTCTCCTGACACTGGTTATACCCTTCCTCCATCGACTCCTTCCTCCACCCTTCCATCCTTTAACCCACCCTGCATGGGAACACTGGAGCAAATGGCTCCCCTTTCGTCCCCTCGTCCTCCCTCCTCACCACCCGTCCTCTTCCCTTCTCTTCTTCTGAAGATTTGCACATCTAAATGCGAGTTCTGAATAAAATATGTGGAAGAATATGAAGTAGAAGTGTGAGGAAAAGTACTCTGTGGCACTGCCAAGTTCCCATTTCCCCTGGCAAAAGGAACTATTAACATAATTGACTTTCTGAGCTTTCTAATGAATTGGTTTTGGCTTCCGTTGAGGCTGTGGAGGAGATGGGAGAGAAGAGAGAGAGGAGAGAGAGAGGAAAGAGGGGTGGGGGCTGACTATAACAGAAGATCAAACGGACTTGATTCTCTTCTGAAGACTTGCAGAGAGATGTATCTTGTTAATGGAAGAACATCAGATGAGAAATGACATTGTTGTGAGCTCCGGGGTTAGATCAAAGGGCCTGATGTTTGGGGAGTAACAGCCCTCGAGTTGTGAGGTCTTAATGAGAGAAATGTCGGAGGAGTTTCTATTTCTAGTAGAGTTTAACTTTCTCTATAACAACTCAATTGCCGTTTTTTTACAGTGTGTCTGACTGCAAGCCAGTACCAGACATCAAACTGAGAGTTCTTCAGACAACATGTAAAAGTTCATTTTTAATTCGGACAAGAGGAAATCATTAAAAACTGATTTCATGCTACCGCTCGATAACGTTTATCAGAGGACACCAAGAGAGAAAAAACAAATGTGAGATAAATGCAATACTAAAAGTACAGTTTTCACAATAAAAGTCCTTTTTGGTGAAGATAGACTGCAGGATCAGCTACAGAACAACAACCCTGGAGCCGGTAGGGATCCAGTGTCTTGCTCAAGGGCACTTCAGCAGGACGGATGCTGTCATGCAGGATTGACCCCGGCCTTCTGGCTGAAAGACGGTCTCCCTTATCACTAGACCACCTTGTCTGTTATCTGTTACCCAGCTGAAGACGGGCTTGTTATATTAATATTAATTAAGCTCTGTTATGGGATGTTCAAATAAGTCCAAGTCCAAATAAGAATTAATGGCCTTTTATCCACGTCCTTTGTTTCCTCGGTGGTCCTGCATTTGTACGCATCAGTGCAGATTTGTTTGAGTGTGAGAAGGCGGGGGGGGGGGGGGGGGGGGGGGGGTGATTTATAGTCTGTGCGTGTTGTAGGTGGCAGTATTTTTGTGAAAGGGGAAAAAAAGAACAAGCAAAACAACTTTTGAAAGAGAAAGTGAGACAGATTGTGTGTGTGATTGTGTGTATGGATGTGTAAAAGTGACTCTGTACTTGGATGTTCAGTTAACAAGAGAGTGTGTGTGTGTGCGTTTCATACACACTACCTATGTATTCATGCACATTTGAAGATAGTGTAGTCTGTTATGTCGGCGCTACGTACTGTCAATATTTCTGTATGTTAAGAAGTTATGTGCATCTTCTGGAGCGGTGCAGTCTAGGTTGCCGCACCACATCATTAAAAACAAACCTCCGCTATATTCAGCGCTGGCAGAACAGACTGAAAGACAAAAGGTTGTAGGTCGACCGCTAAAAAGGCTGTGTGCTTTTCTCAGCAAACCTAGGCGAAGCCCTTCTAACCTGACCAGCGTCTGGTTTGCAGCAGGCCACAACACGGCTCTCACAAAGCACCGGTTCTGTAAATAACCTTTCTAGGAAGCAGAGACTATTGATCACCTGTCTGTGTCTTTGTGATTGCCATTCAGATAGGCAGGCAGGAATATAAAGAGAGTTCATCCTGCATAATAAGATGGTTAGAGATGGACTGTTTCCTCTCTCTCTCTCAATGACTCTCTCCACTCTCTCCTATCACTCTCTCCCTGTCTTTCTACTCTCACTTCCCCTTTTTGTGTGTGTGCTTGTGTGCCTGCTAGACACATGGATGGCACTCTAACACACACACATCCTCAGCTCCTTACCCTTGCCAGCCATTGCAGGTTCGGGGTGTTCTGCCTCATTCATTTCGCTAACCCGAGTCTCTCAAAACTCTAAATTTAGGAGCAGCGCAGCTTCAGGCACCGGCAATTCTCTGACTCCGACTGAGCCAAACCTTCATCTTCCCTCTCTCTCCTCCCATCTCTTCCTCCTCTACTTTCCTTAATACCGTTCCTTTCTTTCAAGACCTCAAGCTGTCATCTTTTCTCTCTCCCCCTCTCTGTCTCACCATCCAGGACATTACCGATGAACTGGGACTGCCCATGGCAGAATATGGAGAGTTACATGAGGACACACTGGATGGATAGAAGGACCAGAGTGAATAACAGAGCTACTCACTGTGTCTGGTTTCTCTAAGTACCAGTCCTAATTATCTGAGTAGTTAGAGGGTTAGTCTTGTACCACTTTTCCACTGCTAGTACTGATTCTAAACTTTAAAGAGAAGAGTCAGTCATCACTTTTCAATGGACAGACTCTGTATAAAGAGTCATGCTCACTCTATCAAGTCGTAATGATTCATCAATAACACATTAGACTTCTTTCACACATGCAGTGCAACCCTGAACTTATCTAGACACTACTGGGAGGAGTTGTATGTGTGAACGCAAACGTCCGAATCATTTGGTCTGGAAGTCAAACGGACTTTATGTGTGGAAGGAAGGGCAACTCCGGTTAAAGTGCGGACCTGATTCGCTGGAAAATATCTGAAGTGTATATCTGAAAGAGGCTTTAGAGTCCATGCTATGCTGCCCTTGAAATAACAGAGCTGCATAGTCAAGAGTCGTCACAGGCCGGAGTATATTTAAACATATTTCAGTGTAGATGTATACAGAATATGGAAAAGTGAGATAATCTCCCCTCCGCCTCCTGCTCCTGCTCTGCCAGAGCAGCACATGGGATTTTAAGAGTAGCACACAATGAGGCAGAGCTCTGCAGCAGCCCGGCGATGGGGAAAATCCAGTGAGAGAATGGGCCGTGGTTATGTTTTCCACCACCCGAGTCTTTCTCCATCTGGCCATTGTGTGTGGATAATGAAGGCTGCAGTTCCCTCCAGCTTTGATCTGAGCACTGATGAGTGAGTCAAAACCATGAAAAGCCAATATGGTTAGAGGCTGGAAAGAGTGCTAACAAACAAAATCAACTTGTCAAATGTCTTACGCAAGAACTACAAAGACCATGATAGTTTTAGTTTTATTTTTAGGTCACAGTCAGGGCGAGAACCCAGGCTTTATCCTCTTACTGTCATTAAACACCTTAGCCAGGAAATGAAAATCCACTGAAATAACAGGATTTTAGAGATTACACAATGACTGTAAAAAATACGCTTTTTTTCAAAGATTATTTTTATGGTATTTCTTTTGCACAGCACACAGAGTGGCAGGAGTAGCAGGACGTCCTAGTGGTTGGAGAGATTATGTAACCGATCCTCAGAATAGCCAAAGTGTGCACCAAGAACCATGCGTCCTGTTGAAGTGCCCTTGTGCAAGACACTGAACCCCTACCTGCTCACTTATTGTAACTTGCGCTAAGTAAAAGTGTCAGCCAAATACCTAAAATGTAATTGTACAATGCGAACACAATCAGTGGAGAGTGACAGGAGAGATGGAAGAAAGAGAAAGGGGCTGAAAATGAAACAAAGGTCATCAACCAGATTCAAACACAAGGTATCGTAAACAAATCAGGAACAGGACAACGGGGGAACAGCACACTGGAGCCGCCCGGATCTCATGTACCAAAGTGTCAGTCTTTATAAGAGTCTGTTAAGGAGCAGCCTGACAACACTAGCCTACATACACACCGTCGCCTGAAGAGAGGGGAGAGAGGAGCGATGGAGGGGAAAGAGAGGACAGAGGGAGAGAGGGAAAGGTGGCATATGGGGGGTGGGGGGGGTGGGGGGGGCACATAGAGAGAGGAAAAGAGTATTTCAGACATTGAAGAAAGGTCGTTTGGTCCATTGGCATCATGGACCCCAGGCACATGGGGCATTTGTTCTTGTTGAATCTATTTTTAGAAGTCCTTTTCACAGCACATCCCCGGTCTACGTAATCCATGCGGATCGAACTTCAGTGGAGAGGGGGGGGGCATCCAGGCTATCTTTCATCTCCGGCTGCAGTTCCTTTAAGTGAGCTCTCTCTCTCTCTCTCTCTCTCTCTCTCTCTCTCTCTCTCTCTCTCTCTCTCTCTCTCTCTGACCTCCCTCTGCGCAGAACAAACCATTTTCAATTCCCCCTTCTTTTCCGAAGGTGCCTGTTAAGCTCGGAAGCTGCGAAAGAGGTTTTTCCTCAGCAGCAGAAGGAAATACATGGGAAATGTTTCAGAGAGGGTTACAGAGTGGAGCAGCAGCCCCAGGTCTCAGTCTTAAGACTATCTTACCGCACAGCTCGTTAAAAAGCCACCGACAGATTCATAAATGAGACACAGTGTTTGTTGCGGGCCTATCTATATAAGTGACCTGTACTATAACCGCATACGGCAGGAAGACAGGAAGCCAGGTCAGAATGGAAATGAGGAAGTTTAACTCACTTCCTGATAGCCCAGGGGCATGATGGGAAACTGTCGGTATGGAGCAGAATGAAAATGCTCTCCAGATTAAAAAGGTTTCAGATTGCCTTTGTGCCACAGTTAGAGCACATGTCCTTGGCTCTAAAAGCATCCCCCATTAAAGTGCCAGTGTCATTTATCACATGAGTAGAGCTTTAATGTTCTATACACTAGATGACACGTGCATTTAAAGACAACGCCATTAACCCGATTAACATTGCGTATACATTGTGACATTGTAAGTGCAGGTTGTCTGTCGAGGTTAAAACACTGCAGCGCTGACAACCAAACATACATAATGCCTTCCACGAATCCCATCGCAAACAGCAGCATTATTCTCTGTCTCTGTTTTAGTAAGCCATTTTATAAACATTATGAATTGCCCTGGAGAGACCTCGTCTTTTCTCCAGCCCAAGATGATGACATTTTAATAGCCCCCCACAAATCAGCTTCCATTGAGTGTGTGTGTGTGTGTGTACAAGTATTTTCCTATCAAAATGATTCTTGTATAGCTGTCACCCTAGGGCCACATTCTCTACTCTCTTGAGTGCATTTCATTTGAGGAAAGGCAGCCAAAAAACAGGCCAATAAAGCTAGCCATTTCACTGCACTCCCACCAATTAAGAAACCAATGAATGGCCCTCTTCCCAAACAAGCCTCTGGCTGTCCTCATCCTGGGAGCATTTCCTGTCAAGTTAGTCACACAACACCAACCAAGAGACAAAATCACCGCTGGAACGACAGTCTCCTCTCACAACTTCTTTCTTTGTCTTGTTCTGTCTCATTGCCTGTCGGTTTCTCTCTATTTTCCTCTCTTGGTCTCAACCCAACCCCCTGCAAACTCTTGTTTTGCAAAATCCTCTGCATATTGGAAAACTATTTTAAACAACAGGAAATCCAGCTTGAAATGAACCACATGGTGGTCTCTAGGCTTCTGTCTGAAATATCTGTAGTAAACAAATCAAGGAATTATCTGCAGGGAACAATTCATAAGTCGGATTATCCATCAGACCTACCACATGTCATGTCCAGCTGCCGTCCAGTAGTAGTAATACAAATAATAGTCATCATCATCACCACCAATACCATCACCATCACCATTTTTATTTTGATGTTGCATTTTTCATGAAAGGCAGTTTTAGTAGTGTTAGGTTAGGGTAGGGTAAGTTTGGGCATGTAGTGTTGATGGTGAAGGTTAGGGGCTAGGGAATGAAAGTAGTCAATGGAAGGTCCTCACAAGCATAGGCGCCGATTTATGTTTTTGCCAGTGGGTGCTCAAATTAAGTGAATACCACCAAGGTGAAGATTGTCACAAAATCACTTTTATTGCGCTTGCTTTAGTAATTACCGTGGTGCAGGCTACTGTCATCTGTCCGACGTAGACACACACAGAAATGAAATGCAACACTGCTCTGCTACAAATTCATTACTGGTGGTGGATCCTCACTTTGACTGTCTTTACACTCGGTATCTCTCTCGGTTTTTTAATTACAAATTTGTACGTTTTTACCCGATCATCACCCGTGTTTCACACTTGCTGTGTCGCTAACTAGTAGCTACGAGATGGAACAACGTTGGTTTAGCCGACACTAACGTTACATTGGCAGTTGGCTACGTGACCACGCCCCTTAACGTAGCCTACACACGCACAGGGCTGTAAAAAGTTTAATTGGATAATGCGATTTGTAGTTAAAGTGTTCAGTGGTAATAATAAGTAATAATAGAATAAATAGATGTGTTTTTTTTTAAAAGATGCAGTTTTTTAATACATTTATTTATTAATTTATTTTTTAATCGGCCTTCCCTGTGGGTGCTCAATCTTTTCGGTGGGTGCTCGAGCACCGGAGCACCCACGTGATCGGCACGTATGCTCAAGTATAGTGAGTGAGTGCACACGAGTCCATGACTGTGTGTGTGTGTGTGTGTGTGTGTGTGTGTGTGTGTGTGTCCTGGCAAGGAGTGTGTGCTTTCACACATGACACACATGCCAGTACAGAGCAAACCTCATTCTCTCTGCACAGTCTGGCAGACAGGACGTGGGAGACAGATGAGGATGAATCATTGATGCCCAGCACACAGATCACAAACAAAACACACACGCATGCATACATACACACACCAAATGCACGCACATGCATGCACGCACACACACACGCACACAAATACACATATATCTTCCCTCTCTTGCTCACCCCTCTCTTCTCATTTACAGCCTGGTGTTTTTCTCTGTGCCATCACCAGTGTTGTGGTGACTGAGACAGATGGAGGGAGAGAGACAGGAATGGCTCACCAACAGGGGAGAAGAAATCTCCCTCTCACTATTACTTCGGTCTGGAATAACATTCACAGCCACTGTTAGTCTTCATGTTTATGTCTTGGACTTTGACAGTCTTTGCATCTGTCTCTTTTTTTTGTGTTTCTTTCTCTCACTGTCATGCTGTCGTCTCTCTCTGTCTCTCTCTGTCTCTCTCTGTCTCTCTCTGTCCTCATCCAGGTCACTTCATTGCTCAATGCACAGTAGTAATGCAAGAAAATATTTACTTTAGGTCTTTATTTATCATTATTTTGAGATTGGTAACCGTGCATTTGTGAAATTTTGACTTTTGAATGGGTTGCATAATTCCCAGGGTCACACATAAACACACATTGTTCACATTAATGTTAAATACAAAATCTGAGAAAAACATCAAAATTGGAGTTGCAAAATAATCCAAAGGCTCATGTTTATGTCTGTACCATGATGGTGAAATACTGGTGGTTAGAGTGGTTATGCACAGATGGCTGCCATATAATCTTGCTCAAGATCATATGGCAGGAACATATATTGGAGGAGGGCGACGGTGTGAAATAGGAGTGGGTATAAAAGATTGTGTGTGGAGATGGATGCAATATAGACCAAATAGAGGGCCATCCATCAACCGAGGGCCCCTCTGACAGCCTCTGCCCTGCACAGCTTACCCGTGACAGAAACACTCCAATGTGAGTCGACAGAACTTTGCCTTGAAGATATATCACCATGAAGTTGAATTATAATTCCGTGCCATTTACTCTGTCTACTGTATATAAATGATCTAGTATTTTAATTACCCACGCTCGCCTCATTAGGATAAAACATCCCTCAATGCATTGGAGGAACAAAAACACCCCAGGGCTAAAAAAAGCTCAGGTGTAGACACCATGGAACATAGAAATGCTGGAGAGTGAAGGCCACATGGGGTTATACGCAGAGCGACTTGGTATTAAGTTGGGGAAAGTACAAGCTCAATGACTAAGCTCATTCGGGTGACCAGTGTACAGCGCATTGCTGTTTAATCTTCAGCAGCGCTGTACTTATTCCAGCATACCTTTGATCTTCCACAAGCACCTTTGCCCTCTCTCTTTCATGTCAACAAGCCCCCCTGGCCAGGCCTATACCACCGTACTCGCCCCGTACACCAGGCCAGGGCAGGGGACCGCTACATTATTCATACCAACACCATCACACTGAGCAGTTGAGGCCACTCAGGGGAGAAAAGCTCTGGATGCCTTCAGCTTTCGGTAGAAATTGTCTTGATCATTATCGGTGACCTCTGAGTGCGATCGGTGCCGACATCAAGGTGATACTCTCCACCTGATGGAGAATCCAATACGGAAAGAGATTGGAGAGGCCAGCATATAGGCAAGTAGTTGCACTGCAGGCTGGCTTTAATGCCAATTACTTTTGAGCGGGAAGGCCCTCCTGAAGATATTGAGCTGTACGTAAGAGGCTTGAAATGATGTCCACTTGTACTGTGACACTATGGAGTGTTACTATATAATATTCTACAGCACAGGAAAATACTAGTGGCTGCACCAATATTCTACTGAGGAAAATGGGATAACTTGACTAAAGACTTTATTGATAGGTGAGAGGTTTATATCAATATCGTCAGACATGGTGTGATGTTAATTAATGCAGAGGCAAATTAAATTTCACACACATTTCATACGAGCATTTCTCAAAGATCTAAAAACTGTGATTTATATCAGATCTAAATAATGTATTCTTGAATAAGAAGTCTCAACTGAGTTACAACTGGGTTACAAAAATAGTATTAGTTTTTGATAAATGATGAAAACAAACATTTCTTGGTAGTGGACTCAGACTGTATGTGTGAGATAAAGAACTGAAGAAATAGAGGAATAATAAAACACCCTATTGACTGGAAAAGCTAATTGTGCGATTCAAGATTGATTAATTGATTAAACATTAATTAAAGGCTAACTACTACTGGAGTGAAAGAAAACTCTATTCTGCTTGGTTCTCATTTATTTACACAGCACTTCTAGAGAGACATCTATTGTCTGGGCACTGTGGCTTTGAACTTTGCACCCTTTCTCCTTTATTACTGGACAGGACCATCAGCTCAATGCACAAAATCCTGGGTGTCATGGAAGGACTCTTACTGGGGAAGCCGGTGTTCTCTGTCTGACCCGGAGCAACATAAAGAACATAAATAAACATGGGGTGGAAATAACTAACAAACCAACAGCGTTTGACTTGTAAATCAGTCTGCTGCCCAGAAACCTCTGTCTGCCGTCACAGAACAAAACTACAGCAGTGGCAGACTGGATGGGAAATGCAGTGTGTGTGTTGTGGTGTGTGGAGGTGGTGAGGAAAGGGATTAGCAAGCATGACGAGCTTACCCTAAGACGTGTTTCGGCCACACTCTGCCTCATATCTCCCTTCCCTTTTGCGTGTTTGTTTTGTTGCGTCTCCGTCTGTCCCTGTGCTTGTTTCGTTCTGCCTTTGCACTCGCATTCCTGCATGTGTGTGTGTGTGTGTTTGAATGCCCTGGTGGCATCTGTTCGTTTGTCCGTGTATTATGTACATCCCTGCATCTATTTGTGAGCCTTTGATAGAAGAGCTGTGTGTCTGCCTGCAGGTATTTGAAACAGTGACACCTGGTAGAAGCAGCGCTACGCCAGTCCCTGTCCTCTGCAGGTAGGCAGGCAATCTCACAGACCGCCTGATATTTACCAACGCTGCATCAACAGCACTGAGAGAGAGGGACAAGGGACATCATATACAAACTCACTCGTCGCTTAACTCCAACTGAGAAAAATGTTTGCTCAAATGAATTTACCCTAAAATGGCTACGTTTCAGAAATCGTTGAAGTAAACCGAACGGGGGCGTGGGGATGCAAGTCCTGTGGCTGTTTGGTGGCGTGAAAACTAATCTCCACTGAAGAAGAGCGGAGCAGCTTCACCGCCTCAGAGGGAGGAAACAGAGAGAGAGAGAGAGAGAGAGAGAGAGAGAGGGAGAGAGAGAGAGAGAGAGAGAGAGAGAGAGAGATGGACAGATATATAGATTCATTCAAAATGCATGGATCTACACTCAAGGCTGCAGGGCTTCCACAACAAGCATCAGTGGCAACATCGCACATCCATAGGCCAGAGCAAATACACACACACACACACACACACACACACACACACACACAAATACTGCATTGACAAGGTGCAGCCGATGTGCAGGGTTGATCTATATACTGTCAGAAGCAGTCAGCCAGTCAGTCAGTCAGCCAGTCAGTCAGTTAGTCAGCTAGTTAGTCAGTGAGTCAGTGAGTCAGTCAGTCAGTCAGTCAATCAGCTAGTTAGTCAGTCAGTCAGTCAGCTAGTTAGTCAGTCAGTCAGTCAGTCAGTCAGCTAGTCAGTCAGTGTTGGACACAGGGTTGATGTCTACTCAGCTGATCACAGCATTACATCAAGCATCACTCATGCCCCCCCCAACACACACACACGCACGCACGCACGCACACACACACACACACACACACACACACACACACACACACACACACACACACACATACACACACACACACACACACAGTACCTTTGTCTCAGTAGCATGGCCACCTGAGCTTTGTTTACCTTGTGAACAATCCAGCACAAGGCCTGATGGAGATGCAGCGATGTGTGTGTGTGTGTGTTTGTTTGTCTGTGGATGCTTGTGTGTGCACTTTGCTGTGTGTGTGTGTGTGTGTGCGCGCGTGCATGCGTTCACTGCGGGTGCCTGTTTGTGTGTCTACTTGCTGCTTTGATATCGCTCCCATTGGCAGCCCTGATATGAATGGCTGCTTTGATCCAGTTTGACTCACACAGCATCACTGGAGTTCCTCTGTTGCTGAACCGAACAAATAACCCAAAAGACAGAGAGAGAGAGAGGAGGGAAGGATTCAACATCACCATTGTGTTTTGGTTGGTCTCAAAGACACAGCAGAGATGAGCCTCTATGTAATGTGTTTCTAGTGTACAGCAGTTGTCTGCTGTAAGATGCCCCATGTTGTTTCAGTGCTTACTGATACTGTAGAAAACTGCCTTTCTCTACCTAATGGATATTGATAGCCCATTCAAACCATCAGCCACTTTTGAATTATCCCTCCCTATGTTGTGCCATGCCCCAACATCTGTTTCAACCAGAAATACATCAACTTATAGAACAAACTTCAACGCAAGCCTTTCACAAACCTAAAATACTGTGGTTGCTGTGCTCAAAGAGGTTGCTTTTTACTTGCTTTACTGTGCTGCTGCTGCGCTGTTGTTCCATGTTAACACGATACGGCAGGACTAAGGCAGGGGAAATTCAGTATGGATGGCTACCAATGTGAGCCTCGTAGTGTTGTTACCAGTTTCTATTTAGGACTGTTGGCATTATAAGGTTATTAAAATTAATAGAGTTGGTTCACAGATCATTTAAAATACTGTTTTTGAAAGGAATTTATGAGTGTGTATCTTGCTGTTTTTCCAGCTTAGAAACCGTCTGTGTGTCTGTATAGTTTGCAAATGTCATTTTCTCTGATGGTTAACTCAAAAGATAAATAAAGCAACGTCTCATAATTGACCAATAAACAGCGAAACAAACTTACTCAACTTACTTAACTCAATACGTGTACCTGTATAGAGAGCACCCGCCACTCTCCGAAGCCCAAAAGGTACAGACTTAATAACGATCTTAAACAAATGAGATCAAACAGCACCCCCTGCTCAGGTGGGAAATCATGACTAAACAAGGTGAGCGGAGTACAGGCAGCTCTGCAGCACAACACCGGGTGAGCCTCATTTAAAGCAATGAAAAATGGGAGAGGAGGTGCAATGAGACAGAGACCCGGAGCGATGCAGAATCATTGATATGCAACAGAGAGAGAGAGGGGAGGGGAGGGGGGAGGGAGGAGGAGGGGAGAAAACAGGGTTCGTGCATACACTTCAATTGGAGCCCCTCTGAACTCGAGCAGAACAGTGGGATACTGACACTAGCATATTCTGCTAATCATTCATATACAGCGGCTTGCTTTCCAGGACCACAAAGTCCATGGGTGGATGAAATGTGTGTATCTCAGCATGCTTGAAAGTGAGAGAAAGCGAGTGAATACTGGGAAATTTTCAGGTGTTTTTAAAGAGACGTGTTTAATATGTCTCACTAAAACAACAGAGGAGGACATCTATCTATCTATCTATCTATCTATCTATCTATCTATCTATCTATCTATCTATCTATCTATCTATCCATCCATCCATCCATCCATCCATCCATCCATCCATCCATCTATCTATCTATTTATCTATCTATCTATCTATCTATCTATCTATCTATCTATCTATCTATCTATCTATCTGTCTATCTATCTATCTATCTATCTATCTATCTATCTATCTATCTATCTATCTGTCTCTCTGTCTATCTATCTATCTATCTATCTATCTATCTATCTATCTATCTATCTGTCTCTCTGTCTATCTATCTATCTATCTATCTATCTATCTATCTATCTATCTATCTATCTATCTATCTATCTATCTATCTATCTATCTATCTATCTGTCTCTCTGTCTATCTATCTATCTATCTATCTATCTATCTATCTATCTATCTATCTATCTATCTATCTATCTATCTATCTTGGGCACTGTGAAGCCCTTTGAGACTGTAACGATGACTAAGGGCTATTAAAATGGGACTTGATTTGTCTCTAAAATTACATCAAAATGCATATAAGGATTTTAAGATTTAAGGAATAATCCACATCATGACACGTACGCAGGTCTTCTACATCTGGAGAACACCGGATGACCCCACCCTGACCCCACCCTAACCCCGATCAGCTGGATCACTGTCTGTGTTCTGGGAACTGCTAAGCAAATTAAGCACCGGAGAACAGATTCGTGCCTGGCTACACTCAAAAGGCCGTTTGGTCATCATTGCAAACTTGAATTTGTTTAGAACTGACCGGCCTTCTTAAATAAAAATACACCCTAACTTTAGATATGTGTGGAAATATTGGAATATTGGAAAAAACAAATATCCTGCCTCTCCCTTGCCGTCTGCCTCTCATCAAACGGGGCACTCGGGTTGAGAGGCAGAGAACGTGCAGTGAATATGGGAATCCTGTGGTGTCAATATCTCATTTCTTTCGTGCTGCAGAGAGTTCACTGTGGCAGAGGATGAGATAGTACTATCTGCCTGAGGGAGGTGGGAAGGAGCAAGCGAGTGAGAGAACAAGTGAGAGGTAAAGAGAGGACAGAGAAAGAAAGATTACTATTCATGCAACACCTTAGGAATTTCTGCCATTTCATGCTAAATTCGTAGAAAGAGAGAGAGAGAGAGAGAGAGAGAGAGAGAGAGAGAGAGAGAGAGAGGGAATACACTGGAGTGGTATCAAAGAATTTTAATGAAAGAAAGCAAACTTTATTCTTAATCATTAAGCAGAGATCCAGCCCATTGATCTGCCAATCACGCAGCTTGCATCCTCTCCAGGCGGACTGCTGCCAGCCTACCAGGATATGAAATATGATTGGCTATGCTGCGTGGCGCGTCCCATGCCAGCGATGTTTTTGATAGATCACATCTGCAGAAACCAGCCGTTGTAGCCTACAGCCAACAGTGTGGGGAGGAGAGGGATGCAGGAGCAGGTCAGCATCAGACGTTCAGTAAGTAAATTACTATTTCTATGATTAAATGTGTTGTTCAGTACAAGCCCTTTCCTTTGTGAATGTTTGTAGATGGATTAAAAGTCATGCCCTACAGTGACATGGTTGAAACATCAACCTGGGTTACAAATTGATATGGGCCCCATTTGGGTTGTAAGCCCATCGCTAACCCATGTGGGGCCTACATGGACGTGTTGGCTGGGACAGCAGCTGCAAACAAATCCTTAGCATTTGTTTGAACCTGCTTGGAGTACCAGATGGGTGGGGTTTACCACATTAAGACAGTCCAACGTAAACAAAAAAAAAGTTGTCACTTACGGAGAAACTACACCCCTCTAGATATTTTCCTGTGACTGTCTACTTTCTGGCATTGTGTCATTCTGTGTGGCAAAGACCACCCATCTAGCAATGGAGTACGCTAAAGGAAACATTTCGACCCAGACATGCAATGTACCAGGAACCGCCAAAATAAAGGATAGGCTATCACGAAGCAGCATAATTGGGTTTTAGACCAATACAAGCTGCCAGAACAGAGAGTGAATATTTCTGTCTGTTACCTGTATCTTGCCCCAGTGTGAGGTACACAGTTTCCACCTCCACCTCCCACTAACCCCACAATAAAAACAACAAGGGCTTTAGCTGCCAGTAGCTAAGTTATAAACCGATTTAGGAGTCATGAGATTTCCAATCAACTCTGTGCCAGCAGGAGAGTGAGCGCTGAGTCATAAATGACCCCATTCACGTGGAGCACTCCCGATATGGCAGACAGTTTCCTAAATCACAGAGCAGAGCTAATGCGAATGGAATTACCTGGGGAAACACAACAGAGCAGCAAAACCGCAGTATAGATCACGGTGGCTGGAGACGACGCTGCTGCCTGCCTCGCTACTGTGATTCAGTTCAACCGGGTGGGTTGGCAGCACAACCTGAATGGTACCCAGATCAGAGGTGCAACTGATTCAGTCTCACACACACACACACACACACACACACACACACACACACACACACACACGCACACACACAGAAACAACCTTGAATGGATTCTTTCATACGTTAATTTCTGTCACTCATAGGAGTGTGACTGTGTATGTGTGTGTGCGTGTGCGTGCGTGTGTGTGTGTGTGTGTGTGTGTGTGTGTGTGTGTGTGAATACTGCTGTGTGTTATTTTGCAGATATTGCTCTGAGTCATTCCTGTCTCTCTGACTCCACTGGTCAGCCGCCAGCTCCCAGGCGTCCTCGGTGTGTGTGTGTGTGTGTGTGTGTGTGTGTGTGTGTGAGACTGAATCAGTTGCACCTCTGATCTGGGTACCATTCAGGTTGTGCTGCTGTGTGTGTGTGTGTGTGTGTGTGTGTGTGTGTGTGTGTGTGGACTCACACATGCTTACTGGATAGCAGTGATTTATCACCTGCTCCACAACCTGGTACCCTACAGAGAAAAGTGCTATGATGGAACACAAGGGGCCAAGCACTCACAGCTACTGCAGCCACACACACACACACACACACACACACACACACACACACGCAGATAAACAGACAGTCATATCAACCTGCACGTCCACATGCATGCATATAGACACGGACAGACAGGTGGTGGGCACATACACATTCACTCACACCAAGAGACACACACTGAAATTGCTTCAAGGCTGAAATACTCAGCAGTAATTAGTTTTGAGGAAGCTCTTCCACAAATTGCATTAGTAAAAAGCTCGCACGGTTTCTGATTTAAGCTTCAGTTTCAATTAATGAGAGATGGATCTTAGTCAAAGCTAACCGGTATGCGGTCTGGTCTGAACCTACATCATCAACACTGCTAAAGTACGTATATCACCGCTGTGGGTTTTGAAGCACAAGAGGCCAGAGAATTTTCTCAACACATCGAGGACCATGAAATCCTTCAATTGAAGTGAACACATGAAAATCACCAAAACTGGAGCAACAAGGCCTTCACATGATAACAGTGATATGTGAGTGCATGTGTCTGATTGTGTGTGTGTGTGTGTGTGTGCACATGCAACCTGGCGTGTTTGCCCAGATGCTTGTGTGATTCCAAGCCCATGTGTGTCTGCTGTCCTGCCTGACTGTGTGTACAAATCATCAGTCAAGAGTTACGAGCGGCCGGTGGCTCCCGTGTCAGATGGGTTGGACAGGAGACGAGGCCGTAAAGGAGGGAGGAGAAGGTGATAAAAGGGAGAGAGAGAGAGAGAAGGAGAAAGATGGAGGCAGGGAAGGAGAGAGGATGATTACTTGCTCTCCTCCCTGTGCCTGTTCCTCTAACTCATGTTGACAGGGGGTTGCAGGTAGGATTCAGCTGCACTCTGCGTTCTCCAAACTGTTTCAATTGACTGAAAGCTTCCTGGGAATACAGAGTAACTTCTCTGGGTCGCCACTTGCAAACTCTCCCGATTTCCCTGGGAAAATGTTCTCCTGATTTTCTCCCATATTTCTCCCAAATTTCAAAATCTGCTCATTTACTATATTTGATAAATATTGTAACACAAACAAAACTAAATATATTACACCCAAGCCGAGGTCGTGGGGAGACAATGGGGGGGGGGGGCAATGTCAGTTCAAATAGGATTTTATGCCCCACCCAAAATTCATAATGATGTAATAGATCAAATAATACAGGTTTCATAACTCCGGTGGAGACGGCATTAATGGTAGTGGATGATCTCTGTGTAAGCTGTGGGTGTGTTTGGTTGGATAACTGTAGTAGATGGTCTCTGTATATGCTGTATATTGTGGGCGTGTTTGGTTGGATAATGACAATTTATTATGAAGATGAAAAGTTTGGATATTACAGAGGGCCTCCTTATCAGGATAGGCTACTGCTACTACTACGCCAAGACGTTAGAAGCCTCTGTGTGATCATTTATAATGCTGTGAAAGCTATAGCCTATGTAGCCGACTAAGCTTATAATGTTATATAATGAATGCTGATCTTTGTCGGGCGGCAGGTCTGTGTTACACCAAAAATGTAGTCTCTGTGGTTACGTCAAGCACGTGTACCAAAAGAAATGTGTACTATGTACTACTACTACTACTACTACTACTACTACTACTACTATGTACTATATTTACTATGTCTTTAGTTTGCATGTACTACATTTTTGCAAGAATGTAAAATCCTCTCTCCACTCCTCTCTTCCTAAACTGCCTCTCTGACATTAAGAAACCATAGAAAATTCAAAAAAATCACTGGAAAAATCACACACACACACACACACACACACACACACACACACACACACACACACACAGTGGGTATGGAAATAGAAACTTGCGCCAAAGTGCGGTGTGGCAGTAGCAGCATCTCCCCTTAGAATAGGTCCTGCCTTCAACTATCCCTCCAGCTGTTTCTGTCTGTGTTCTTGTCTCCCTCCCGTTTCTCTTCATCTCCTTCCTCAATGTGTAAAAGCGCATCGACAATACAGAGCAAACAAGCAGTGGGAGAGGAACAGACACAGACATGTAAACAGCTTATTAAAGTTGAGATGTCTGTGGTGGTGTACACACGGTGTATCTGCAGGCCTGTAGGACACACCCTCCTTGTCTAGTCTTGCTCACCCACACTGGTAAAAATACTCTCGCAAGGAGGACAGAAAAAGATCACACTTCTTTCCCTTTCTTTCTATTTGTGTCGCTCTCTCCTCGCCGCAGGTGCTTGTCTGGTAAGAGCAAAAGAGTTCATGGAATATATCTATGCTGTCTTTTGTGAATACACAAGCAAACACACACAGTGACTACTATTGTCGTGGGGACGTTCGGAGACATTCGGGGGCATTAAAACATCACAAGGGCGATCATACATGAACCCACACTTTGGTAAGGAGGTCTTAACATGGAGCCAGGTGAATGGGACAGAAGCAGACAGACAGGTGAGAGGTCATTGATTCTGTACAGTCCAAAGACAGTCAATGGGTTCATTTCCTGCCTCTTTATACTGTAGATTAACAAGAGGATGTGATACATACTGACAGGAGAGAATTCAATTGCATGCTACTTTACCAGTAATAACTGCAGCCAGAACCTGTATTTTGCTGCCCAAAACCAACCTATCAGTACTTCACAAAAGCTGTGAACACCTTCTCATTGAAGCCAATGCATTTGTTGAAATGAGAATCATCATAAGTACTATGCTCCTTTAAAGCTTCCTGTCTTAATGTGATTTATTTTTTCATATCATTAAATGGAAAAGGTGATTTTTTTTCACATCTTAAAAAGGGGGATATCCGTGATCAGGCCATATTCGATACATCCTTGGTGATGATGATGATCTACATCAGTATTATCTGCAGCACATGTAATAGTGGCAGCTCATCTACACACCTGGGTCAAACAGCTTTAACCTTAGAGCACCAGATGGGTAGGGCTCCCACATAGGGCAACACAGTGAGTGACAGACTATTAGAAACTCAACTTAATATACTTCTCTGTGATTGACAACTTATCTGCCACTATCTGAATTGTCCTCATGTGGTGAACCCCCTCCATTTGCTGCTCCAAACACTCCAAACACATCAGGAGCTGATGGGTGTAATGATGAATGGATATATGTGTAACATCTGTGATTATGCCTATGTTTGTGTGTGTGTGTGTGCGTGTGTGTTCAGACTGTTTGTATGTACGTGTTAGCTCATGCATGCATGCATGTATTCAGCCCCCCGAGCCAATCAGCTTCTGCCTGGCCTTTAGAATGAGGCAGGCTGACTGCGAAGAAGCAGATAATTAAATCTGGACAGTGAGTGCGTCTCGCGTTGAATCACCTCCACCGCCATCACAGGGCTGGGAGTTGCTCACACTCACGAGATGAGAGGTGGTTAATGTCATATTGGAGCTGCATCGGTGCTTGTGCGCATGTGTGTGTGTGTGTGTGTGTATGTGTGTGTGTGCCTCTGTGTTTGTGCTTACATGAGTATTCAGTTTGTTTGCAGCTAAGCCTGCAATGCCCATGAGCGAAAAAGCAAAATGTTGTGTCTGCATGCATAAAGAGATGACAGGGAGTCACCTTTATTAGAAAAATATTTCAGAAGGAATTTAATTGAAAAACAAGATTTAATCAAAGTGCCTACTGAGGGTGCTTGTGTAGTGTGCATGCATATGTACTGTACATCTATGTGCTTGTATGTGAGCCTCTCCTGTGCATGTGCATGCTCATTGCAGGTGTGTGTGCGTGTGTGTGTGTGCGCGTGTGTTTGTGCACAGTACTGTACAATGGTCTATCATTTATAGTCGATGGCATAATCTCTTTGCCGTCACGCTTTAGGATAAGATTATGAATTCCATAATGTGATAAGAACAGTTTGTCACTTAGTATATTACTATCTCTGTGCATGCAAACACACACACACACACACACACACACACACACACACATTATTCTATGGCCTGAGGACTAGAGAGAGGCAAAGAGCGGCACATTTCTGCAGATTAGGGGCAGGGAAATGCAGCAGTTGAAATGTAAATGTGGAAAATGGCGACTTCATCAGCTTGATAGAGGGGGCGTGACAGAGAGAGAGGCACAGAGAGAGAGAGAGAGACAGAGAGAGAGAGAGAGAAAGAATAAAAGAGAGACAGAGGACAAGACCGAGAGATAAAAGCAGGGAATGAAAACGACACCGCGAGACAGAGAAAGAAAACGGCACAAACTGGGGGCCAGAAGCTGAGAGGCAAAAGAAAAAGAGGATTTAATGTTCATTCAAAAGAACTTGTGTCTGTGCTGCTGGTCAAGTCGGACAGGAAGTTTATGGCGGTGCGCTACTCCTCTGTCGTTATCTCTCTTGATCTCCCTTTACCTTCCTCCCTTCTGTTACTAAATGATTTTATGTCTTGAGTGTTTGTGGAATCATAAAACCAGCTTTCAGTCTCCAATAAAAATGTTTCTGTAACTGGCATTTGTCTTCTCCGACTGAACCGTTGTGTGTGGTTGGTGTGTGTGTGTGTGTGTTTGTGTGTGTGTGTCTAGAGTGTGTGTGTGAGGACCATGGCCGAGCAGGGGCCTTGCAGTTAATACTACCAGACTGCACATGGTCATGCTTGTCCCACTCACTCAGGATGGAAAGCTATGGTTTGTGCATGTCCAGGCGAGCGTGGATGTGTGTGTGTATGTGTGTGTGTGTGTGTGTGTGTGTGTGTTGGTAGACGACCAAGCAGGTGCTATGACCGGTACGCTTCAGGTACAACAGATTAAACTGAATCACACTGAGTCTTTTCTCTCCAAATATCATTTCCACACACAAACACCTCAAACCAACCTCTGATTTGGAAACGGCATCGGCTCAAGGTCAGGTAGCATTTGCAAATGATTTGTTTTCATCCTACTCAGCGGCTGAATGGGTGGTTTTTTAACACCTAGGATGTTGCAATGAGACAATCACAAGAAAGTATTTGTACAAGTTAGTATGCTTGTTTCTGACTGTCTTAATAAAAACTAGAACATTCAATCGAGCAACGTTGTTTGCAGGTAGGTGTCCGTCTCGATGCATGCATTCATGTGCCCACACGCGTATGTGTCTGTGTCCGTGTGTGTCGTCGGTGTGTGTGTGTGTGCGTGAGTTTAGTGGGCGTGTGTGTGTGCATGTGTGTGTGGTGTAAATCTGCTTTCCCTTGACAGATCGTACATCTGAGCAGCGTGGCCGTGCAACGGTGGATGCTGGTGGACAGCCTGTACATGTGAGTGTGACCATTTGGCGGTCTGTTCCCTCTCCACTCTCCCTCTCAAAAATTTAGATTTTATTAATGAATATATTACACAACCGTTTTTCCACTTATGTTGCATTTCTTTTATTCACATTTAAAGAAAATTCTGACAGAGACAAATGACTTAATTTACCTGACACACTATCTCTCTTTTAAACAGTGAACACACAGATATTAGATCTGTAGGAAAGCAGCCCTCCTTGCTGTATAGTTATTTCCCTACTGTTACAGTCCTTTTCATTATAATCCCATCCATTCTGACAGTACGACAGGCTCCTCTAGCCTCAAGCTAACACTCGTGCAACACTCTAAATCACTGTTTTAAATGACACGACTCCACCCAGAGAGAGTCATTCGTGCTAAGACCAGATTTAAGCCTGTTTAATGCGCTAATGAAAAGTGCTTTATTTATATGTAGCTGGTAGACGGTAATGTTGTGACATCAGGCCCATCTGTGACTCAGTCTAAACCCCTAATGAGAACATTACTGAGCCCCGGGCAAAGAGAGGGAGAGAGAAAGGGAGAGAAAAAAGGAGGGGTGGGGAGAGAGAGAGAGACAAAAAGGAGGGGGGAGAGAGAAAATGAGAAGAGAGAGAGGGAGAGATGATCGTAAACCTTGTCACCTTTTTTTACTACTACTTGCCCCTACTCCTCCTCCTCTACCTTCTCTTTCCTCCTCCTCCTCCTCCTCCTTCTTCCTGTTCTCCTCCTCTTCCTCTTGTACACCAGGACTTGGAGCAGCGGGTCTAACTCAATACGCCATGCAGCACAAATCAATCAAAGACAGAGAGAGACAGAATGGGGGATTGAAAGGAAGAAAGGGTGGCGAGTGGAGGCACATCACATCTTTGGACAGCTTTGTCATGCTCTGTAATCCCTTCCAGCACCACCACCTTCAAACACACACACACACACACACGCACACACACACACACACACACACACACACACACACTCCAAAATGCAACCACACAGCAGCCCCTTTTCATCTTTTTCGTTCTTTTGATAATGCACACCAACGCTCATTCTTTCATGACCAAATCCCACACACACCATGCAGACACACGGCCGGAGTATCATATTACGCTTTTGCGAAGACATTAGCTCCGAACAGCGGAGGCTCAGGTGGTGAAAACATGACCGTTGACTGTCAGCTCAAGGCGGTGCTACATATAGACTGACTCCAGGAATCTTTAAACACGGTGACATAGATGCACGCTCTTACAAGAGTGGTATCCCACAAGTAATATCCCAAGCTCATCATATGTTTGTAAGAAACAATATGAAGCCAACACACACTCACACATCGCGACAGTACTTCAAACACCCCACCCAGCCCAGAGGGAGCTGAATATTCATCCAGTAGTGAGCCGGGGCAATAGACCAACTCTCAAGGCTTTGCATGGTCATGCATGCATAAACAGCCTTAATAGACACACACACACACACACACACACACACACACACACACACACACACACACACACACAGCTTTGTAATACATACACGCAAATACAATGACTCTAGGACATTCAGCCTCTTTTGCTCCTCAGATTGTTCATTCTTTTCTTCTATAAATGATAAATGTCCATTGCCTTCTGTTCCCTAAAATTATGTTGTCTAATTTCTGTCATGGCCGTGGATGTGACCAGGGACATAAAACAAGAGGAAGAAAAAAATCAAGAAGACAGTGATTTCCCACCAGAAATGAGCTGCGTGAGTCGCATACTGAAAAATTGAATCCCTGAAAAATCACATCAATGATTATTTGCTCTCTCTACTCCACAGGTCCTCCACCCCCCAACACACAGACAGATATACTTATACTACACATCACATATCTCCTTATCCCTCTATCTATCTTTTTCTCCTCTGCGCTACAACTACCAGGGATGTGATCGGGAACACAAAAACAGGGGGCAAAACAATTCCATTAAAAATGAATGAAAAATGAACTCAAATCCTGAAAACACCTGACAACACCCATCCTCCACGTCCCTGTCCCTCTGACCCTGTCAGTCTCATCACACAAAGCTTCACACTCGCCCCCCAATTAACTATCTCCTACAATGTCCCTGTTTCCTCCCCGCTCTTCCCCCGTCAATCCCTTTCGCTTTTCCCCCCGCAACTGTCCCTGTCCCCTTCTTTCTTCATCCCAATCTTCCCTCTCCTCCAATGTCCTCATCCATCTCTCTCCTCTCCAATCTATAAATCACATCCACCCATACATCCATCCTTCCCTCCCTCCTGAACCCCCGTGTCCCCATTCATTCCTCTCCCACTACCCCTATCCCTCTCTCTCCATGCCTCTTTCTCCCCATCTCCTCGGTCAGTGTGTGTGTGTGTGTGTCTGTATACTGACCTGCCCTTCTGGCATGCAGAGCAGAGCCAGGCTTTGTCCCTCTTGCTGTAGGTGCGGCAGGTCTTGCAGACGTTGTACTGGCAGTCCAGGCACTGGCGCTTTGGGTTGAGCAGGAAGGTGAAGGGCGCGCAGCAGCGGATGCAGCAGTGCTCGTTGAATCGGTGCTGCTTGGAGAGGATGGAGCATCTGCTGCCTTCCTCCGCCAGCTCCTGCTTCATCTCACTGAACCCGAGAGAGAGAGAGAGAGAGAGAGAGAGAGGGGAGGAGAGAGAGCGAGAGGGGGGGGGAGGAGGAGAGAGAGAGGGAGAGCGCAGTGAGCGTCTGGTCGAGAGGTGGAATGTGAAAACGGCGGAGGACGGCGATGCGGAATAATTGGAGATGCTGTTACAAGTGAAAAATTAAAAGAGGGATAATAAAACATGAGGGGGTTGGGGAGGGAATGGGCAGGGGGGAAACACTTCCCCCGCTCGCTCCCTCTTACACCGATTCTCTGGAATTAACGTGACGGCTGACATTTCAGTTTCGGAGAACCTGTCATTCCTTGTTTGCCCACATCAGAGAGCACGACATGCGGGCCTTCTGCAACCTCTAATGACAAACCATAGCAGCTCTGTTTAGAACTGCACAGATGGCGTTATGAGGATGATGATGATGGACGATGGTGATGGTGATGATGAATTGGCATCAGACTAAACAGCACTAAAGTTGAAGGTCACCTGGCGGAGATATCTTACTGTCAACACACACACACACACATAGTAGACTGCTAATGTTGAGAAATACACAGTGTAAATGATGAGCCTATATAGTCCTATTAGAGAGCAATTAAACATGCTGGGGCTCTGGTCTAAAACTACACCAACGAGGAGGCAGCACAACCCTCAGACAACTGTTCAGACTAGTGAACTATTCAGATCTTTCACTGAAATACTTCACCAAAGCTTCTTTCAAAAATGAAATGAAACGTTGATGCACATTCCACACAGAGAAACCTGCTCAGTCAGCAATGGCAAATGACTAACTGTGTATTACATAAATGTTTCCGGTTATTGTGTCCATTGAGTTAACGAATCATTAACACTGATAAATAAAGGTTGTAATATAAAGGATAATACAGGTTGTTAATCATTGTTTTAACCAATGAGGTGGCTTGGCTATCAGAGGCCACTGCTCTATCGTTGACATAAATGATGTACATGAGCTGCAGCTCTGTGGGATTTGTGCTGACTGAGCAATGCACCATGAGGCTACAATAAATTATGTAATGGTTTTGCCTTCATTTGGTGTACCGGTCATAGTACATATTGCACTGATGTCAACGCCTGATAGATATCAGGGTGGAAGAGAGTTCAAGTAACACATTTATCCATATTACACTGCACATGCACTGTTACATATCAGTTGTCGTTATGGGTAAATGGAGGTTGAAATGCAGAGAATGAGCTGGTTCTGGGAAGGTGTGAGTTCAGCTCATATGATCAGAGAGTAAATTATTGAAGCGTCTCCTCTCCACTTAGACTGCACAGAGGCTACAGCCCACACTGCTTCCACTGATCCCACGGACACATACACACACGTACACAACATGTACAGGACGTGCTCACAGTGCACAACACACAAACACACACACAACACATGTGCAAGAACATACAAACACTCCTATACTGTATGTCTGTACACACTGATGCATGAACACACATGAAAATGTGTATATGCTACAAAATCCCTCCCCCTCTCAAACACCGAACCAGCAGGGAGATATTGAGCCAGCTGAAGATATTGAATTCATATACAACAAATTAAGTGTATAGCAAAACAGCCTGCTGAATGCAGCATATTCTAAATTTACTGTGTGTATATATATATATATGTGTGTGCGTGTGTGTGTGTGTGTGTGTGTGTGTGGCCAGTGGGGGCATTGCAAACTACAGTTTCCCTAAGTTATTAACGCTGCTCTTCTAGCAGATCCCCAGCAGCCTCGCTGATTGCTTTTCCTATGCATCATTAGCCAGGATATTAACAAGATGAACAAAATGTAGAGTGTGCGTGTATGTGTGTGTGTGTGTGGGTGTGTGGGTGTGTGTGTGTGTGGGTGGGGTGGGATGGGGTGGGGGTGGAGGGACATGTATGCAGACTGACGCAAACACACAAGAGCCATTTGCCCTCTGTCAAACAGGTTCCTCGTCGTGCAAGGTCAAGGTGTACTGTGGGGGGAAATGGGGGCACCGATGAAATTAAAAGAATAGAATAAAGAATAAACCAATAGAAATCAGAGATATTCAACATCTGGTCCCAATTAACAAAACATATATCAAATAAAAAGCAGAAGAGAAATTACAATCAATTTAGTGGAATGTCATCACAATATCTGGAAGATTCATCGCTCAGTGTTAATTTCCTTCCATCCGAAACATTTAGATCGATGATGATCAGGGTCCATTTTGTGAACAGCCCAGTTGGATGATAGCTGGCTCAGTGCAGCCATTTGATTAAATGAGCAGGCAGACGTACACGTATACCCAACGACAGGGAGGCTTGTTATGCCTGGCACGTCCCTTTGCATTAACTCACATCTCTGTTAATAAGGCGTGAGAAACACAGTCTCTCAGTGACAGTTTGCCCCCGTGCTCCTATCCCCAGCCATGGCTGTGGGAACATGTGGGTTATCCAGGTACCTGCAGGGTACAGCGAGGTCATGGGCAACATTACCAGTCATTCTTTACTAAAAAACAAATACCTGTTAGCATTAGATGAGTTGTATAAAAGGAATTTTTAAAATGAAGGCTATTAATTCTTACCATTTTACAGTCATGAAAAAAATGATTTGGTTCAGTGATGTTTGGAAAATGATTAGTTTGAATGGGAATGGGAAGTTGGTCTCATGTGCATGAGAATGAGTGGCTGAAAAGTGTGTGTGTCAGAGAGAGAGAGACAAAGGGGGGGTATACTGGAGGATACTGGGAGAGGAGCATCTTGCCTTACTGAGGGCTGATGCAGTGTATAATTCCAGAGAGAAGAGCATCTCTCTCTCTCTCTCTCTCTCTCTCTCTCTCACACACACACACACACACACACACCAGCTAAGCCTGGTGTTAGCTCCTACTGAGTGATGCATATTTCATTTAATACCCAATTCACACTGGAATCTTAAAGTCAAACTGAAATCAAACTGAAAGTAAATATTCAATAAGGATTCCTTTTCGATTGAATAAGTCTAATTATTGAATAGACCAGTGCAAGTCTGTAACAATACATTGGTAATTGTCAACTGGGCTGCATTTGACCACTTGACCACGTTCGCCCCCTAACCCATCAGTTTCTTTGCAACCTATGTGCAGTAAAAAAGTGGCGGATCCTGAAATTAATTTGACCCCAAACTTGTGAACATCCAATAACAAATATACATCGAGACAAGAATAGTCATCAAATTTAACTTCACCCCAACTCTCCGTAACGGCCTGTCGGGGCTCCATTAGTGCCGGTAATTAGGCCAGAGAGGTGAACTAAGGACTATGAGGAAATGCAGATAAAGGCCACTGAATGACGACACCTTGTCGCTCCCTTTTGCTCTGAAATGCACTACAAGAGAATTTGTTGTGACTTGCGATGAATTTCGGGCAAAGAGTCATTTCTACAGCCCAAATCATGAAGATAACCACAGCATTGGATCAGACAAGCATGAGTCCCACTACGATGTGAATGCCACAACAACCCAGTTTTTTTAATGGGATGTAACATGTTTGTGATGTTAAAATGAACTACAGCAGCTGGCTCTGGACCAGTTAAAAACAAAGAAAGTTCTGTGGCCGCTGGAAGTTGCAAAAAGTCAGCTACTGCAGGATATTAAACTATTGATTATGGAAATCAGTGACTGCAGTGTACTGGTCATGGGTACAAAGACTGTAAGAAGGGGCCAGAGCACACACAGCTGCATGCTAGTTCAGTTCTGTAGTAGCAGTACAACGATAAATGGTGTATTTATGACAACTTGTCACTCCTGGCAAATATTTGTGTTGAAGATCTATTGGCTTTCTCTCTCTCTCACTTTCCATCTCTCCCTTGTCCTTCTTTCTCGCTCACTCTCTGTCAGCTGGCGATCTATTAAGCTAAATTATATTTCTGAATCTCTCTCCTTTTCCTCCTCTCTGCCTCTCTCCCCACCTCCCTCTCTTTATTCCTCTCTCCCTCTCCCGACTCTGTCTGCCTCTGTCTCTCTCAACAGAGTTACAGGATGTATCTTAGGGCTGAAGGTTCCCAGTGAGGTGAACAGTATTGAAGGTCTTGCTGTGCAGCTTGGCCAGAAAGCATCAACCACTGCAGTTCCTTTAAATGATGGATCCCCCTCTCAACAGCTGTTCTGCTGCTCAACACAGTGGTAAGAGGTGTAGTTCTCAGACTCATGGACTTCTTCCAACACGCAATTAAATAGCAATGAGATATCCAATGATCCAATTCATCTGGGTGCAATACAATTACTATTGTGATCGAAGAACAACGTGTAATTCTAAAGTAATCACTGTAATAATTAAAGTAATTGCTTAATTTTTGAGTATTTATTTCATTTTTGAGTATGAGTGTGTACTTTTATTATTACATGTATCAACACAATGTCAGAACAGACACAATATCATCTTTATAACTCTACATTCCTTGTCCACCCCTGCCTACAGATTACATGATATGATATGATATGATATGATAGGCGTCCGTTACGGTGCCAGTCAGAGTGGCTGTATCCTGTATCCAATCAGTGCAGAGCATAGTGATCAATCTCTGTGCACCAATCAGGTAGCTCTCTGTTCTAGCCCCCGCCTCCCCTTTGGTTGCAAATCTTGGATCTGTCTTGACAAATCCTGGTCCACACGCTTGCAAATCTTTTTGTCAGTGTTTGAGCGATGAAACACTGAGAAAGGTCGGCGCAAAATTGACGTTTGTGTAAAAGCGTCACTGAAAAGAGAGTTTTGTGATTCTCTTGCTCAGATTCTGTTTCACTTTTGTAAATCAGTCTTTTCACTTTTGTAAATAGTTCTTTGCAAATACAAATTTATTTTTCTTGCTCAAATTGTTTTTTTCGCTTTTGCAAATCATGAGTTACACTTCTGAAAATAATTCTTTGCAAACACAAATTCATTTTTCTTGCTCACATCATCCATTTTCCGTGCTCAAACATCATGGCAGGGAAATACCTTCATAAAATACACATAAAACGCTGCGGCCCCTATTCCACCAGTGGAAAAACTAAATTAATTCCTGTAGAATTACAGAGTAGTTACAGTAGAAAACAACAGCTTTTGTATGTTATGACACTTGTAGCACATCATACTAGTATACTAGATTACGACCCATGTGATGCATGAATGCATTCATTCAAATACTGCATACTGCCATGCAACCCCCTAGTTCCTGACTACAGAGGGCAGCGCTATCCAATTCCATGCATAGAGAATGGCACTGAATTATTGAGTAAACAGTATTGGCATAACTCATTTAAGCACCACACTGTGTTGTTAACGTTTGTTTACCCTGCACATGGTTTATTCATCATGTTAGCGACATGTGTTCAGATACACAACAGTAAACAAGCTCACGCACACACCTGCACGCACACATACACACATATACAGTACAGGCTTGCGCATAGTGGATACACATGTATGGGATGTCCTCGTGTGTGTGTATTTGTGTGTCTGTCTGTGTGTTGATGATACATCTGTGCCTATGCCTGTGTTTGTTAGTCTGTAAACGTGGGTGCTAACTGCCACAAATTGCCATAATCTGCCATTAAGAGAGCAAGAGAGAGAGAGACAGATACAGAGAGCGAGGCATGTTAGAATGATGTTAACCTGGGGTTAGTGTAACAGAGGAGAAGGTCCTGGCGAGAGAGAGAGAGTGAGAGAGAGAGAGAGAGAGAGAGAGAGAGAGAGAGAGAGGAAACATATCACAGAGTCTTTGATCAGCCCTTTGATCAGTCCGCTGCAGTGGACCAGTATCTACTGAGGACCACTACACCACTGGACCAGTGAACCCACAGAGCCTGGTGGAGAGGGGTGGCCGAGCGCAATTGGTCGGCAAGGTGTGTGTGTGTGTGTGTGTGTGTGTGTGTATTCATCTGAGTCAATGTGTTTTTTGAGTGTATAACTTGCTAAATGCACTTCGGAATTGTGAATTGATTTTAATGTTTTTCCACGTGCTCAAGGTGATTTCAACTGAAAGTGGGCAATTTAGAGTGTGGAAAACGGACTCTCCTGCTTGTTTGTTTGTGTGTGTGTGTGTGTGTGTGTGTGTGTGTGTGTGTGTGTGTGTGTGTGTGTGTATGCACTGCAGGTGTTTAGGATCACTCAGTCTATTATTGTGTAGCAGGAGAGGACATGCTCTGATGAAATATCTCTGTATGGATGTATGTATGTATGTGTGTGTGTGTGTGTGTGTGTGTGTGTGTGTGTGTGTGTGTGTGTGTGTGTGTGTTGGAGTAGCTATGAGCACAGAGGAAATGATGGTTCAATCAAAGCCCAAAATTTGCATTCGGACCCCAACCGGTGAATCTGAGTTCATCACTTGAATGTCAGCTCCAAGGGAGAGCAGGGCAGACTATAGTTGAAGATCTCAACTCTCTTTCTCCTCTGCAATGCAGTGGCAGACAGGCACGTGGGCCATAAATTTAGAGGTAGTGGGTTATTGGCACTGGTCTATTGGGGTTGCCTGCAAGCTGTTGATTAAAGTGTAGGTGTAGGCAGGCCGGTGAGCAGACTGCGATGACATCGCACAGCTCGTTTGGAGCCTGCTGGGGGACCAGGGGAGATCACTCCCACCCAGATCTGGGTCAAACCAAATTTGCAAATGCTTAGTTGTTGCAAAGACATTCTTTCAACCTTCTAAGTGTCAGATGGGCAGGGTTTCCCACTCAAGACAATCTAATGAGAGCCACACAATTTAGACAATCACAGGAAAATATTTTAGTTCATTTAGTTTACTTCTTCTGTGAGCATCTGGTACTGCACAGAGGTTAAATCAAATGCTAAGAATCATCGACTAAACCCCTGACAACTCAATAGCCGTCTAATCAACTAAGAGCGGGCAGCACTGAGACATTCGATAGACAGGCACAGGAAGGCTAAACTGATACAACAGTTGTAATCGCTCAAGGCATTTTGTATTGCCTCCAGAAAGAGATTAGAAACCCGTCTAACCAGTTTCTCCAGCGAGCTGGTCTGTGCTGAAGTCACTTTCACACTGCACTGTGCATTTTACTTGACTGCAACTGTACATTAGCAATTCTGCCCTGAGCGGTTTGATAAACAGTGACTCCGATCGGTTCCAGAAAATCAGCATAACTAGATCTCAGATGGAGGAGGAGAGGTTGGGGATTCAGCCAAACAGGTAATTTCCTCCGACCAATGGAAAACCAAAGGCTGAGTGACTTGAAAAGATGGAGAGATGTAATCAGCACAGTGTGTCATCTTCCTCCAAACACTCCTGGTTGACATCTGGATGACTCCCTCCATTAACTCTTCCAGGTTACTCACTCTAAACACAGTGGGGTCCAGCGTTGCCCTTGTAATTTTACTGAAGCAGTGGTGTTTAGGGGTCATTTCTATTTATTTATTTTTATTTAAGCTATATTTAACCAAGAAGTCCCACTGAGACGATAGATCTCTTTTTCAGGGAAGAGCTAGCCAAGAAAGTAGCATCTTCACATACACAATGTCAGCAAAAAAAAAAATCTAAATCACATAAAAGCTAACTGCAAGTCTGCAAGGCGGTAGGCAGTAACAGAGAGAATTTCCCTTCAGGAATCAGTATCACAGAAACTCATAGTTGTTTCAAATTGAAATCATTTTGCAATACATGAAAGGTCTTTTGCCTATTCACTTTAGACCTGAGGGACGTACAGCGAAAATAATTCCTGTGACTGTAAAAACTAATTTGCAGCAAGTATAAGAGTCTGAATAATACGGAAGCAGACACAGAAAGGCATTATAGATTAATGTGGGACCAATGGGTAAAAGTACATGTGCACAAGGCAGGCCAATAAACCTGAGCATACAAGGTAAAGTGATGAGTGAGAGCTTTACAGTCAATAATAAACATCAATGCCGCATGATATACTGTGTCGAAGGAGTGGCGGCATTGGAAGGAGACATACCAATATAAAATATAATCTATATATAATATATAAGCCCTAATATAGAGTAAGTAACTGTTCCTGGTTCTGGTTCCTTTCTGTACTGGACCTAGTTTTGGTTCTGGTGCAGATTGTAGAGCTGAAATGTTCTTATATGGTTTTAAACATAGAGCCTGAAGTCTGACTAACTTATACAGCATACATTTTTTATTATATTCATTTTTCTTTATCAGTGTGCCTGCTGTGTTGTTGTGGCAGCTTATTCATCCACTGCATGAATAAAAAGGAAACACCCGCTCTCCTTCCTCTCCTTCCTCTCCTTCCTCTCTCTCATCTTCCGCATCTATTGAATAATAGGCATTGAACTTTTGCTTAATGTGTATCTCTTCTCTCTCTTCTAGCCCACCTGTATCTCGTTGTGCTGCTACTGACTTAGAAGCTCAAGGTGACCACAGCAAGGACACAACGTGATGTAGTTCTAGAGACACCATGCTGCGGTGAGGCAGGTAACCTGGGGATGGACTGGGAGAGATTGTTCAGCTCACCTCATATGCCCAAGAGGACACACACACACACACACACACACACACACACACACACAGGACCAGCAGCCACTCTGACATTTAGAGAGAACAGAATACTTCTGGGAATTATTCTCAGCTCTGACAGAATGAGTGATCTGAGTGTCTGCGTGTGTGTGTGTGTGTGTGTGTGTGTGTGTGTGTGTGTGTGTGTGTGTGTGTGTGTGTGTGTGTGTGTGTGTGTGTGTGTGTGTGTGTGTGTGTGTGTGTGTGTGTGTGTGTGTGTGTGTGTGTGTGTGTGTGTGTGTGTGTGTGTGTCTGAGGTGGGTGGGAGGGTGACATGGTGATATGCAGCGATGTCCTTGGTGTTTCAGTTGGTGCGGTCCTGTGTGGTCCTGTGTGGTGTGTTGCTGTGTGTGTGTGTGTGTGTGTGTGTGAGAGAGGAAGAGCAGACAACTGCATCTGCGTGCATGTGCATAAATGTGTGTGTGCTCGTGTGCGTATGTGTATGCATGCACATATGTACTGTATATGTTTGCATTTGTGTGTGTGTGTGTGTCCAGTATACACCTATGGTCAGTATGAGTGCAAGAGAACAGAGTCATAAGACTAGTAACTGGTGTGAGAGTCTTCGTGAGAACCCCCCCTCCCCCCTCGGTGAAATATTCCACAGGGACTCTTTTTCCCAGCCATCACTAAGCATGCATAAAGACCTGCTCCATCTCTTCACATACATCACATCTACCCTTCAGGCTTTCCAGCCCGTTGAGCTAAGTGGCATATTAGTAAACAGTCCTAGAAAAAAGACACATGTGCGTGCATGCATGTATGGATGGATGAACTCATACAAACACACACACACACACACACATTCACAAAGATGCATGGATACATAGACGATGTTCCGTGACTGATGGCCGTGTCCCTATAGGGGGCCACTGAAGCACAGTGCATGTCATTACCCTTATACACACAGGGAAACACTGAGAGAGAGGAGAGAAGGAAGGGGAAAATGAACACCCCACCTCCATGAGATGGCTCTCAGTCACAGACTTCACAGAGATAAAAAAAAAAGGGATGGATGATTTAATTCAGATGTCACTCAGAGTGTTTGGCATATTGCTGCACCGTGCCTAAATATACTAGAAACACCATATTTAACCTGTTGAAAAACATTGCTGGACATATCGGTTTATACCACTGATAACTTTACAGGATGATATGAATCAATTCCATTAGTATAAACCTAATTCAATTAACGTTAACGACGCTTCCTTGACTCGCGATCAGTTCTAAGTACACGCAGCAATAGAGTAGTTAAAGCAAAGTGTTAATATTGACATGGGCAGATTCATTTTTAATGATGGGTTTACCCACAGCATCACAGAAAAGTCACAGCAATTATTGAAGGCTTATATGCAGTAGAGGAACTGATTACTGAACTTGACGCTTAACTCTCTCCATTCTCCTTTCATCTTCCTCCTTTGTTCTCAAATCCCTACACTTTCTCCAGCCACTTTCTTCCTCTCTCTTCTACCCCTCTGCACGTCTTCTTCAGTGCCGGTCTCTTAGTGTCCCCTGTTTAACCTGTGAACCATCAACCTTAGCCTCTCAGCCTGTCTTCCCCATGTTTCCCATCTCCCCTCTCTCTCCCCAACATCCCCTGTCTCCCCTCCACCTCCACTGATAAAATGTACCATTTGGTGGACGCTTTTGTCCAAAGCACCTTACGGTACCTTGAGTGCATACATTTTTAGCATGCGTGGCTCCATTGGGAAACAAAACAAACCCCTATCCCAGGCAGGGTAAGTGCCATGCTCTACCCATGGAGCTGTATACAACACCACTCTCTACCCTCTCTCTCCATCTCCCCTCTCTCTCTCTCTCTCCCCCTTCTCCCCTCTGTGAACTCCAGACTACAATGAGGCCTCGGGGCACTGGGGAGAGTTCTCACTGAGCCAACTCTGGCTGATGCCGATTATCTAACGGGCCAATAATGAGCCCTCTCTTTGGGAAACAATCCAAGTAAAATGTGTGCACCGCTGATAACGTTTTCCAATCAGAAAAGCTTGCCTGCATGGCAACTATACGAGAAAATGAGAGTCAGAGAGACAGAGAGAGATAGGAAAGGAGAAAAAAATAGTTTAGAGTGTTTACTGCAAACGCAGCTAGGTGCTGAGATAATTTAGCAGCAAATGAATTCAATTTTATGTTCTGGTATTATTTTTCTGAAACCACATTTCTCATTATTGACTGATTCAATTCAAAGAAAAGCAGGCCTATTTACTTTCACCATGCCTTCTCTGCAATGGACACAATCCATTTCCCAGAAATTGAATCAGGGACAGTCAAGGACATTTCCTCTTCACCCATGGCAAAGGTCAGAGTGTCATACATAACAGTAATGTGCTGTCACTGTGTCACGAGACAAGCAAGGCCAGATACGACTGCAGAGATGGACATCGCAACAACCATCTAAGACAAGACAGGGTTCAAAATATTGAATGACTGAACACAGACTCAGTCAGATATCCACATAACTTTTTGGATGTGAATACACAGTACCTTCTTCCATCTCCTAAATTGCTCTCCACAAAGATGTCCTCCTATCCTTTTTCATCTCTCCAGCCTATCTGAGATTAGTAATTTTAGCCATACAAGCCCTGCCACAGTAGCAGGCTCAGCTGTTTCTTTACTTTGCTAAATAATCTCTTTTCACAAAGGAAAAGTAAAGCCAACATACCAAGAATGCCACTTAAGTTTCAACCACACTGACAGAAGCCAAGTGGGGAGGGGGGGGGGGGGGGGGCTTACTAAGGAAGGCAGCTTTCGAGTGGCTCTGGACACACACTCCTAACACCAATAGCAGCATCCAGGAGAAGTTCACTGTTTGCAGTATATGGAGGAGTCAATCTGTTGTTACACGGTAACTAGGGAGTAATGACACAGCCTGCAATATGCTACAGCAGTCTGACCTCAGCCCATTGTGATTCACATAGAGTGAGGCAGCGGGATACCTGTGAGTCACCTTCATGTGCTCTCTCAACAGGAACCACTTTTGATATGACCCTGATGGTGGGTGAAAACCTCCAGATCTGCAAAATGATCTTCTTTTGAAGGAATTTAGAAGTGCAAATCTATTTTCAGTTTCAACTACATTTTGATACAATAGGTTTTGAAATGGTTTCCTAACACACAGGCTCATAAAACCTGTGTCATCACCAAGTGATCCTTCATTTCAAGTAACAGCATAAAAGTCACCAGACAATGGTGATATTAGCTGTAAATGCAGTGTGTGCTGATGTACTAGCCTGGTGATGTATGTATGTTATGTGGATACAGTGGTGAAGCTCCACTGTGAGAAGGTGTGCCGCTGTATATTAAGAGGAGGCCTGGGAAAGCCGCCAGGGAGTGAGTGGCTATTTCTGCGGCAACAAAGACACAGAACTACAGAGGAACATCGTTCACTGTATTCCCCTGTGATGAGAGGAGAGCTGCATGCAGGGGAAATAAAGAGGAATAAAAAAAGACATAAAGAAAGAAATAATTAAGGCCAGAGCAGGCAGAAGGGAGGAGGGAGTTATATTTGGGAGATGTCAATTCAATTACTGGGATAGGGGGTTTGGCTGTGGGGGCCCTGGCTCCTCGTCCTGGCCAGGGACTCCTGAACCTAATTGGACACTATGACAGCTTGACTGGCAGCCATACCCCACTTACTCTACCTTAGTGTACAGCTTGTCTGTGTGTGTGTGTGTGTTGATGGCAGGCAGCATTCTCTGTGTGGATCTCAGTTGACAGATTTGACACTCATTGGCATATTACACCACAATCCACCATGTGTCCACCCACTCAGACGCACACACACCCAGACGAACACAAACAGACACACACACACACACACAAATTCACACAAACGTCGCTCAGAGGCCCCTGAGGCCGATCTACACGGTCACGGCTCTTCTCTGTCCTGGCCCCACAGTGGTGGAATGAACTCCCCACTGATGTCAGGACAGCAGAGTCGCTGCCCGTCTTTCACCGCAGGCTGAAAACCCACCTCTTCTAGAAACACTACCCTGACCCTTCCTCTTCTAGAAACACTACCCTGACCCTTCCTCTTCAACAAACACTACCCTGACCCTTCCTCTTCAAGAAACACTACCCTGACCCTTCCTCTTCAAGAAACACTACTCTGACCCTTCCTCTTCAAGAAACACTACCCTGACCCTTCCTCTTCTAGAAACACTACCCTGACCCTTCCTCTTCAAGAAACACTACCCTGACCCTTCCTCTTCGAGAAACACTACCCTGACCCTTCCTCTTCAACAAACACTACCCTGACCCTTCCTCTTCAAGAAACACTACCCTGACCCTTCCTCTTCAACAAACACTACCCTGACCCTTCCTCTTCAACAAACACTACCCTGACCCTTCCTCTTCAAGAAACACTACCCTGACCCTTCCTCTTCAACAAACACTACCCTGACCCTTCCTCTTCTAGAAACACTACCCTGACCCTTCCTCTTCAACAAACACTACCCTGACCCTTCCTCTTCAAGAAACACTACCCTGACCCTTCCTCTTCAACAAACACTACCCTGACCCTTCCTCTTCAAGAAACACTACCCTGACCCTTCCTCTTCAACAAACACTACCCTGACCCTTCCTCTTCAACAAACACTACCCTGACCCTTCCTCTTCTAGAAACACTACCCTGACCCTTCCTCTTCAAGAAACACTACCCTGACCCTTCCTCTTCTAGAAACACTACCCTGACCCTTCCTCTTCAAGAAACACTACCCTGACCCTTCCTCTTCAACAAACACTACCCTGACCCTTCCTCTTCAAGAAACACTACCCTGACCCTTCCTCTTCAAGAAACACTACTCTGACCCTTCCTCTTCAAGAAACACTACCCTGACCCTTCCTCTTCTAGAAACACTACCCTGACCCTTCCTCTTCAAGAAACACTACCCTGACCCTTCCTCTTCGAGAAACACTACCCTGACCCTTCCTCTTCAACAAACACTACCCTGACCCTTCCTCTTCAAGAAACACTACCCTGACCCTTCCTCTTCAACAAACACTACCCTGACCCTTCCTCTTCAACAAACACTACCCTGACCCTTCCTCTTCAAGAAACACTACCCTGACCCTTCCTCTTCAACAAACACTACCCTGACCCTTCCTCTTCTAGAAACACTACCCTGACCCTTCCTCTTCAACAAACACTACCCTGACCCTTCCTCTTAGCACTTGCTTATTTGCTTCACTTATTTGTCTCATTTGTTTAAATAAAAGTAGGTAGATAACTTATTGCTCTTTTACCTCAGCACTGGTTCTGCTCTTAGTTGCTTGTTTAGGAAGGAAATGCACTTACGATTTCTGGTGACTAGTAGTTCTCTACCTACCTACGTTGAATGCACTTATTGTAAGTCGCTTTGGATAAAAGCGTCTGCTAGATGACTGTAATGTAATGTAATGTAATGCATACATACACATAGACATGCACAGGTACACAAACCTCAGATCAATCAGTTAGGGCTGGCCTCACAACACACACACACACACACACACACACACACACACACACACACAGCTCCAGTGTGACTGATAGATGCGTGCAAGTGAGCTTCATTTTCAGGTCCTGAAAAGGCAGCTTCTGTCAGCGAGTGGTGATTTGGGGAAAAAGGAGGCAAAATGTGGTATTGAATTTAGAAAACAAGCTATTGATTGCAGGCTGAGAAGCGAGGGTGTTTGTAACTGCACAGCGGTGGTTTGGATTTGAGCATTGAACTGAATGCTAATGAAGGGAAGCAGCTAGCTTCACATTTAATTAGTTCAAAGTGCATTTTACATGAGTATACTGCAGTAAATTCAGCAATGACAGACTAATAGGAGGAGAAAAGGAAAGAAAGAAAGAAAGAAAGAAAGAAAGAGAAATAAAGAAAGAAGTTAATATATAATAAATAACTACTGACTCTGATCCATCATGTCCCACTGGTCTGGCCCTACATGACTGTTTGCTGATGGATCCATGCTGTTAACACACAATAAGGCCTAATGCACTTCCCACGGCTGACAGACATGCATATTGGCTTTATGATAATACAGTGCAGGTGGCAAATCGATAGAGTCAACACGATAAAGCCACTCGTATTGTGTCTCACAGTGCATGTCAGACAATATGAGCTTGCTTTAAGCCATTCACATCTGCAGAGTGTAGTTGGCACGACTCAAAAGGGAATATAAAAATACTTGTTTCCATCCTTGCTACCATCCATCCGCCCATCTATCCTCTCCAGGAAGAAACTAAACAAACAGATGCCTGGTTGTGTTTCGGCTCTGTCGATCACACCCCGACTGCACCCCAGGCACACCCTGCAATCAAACACTGATAGGCACACACACACAGACATAGATAACCCCTCAGGACATCATGACCCTATTTCATTGCATCCACTTCAAAAGGACAGTTTGCTAATATGTGCTTCTATAGTCATTCTGTGTGTTCATGAATTGCCTGTAAGCTTTTATGTATAACAAAGCCCTGGTGTACTGAGAGAAATTTACGATGGCTGCTGTGAGCTGCAGTGGACTCTGTCATGTTCCAGCATCCTTGGATAACCCAATAGAGCAACTCACAAACACAATTACCTCAGCCTCCCATCAACACACACACACACTCCCACACACACACACACCACAAACCACACACATAAAGGCATATTTATGACATCTGGACAGCTTACGCCATGTGGAGCCCAGACCACACTGTGGACATTTGTGTCCTTTCAAGCACCACACTTTCATCTCCGGAGTGGTTATTATTTCCTGAGGCACTTTCACCGATAAAAAGGTTTTTTCTTCATCTGTACAGAATGAGGCCTGCATATAAACTTATAGCTACACAAAAATGTACACAGAGGCACTCATGTACAGTGCACCAAAGCATTTGCTCACATGCACGCAAACAATCCCACCAGCTGACAGAGAGAGAGAAAGCGATAGCAGGGAAAAGCTTAATGGAGAAAATCACATTGCTCTACTACTACGCCCTTGCTCTGGTCACCTTGGGCTTCTAGTAGCAGAGGAATGCGATGGAGAGAGAGAGAGGGGGGGGGGGTGGGGGGGTATTTGTCACAGCCAGACATTGTGAGGCCGGGGTTGGATGACCTGGGTGATTGCGACATTACAAGACTTGCAGCGTTTTGCTCCAGCAATTACTGCATTTTAACTCACTGATTTCCCCTCAAAGTGTGGCGACTCCCGGAAGAGTTTCAGCCACAAACATACACATGAATACACAGACAGACACACACAGACAGGCATACGCATTCATACATCCTAGCATGCACATCACACATGGGCACACACACAAGCACACTGTGTGCACACACACGCTAAGCACCAGCAGCAGCTACAAGCCACGTAGAATAATAATGATATTGCATTCAGCTGAAGGGAAAAATGGCTCATCCATTACAAGACGGGCAGGGCAGTCAGGAAGCCATTTCTCATGGCAGTCAGCTTTGGAGGCAAACTGTCTCACAGCATAATAGCAAAAATGCCTGTCAGATTATAGACCAAACCATATTTGCATACCAATGCATGGTAGGAAATAGTGTGTGTGTGTGTGTGTGTGTGTGTGTGTGTGTCTATAGGTGCCAAGTGTATGTGTGTATAGATGAGCACCATCATGACCATGTAATGTATTCATTCCCAGGCTATCCGAGGTAAAGAACACAAAGTTTCCGTCGTCATTGCAGGGCTTTCAAGATACAATAGGAAGTATAATAGTCCTCTCTAACAAGCCCCAGTGGAACCTTCCAGAAGAATACACTCGACCCATCACTCCTCTCTACTTCAATGTCAGCTTTGCATCCTTTTGAAGTGCTGGGTCGAATTTGTAAAAGTTGACCTTACCATCTACCGCAAATGAGTTTGTTTTCAAAGGCTTGAATGTGAATGCATTAATGTTGAGTCGTGACCTTACAGTCAGACTCATTGGGCATCAGACAAAAGTTAAATTCTGAATTATTTGACGGTATAGAGAAAAATTGGACGGCATGCGTCATACATGCTGGAATTGAACGCACGACATCACAAGGAAGTGATCTGCGTCTAAGGCTGCTGAGGCGCTAGGATGGCCAGTCAACTCTTCAATAACTCAGTTTAATGAAGTAACAAACCCTAGTGACAGCGATGACAGTGACTTACACAGCCCTGCCACTCAACCCATTTCCTCCCATTGGTAACCAGACATTGACTTATAGGTCATGTTGTATGGCCTTAGGTACAGAGAGGGACGGCTCCTTGTACATTAGGGACCTCTGTGTGTGGTAGTGTGTGTGTGTGTTTTGCAGCATGGTGGATGAGGAAGATCCACCACTGGTATCACAGAATGCTTTAACACACTGCCACACCTACACACACACACACACACAGAAACAGGTTTTATTACATTTGTAACCCATTTAGGGCGTAATTTGTATTACATTTTGACGAGTTATCAGTTGCTACACACGTACTCACTCCATTCATTCATACAATAATAATGAGGCAATTTCTCTCTTTCTCTCACACACACTTACACACTCCTATAACAGGTCTAAAACAAGGCACTGTGATGTGTCGCGTCGCACTCAGTTGAGACCAAACACACACCGGCGGATCAGAAACCCGACAGGCAGTGTAGTGATGCATGCAAAGGCACGCTGTGTGTTTCATTCACCATCAACCTTCATAACCCCAACGCTCAACCCAACAGACAGCCTCAATGGAAGCCACTTATCTCCACATCTGATAGTACTCAGCTGTCTCCCAGGGCTAAGGGGGCACGTTCAAGAAGGGCAAAATAACACTAAGTGGTTGCGAACTGTAGTGCACAGTTTTTTCCTCCTTTTATCGATCACAACCAAGGAAAGCGTAGCACATGCAAGAACAGCAAAATGAAAGCAAGTTGTATTAACCCCTGAGAGAAAACACTGAAACATAGCATGGGAGTAATATTTTTAAACTTTGCTCGTGCAACCTTGCAAGTTAATTAACCCTCTGAACCTCAAGCGATTTCTGAGCCATTTTTTTTCCTTTCAACTTTTTACTCACTGTGGACTCATTTTTCACTGCAGTATATAACTCCTGCATCCCTATGGAATCGGAAGTATGGCTACAAGAAATGTGAATCAAAAATGTCTTTGTGCAGTATAAAACAGCTATAATTCCATAAATCATAAAGAAAGAAAAAACGGAAATTCTTGAATTTCTTTGAAAATCTATTTTACAAAAAAGAAAAACAACAGAATCTCCATTAAAAATATTTTTTTCCCAGTGTCCACATGACATGAGGCCTCCACATTCTTCATATACTAAGATATTTACGTATTTACAACTGCTACAGGCATTTTCAAGCATCTTGTATCTATCAGGTATACCGAGTTACCAAGTAATCAAGTTATTTTTGATGAAATCTCAGTATTTTGATCTTAGATGCATTCATTTTTCCCGACGCAACCGATACCGCAACAGGAAGCATTCAGCGATCTCCAATTGTGCCAAAGTGCACAGAATTCTTTGCTTTTTACAGGATCTAGCTCTGACAAATGGTTTCATTTTGGTGATTTTCTTTTACATAATAAAATGTCTGTAGGGTTAAGAAGAAACTCTCATTTACAACGAGGGCCTAGACCACATGAAAAATACAACAAAACTAAAAGAAACAGAAAAGAACATTCAATTTAGGAAGACAATAATTCTTATGCACACAACAATTTGCTGTTTGCTGTTGCTGTTTGAAAAATATTAAAACCAGAACAAAATGATCAAACAAAGCTGAGACAACAACAGCAATGAAAAAAAAAAAAGAAATCATACAAATACCAAAAGCTCTTAGTAACTTCAAACAGTGTTTATCCAGCCTAGCCAAATGATCCAACTGTGCTCAAACATGACCTTCCAAAGAGACGCAGTGCTGTGAAGACAGAGCCTTTAAAGTTCATCATGACCCAGTCTCAGTGGGGGAAAGCTTTTCATAAAACAGACAGAAACAAAGAGCAGGCCTATTTATCCACTAGCACTCTTTAATGAGTCTAAATTCATTAAAAACTGTTGGGGGAGGAGGGGGGGGGGATGCTTTTGTTGTGTGTTGCAGCTTAATTATTCCTCAGGGGAACGAAGACAGTTCCAGAGAAACAGAAAGTTTGGGGTTTAGCAGCTTTACCAGTCTCTCTTGGTCCCTGGTAGTGCTACAACGTTGGAAATCTACAGTCTGTTGGCAGCTGAGACAACCAAATACACAAAAGCTGATTTGACTAACATCATGACTTTCAAACAACAACACAAAAAAGTTTCATTTAAAACTGGTTCACAGAAACACGTGCGCTAGTGCTTTTCATGTGCTCGGGGGCAGATGGGGTATTATTGGAGTGGCATAGAGCAACAGTAAATATCCACATGCTCACAGGTCCAACCTCAACACCATCTAGCATCTCAGTGAGGCTACATCCTCACAGACGCCACACAGCAGCCAGCCCTTACGCAGGTGCTCTGTCCCAAGCACTTTAACATTGTCTTGAATGAGAATCTACAAGCAGGAAACAAGTGTGTGCTCCACTAGCGTTACTTTTCCATGCTGCTCCAGGTGTATCTTTACCACTAAACACGGCAGTGATGATCACGCTGCTTCAGAGTGTGTCTGCCCGAGTTCCCCCGTTCTGTGTTTCCCCCCTGAAGGGAACCTCATTTATGGGGCAGCATAAATTCTCGTTAAAATCCAAGACTGTGGATAGACGAGTCAGTCCGTCCGTGTGAACTGTGCTGGCAAAGTGTCTGTCTGATTTAACTAACATGACTGATTGTTCCCCTGAATCTCTTGTGGACGTTAATGAGAATTATCCAGGCTGGCATTGACACAGACTGAGGGAAAAAGGGAGCTGAGCCGCGACAAAAATATATTACAAAATGGTTTCAAACATATGAACTAGTCAAGGTGCCTTTGATTTATGTTGCCAGAAACAGACTCAAAAACGGACACATCACTTGCAGCACTGCTGCAGATAAATCAAGCGCTCAGCAGCTATTCAAAATGTATTGAAATACTGTGCCCAGAGATAATCAAGTCCCCTGCTGGTCTATGATCGAAGAGAGCTCTCTCTCTCCTGTGTCTCCCCCAGTGTCTCCCTCTCTTCTTGGCCACTCTCTAAATAAAAAGAAAAAAAACTAAAGGCGAGTAAACAGCTCACTGCTTTCAGGAAGAGAACTACCAATTAGCAAGAGAAGAGGAAGCTTGCTGTCATGGAGAGGTTGGTGTGTCTCTACAAATGTAAAAAAAAAAAAAAAAAGGAATGAAAATCCAAAGCACTGCAGAAACAAAAGGTATATTTTACTGGCAAAGCATGAAGTTAAAAATGCAGCAACAGCCTTGTAGCCAGTTATTTATCACCTAGCATTTTAGCCTGGTCTGGACGGACGGGGTGAGATGGGGACACCGTGTTCCTTAAAGCAGCGTGGTGACAGGTGATGAGAAGACAACACTGCTGCCTCGAGCTACAACCATACTGCGACAGACAGAAGATGACAGACACCAATGACAGGGGACAATCCCATGATCTACTGGAGAAGGGGGGTGGGGGGGGCGTTGGAGAGAGGGAGAGAAAGTGAGACAGGGTGAGTGAGATGAGAGAGAGAGAGAGAGAGAGAGAAATGTAGGGAGACAAAGGGAGAGAATTAGGGGATTATTGGAAGAAACAAACGGGGGGTTTTCAGATGAAAGACAGGAAGTGGCGGAAAAGAGGGTAAATAGAGTAAGGCAGCTAGAGGGGCTGCCTTCGTGTGTGCGTGTGTGTGTGTGTGTGTTTGCATGTCTGTGTGCTGTATACTGTGGATGAGTCATAGCTGGATGCATGATGATTGCTACCAGTCACTGGGGCTTTCACAGCCAGCGTGGAGAAAACACCCAACAACTTCTGATCCACAAGCTCACTGCACTGCATCTCACACACACACACACACACACACACACACACACACACGCTCATTCATTTCTAATAGGGGAGTGATGTTTTAATGATGTTTTTACTGCAGTCCACACATACAGTACATTCACATATTCTTTCTCTCTCTCCCCCCTCTTCGCTCCATCACTCCCTCCCTGGCAGTGGTTTTCTGTTCATTGTAGTGTTGTGGATTGTGTGTATTTTCTTCATATTTTGTCTTCATTCCACGTTGCCTTTGAGCGTGTGATGCGCATGAGCCTCTCTCTATTTGTGTGTGTGTGTGTGTGTGTGTGTGTGAGAATGTGCATCCCAAACACCCAACCAAGTGTGCACACATGGTTGGGATAGAATGTAGAAATGAGCATTCATGCTCTATGGCTTAGTACTGAACAAATCCCTATCTTGACATTAATCCCTATATTAAGACAGGCTTAGATGCTGCATAATGATACCTTGCTGGTTATGAGCATGCAGAGTCTGAACAGAAGACAATAATTCCACTGTTGTTTACACATATATACATATATTATGTCAAATTACATATCCAATATCTGGCTTAATTTGTTTGGAGCCTAATTTGTCCGTTTCCTGGAGATGATAATGGTTATAAATGAGGTGCATAGCAAAGGGCGCTGAGTCTTAGTTTGCAATGTAAAAGCAATAATGGGAAGACGAGGTTCGTCATGTCAGTGTGGTGAGGCGCTCATATACGTGTCAGCCATGCTGATGAATCTTAATCCTGAATCTACTCAAGACTACAACCAAAGCCAATCTCATTAACAGGTGGCCAGGGAGCGCCGGGCACCATCGCCATGGCAACAGGCAATGACTGACAAGGTGGTGGAAGTGAGGGTCGGAGATGGTGACAGTGTGGGGGTAATTAAGGAACATTCTCTTAAACTTTGCACACACACAGACACGCGCGCACACACACACACACACACACACACACACACACACACACACACACACACACACACCCACTGACTGCACTGCACCACCGCTCCCTCTTTCTCCCGTATCACTCTTCAGGTTTTTTCCGTCTCTCGTCTGTCTCTCACTCTACTTTCTCCGCGTCTCCATATCACCTCCAGTCTTTTCTGCTCTTCTCTTCCATACACTCGCACACAGTCATACACACCAACACTCCTCAGGTCTGACACCCCACACAGAGGTGGGCTGTATTACTCTATGAATCACTGCTGCACCCCGCCGCTCCCCCGGCTACACTCGTGTCCCACACAATTCAACACGCACGTGGCTGCAGGCCTCATAGTCCTGTCACTTCACACCTCTCACAGCCCTACAGACCAGAGAGAGGCTTCATCCACCCCGGCAGAGTCAGCCAAATTCAGTCTCTCTTCAGAAAGCAGTGTTACAGGGCACCGGGGGCCAAGCAATAATCTGTGTTAAAATACACGGAAAAACAATTAGCAGTGTATGAAACAGGACTGCATTTGAAGTTTCTTTGCAGGAGCTAGCGAAGACCATTGAGCATCTACTTGACATTATGACAAACTATCTGAACATTGTAACATTATAGTTTACAATATTGTTAAACTATATTCAACGTTATGACATAGCTGTAATAAAGTAAGTCACTAGAGGTACAGCAGGCACTGTAGAGTCCCTGGGTGTTTGTTAGAGCAGAGGCAAACATAATTCGTGCCACTGCAGCCGCCGGCTAGTACAAAACAATAAAGTATCTGTAGTTAAATTGAGGCCATTAAATATCACTGCAATATAAAAATCAGGTTTAAGAGGACAACATACTCCAACTGGTGCAAGGTAATCCTCCCAGTTGTTTGAAGAGAGTTGAAGGAAAGGGCAGAGGATGGACAAACGTTTGGGCCAAGTCACCAGAAGTCAATTCATTTCCTCTAGAGCCGACAAGCTTGTCAGCTGAGAAAAGTTATTGGCCACGGCTGAACTTTTTGCTTCCTTGTTTTGTAGACAGTAGATCTGTCTGGCAAAACGGCCGAGAAGTTGATTACAGCCATTCAAAGCTTCCCAGTTCTGTACAAGTTTTATTTTTATAGGCTCCAGGAATAATCGCCAAAAAGGAGAAAATCCATAATTTGAGTCGATGGTAAACTCTGAATTTTTTTTCTGTTTATTTTCGATTCATGCTACCTAATTAGAGGTTGTCCGCTAGCTGTGTTAACACAACGACATAATGTTATGAAAGCCAATACCAAAACAGAAATTGTATTTGTATTTGTTCTGTAAAGCAAATTACTGTTGTTAAGGGCACTTCATAAATATATCTGACTTGACTTGGAGGTGAAGAGAGAATGCCTTATGCTTCTACAGCAGCAGGTAGTACAAATTTAGACAATAAAGTGTCATTAATACGAAGTGAGATTAAATTACACTGCAGCATGACAATACCTTACAGCAAGATCCCTTTCAGGCAGAGACTGAAACTGAGTATGCTCGGTGTTGCCTGGGGGCACAGCGCAATAAAATTGCAACTTCAATCCTCGTCATGTAAGGACCCTCCAGAAACAGGGCCATGATCTATTATTTATGAAATAATTATCGGGCCTTTGCCGCACAGGCCCCTATGCTCCTCTGCCTGAGGAAAATCAGACATCTTCTAAATCACTTAAAACACATTTTAACCTACAAGCTTTTACATTATTTCTTTTTCATCGATTTGATTTTCAAATTCACCCATTTTATCCTTCTGTAACCTTCCCTGTTTGAATTGATGTCCAGCCATTTTTATGTTTTTTCTTACTGGCTAATTGGATTATTATTGTTTTATAGTATGTACAACATTCTGTAACTCTCACTGTTTCAAAGTTTACATTTAGGTTTGTTATCATTACTATTAAATACTACTTTAGAGTACAATACAGTAGGTTGTACCCTAGCTGGAACAGGGTAAGTCGTCCAGGGGTCTAAAGGTAGAGTAGAGGTGAAGGAGCCCCAGGGGGAGTTCAAGTGGAGAAGAGTACTCTAACTCCAGCTCTACATCCCCGTGCTAACCCAACCAGCATGACGCAATCAATGGCTGAAGCCCACTGACATTCAGACTTGAGACAGAAAGGCAGCGCTGGAGTTGTCTGACAATCTTGTTTTCCCTTTGCTCCTGACTTTTTCTTTCCTTTTGAAGTGCCATTTTCCGATATATTGAACGCACCCAAAGTAAGAAAATGTACAAAACATCAAGGCTGATCGCTCTTTCCATGAAGACAGGTGAATCCACACAAAAGTGATGAGCGGTTATTGATTTTAACCTTTTGCATCCACTTCAGTCCTGATGGGGAGATGTGGAGGAAGGAGACAAGATTGTGCACCTCAGCATAGGAAGGCCATTCTGAGTTGTCTCTTTACCTGACACTTTATGATTGGTAATGTAGCACAGTGTACCACTCATAAGGGCTCGTACCAGTATTATATTCTGGAAGGGTACAGTTTGTGCTGAGCATCTACAGTGCTAATGGTCTCTCTATGGAGAACAAATGCATAATATTAAAGTTGAGAAATTTCTCACAATTAGGGGTAAATTAAAAAACCATGTAAGAGAAAAGAAGCAGAATGAATGAATTATTGCCCCCGTGTAATATTCAACTGTGCTTAACTTATCGGTTTAAAGACGTTCTTGGTGCTCTTAGTCAACGCTGGAGAATAGACTAGAGGAGGGAAAGTGTCTGTTATTATTAACGTGAACGTTTTTTTAAGACAAGACGATCCCAGGTGGGTATGTGCTGAGAAGGCTATTACTTATCATCAACAGAAACCATGAAGGCACGTTATGAACTTATTGGACCATTTCGCCTGCACGTCTCAAGGAAGATAATACAGAAAAACAAGCTACTTCAGCCAAACCTACGTGAAAATCGTGTATCATAAAATGGCACTGAGTTGAAATATCGCGCTTCATAAAACTAACAAGGACCAAAGGGTACACAAACACAATCAGGTCTGTTCACATTACTTCTGGCCCATAAACAAACATCAGTGAGACCTTACATGGGTAGGGCAGATACAGAAGCAGCTGCTGAACTCAATTGTACTTTAGCACTGCATTGTAGTGCAGTGACCCAGGGCACACATGTCATATCACCGCTAACAGCAGTCCAGCCAATTTAACTTCACACACCCACTGAGCACGCCTCTAAATCAGCGTTTAATCACTAGAATGACAAGCTCAGCTAATTACTGCCCCCCATGCCCCACCCCCCATCCTCCATCCTCCATCCTCCATCCTCCAACCTCCCGCTCGCTTCCCCTGTCAATCCTTGCTCCAGCGTGCTGCCTGCTCAAGTGCTCGGGCTACGACTGGCTATTTCGAGCCGTGCTGTCGTCTGGAACTATGTTATGTGAGTGTCTTCTTCGGCCTGTTAATTATTAGGATTATCTCACATCGCTCACAGTCGAGATTCACTGCCCTTTTTTTACACGTGTACAATCTGACACGCCTGTCCGCCCTGTGGTTGGCCGCTCCCGGCAAGAACGTGGGCAAGTTGGACTGGATGTCCCCTGGGGTTTCTCTTTGCACAGTGTTGTGATCGAAATGCTTTACAGTGTTAGCGTTAGCTTGGTAGCAGTACTTCAGGTTCAATCATACCAACAAACAAAGGATAATCTCCTCTCTTTTCCAACCTCTCTTTTCTTTCCTCTTTCAATCAGCTCTGCACACAAGGCCGCAGGCATGAACACACAAGCACAGACCCAAACACACACAAACAAACCCTGCACTTCAATGAACAAACACCACGTGAACATACACACACTTACACATGGCATGATAAATTTGTTTTGGATTCGTTTTGGATTGCAGAATTGTGTCCCTGTCTGTCTGTCTGTCTGTCTGTCTGTCTGTCTGTCTGTCTGTCCTGAGGCGGCCCTGGAAATGAGAGTGAGGAGGGATGATTAGTTTTCACTAGGACACACACACAGTCACACACACACACAGGAGTGAGAGGAAGCAATAGAGAGATTCATTAACTTTTCAGCCACATATCAAATGAAATTCTTAACAACATGCTCTGAAATGCCACACTGAAGCTTGATGAAAACTTTATGGAATACGGATACAAAAGTGTGACGACAAACTTTCCCCACGAATCACAGCTTTCTACATAGCGTCACCGAGAATGATAACCAGCCACCCAACTGCAGTATAGCCATAACGACGTGAGACAATATGGGGAATTCACACGTAGGAAATGAAGCCAAGCAGAGAAAACAGTTGATGAGTCAATGAGTTGGAACATTGCTAAAAAAGAAAGTTTTACTTTTGTACTTTTGTACCACTTTTAATGTGCAATGACACCTGATTCCAGAGGAGGGTGCTAAAGTGGTGGAAAAAAAATAGTATAAAATTAAAACGATAAATCAAATCAATATTTGTAAACAATTCTCCAATATATTCATGACAGGAGGTACCAGTGATACATTATCTGTTATGGACCCCTTCATCCCAGGGAGGTAACTAAAAGTCAAAGACACAATGTCGAATTTCCCCTCAAATTGAGTGAATTCTTCACGTAACTAGACATTGCGGCCGGTTCAATACATTCCAAACACAGACAGTGATATCAGATTAACGTCATACTGCTGACAGAGGTCATTTTTCATGTTTTGGCAGCAAAGCAGGAAAGACCAGGTCTGAACTACATGTGTTAAAAAAATCAGATTTGAGTAAGTAAAGAAAAAGTAATGTGTGTAATTCAGCCTGGCCTGTGGTCAGCCAGTGAGACAGGAGACGTGCAGCCATCTGAAGACAGCCCAGGCCTGCTAACATGGACAACAGTGCTCCCTATGGGCTCTGCAGAGAAGGTCATCCACCAAGACTTTGCAAACCACTGGGAGGGTTTTGGAGACGGGGGGGTGCATTTTACTGGTCTAGAAGAATCTAGACTTTCCAAGCCACCGTTCTTTGACCTCTAGAAAGAGACATCAATTTCATAAAGGAAAAAAAAGGTTGTGTTGTTGGATAAGTATCACATCACCAAGTATGATCTCAAAAACAAAAAATGGTCCAGAATCTTTTTCTGGCTTCCTACATACAACACACATCCTCTGCAAATCAATTTTCACAATGCAGCTTGCCGTAGTGCCTGGCAACCCCTCGAAGAGCAGTGGCACAACTCCATCAACATATTTGGGCTAGCATCTCATAACCTGGCAACGCTGCAGGGCAGCTGTGCAAAACCCTCAGCACAGAGAACACAGTCATAAAACACACAATCCGTCTCCATTGAAACAGTGGGAATCAACAGGGTCATCTTGACCCTGTCCAGTCACCCTAATCCTACACACTAACATCCAGTCAGCGTCGCCCACCTCCATCTGGAAGAAAGCCTCAAAATGAGGAAAGCAGGCGGTGCTACGACAAAATATTGAATTTGTCATGTTTTATGATTTTATTGGTTTATCAATTTGTTTTTCCCACAGTAGCTGAAGAGGTGGGTATGCTACTGAAACAAGGCGGGCAGACTCTGACTCCAATTTCATTTATATTTTATTGCAATTACACTCTCAGAAAAAAGGGTACACAATTGTACCCTTTGTCACTGGGGAGGGTACAGCCCCAGTGACAAAGTGACAAAGTGACAATTGTGTACCCTTTTTTCTGAGAGTGTAGGCTGAATGTTGGCCATATGTCCTCAACTACACCTGACCACAACCATGATTGCAGATGTAGTGCTGGCGGGGATCCAGTGCTGAACTAATGCGTACCAGTAGATGAGTAGTGAGACTCCATCACCCCAGCCTTAGTCCACCTATTCAATGATATACCGCCCAAACATTAAGGGAATTGTTTATGATGGCTGAACATTACTAGGGGAGTGATGGACTACAGAGGTGAGAGCAGGGATATTGGAAAGGCTTCAACGGAAGCTATTGAGCCCGTGAAAATGGGCTATTTCAGAGGGAAGGTATTAGCAATCGTGCCAAAACCGCAGAACATCAAAGAGAGAAATGTAGAGAGAGAGAGAGTGTGTGACAGAGAGAGAGAGAGAGAGCCTGCTGCTTACAGAGAAGTGGGAGGGAAGGAAAAGACTGATCAGGTATCGAAACCAAAAGCCAAGGCAAGCAGACGACCCGCAGCCATTCTTTATGCTGAGTCATCATAAAAAGAAACCCAGCAGTGAGTTAAATCAGAGGTTTCTAATCAGCCTGCTCTCCAACTCCTTGACTCAGCGAGTAATTGGAAGTAAGCAGTGATGCTCCAACCCCGAGCGGAGCTCCTCTACTGACGACGTTCTGCCGACAAGAGTGGCTTGAATTACAGCACTTTGCTGAGGCGGTGATCACAAACTGCTTGTTATTGAGATATTTCACCACATTGCTACATCTCACGCCTCAGAAAGAAGCTGAGCTAGTGTTTGAGGGAAGTAGAGAAGGAGACGAGTATGGATGGATTATGACCGTGGAGGAACACGACAGACACTTTGTCTTTCTGCTGGGTTTGTGTTGTTGAGTCCAATACAGTCGCATCCCCTAAAATACAATCTCCATTAATCAAAGGGGGTGTGACTCCCCGAGACACAAGATAAATCATCAGCACTACGCCACAGCATAAGATTAAAAGGCACTAGCTATATCTAATGCAATGCCCCCTAAGCACAGCTCTTCAGTCTGTGTGCTTTATTAGAAAGACACAGACTAATACTGTGTTATTTACAGATACTGACCTGAATTACAGACATCTTCATCATCAATATAGTATATTATAACCCTCTTTCTTTCTCACAGAAACACATGCACACGTACAAACACAATCAGGGATTTGATTGGGAATGCACACGCACACATAAACACACAAACTCTCTCTCTCTTCTCTCACACACACACACACACACACTCACAACAGCTGCTGTGGCAAGTGGGCAGCAGCCTCCGCTAATGGGGCAGTGAAAGCAGCATCTGCATCTCCCGTCTCTCATCAAGGACAGATGAAAAACATCCTCAACAGTTTGTCTTCCCTCCTCTCTCCTGTCCTTCCGCTCAATCTTTCCCTCTCTCTCTCTCTCTCCACCTCACATACCTCTCCACGTCTCTCCTCACCCTCCCTCTCTCTCTCCCTCTCTCACAACTTTTCTGCTTCCCTCTCATCCCTCTCTCCTTGTCCACCTTTCCTCCCAAGCTGCTGCTCACCTCCTGCCTCGCCCTGTTATCTCCCCCTCTCTTCCTTTCCTCTCTCTCTCTCTCTCTCTCTCTCTCTCTCCTAATCTCTCCCTCCACTCCTCCACAAATCACACATAAGACGTCAGGTTTCAGCTGTGGCTTATCCCCTGTCTTAGACTGCCAGTTTCAGACAAACAGACGAGGACGTGGAAGAGCACAAGAGGACTTGCAGGTGACGTGTAAAACATTAAGGATGAATAATGTGTTCGATAGTGCAGAACAGTTTGGAGTAGAACTGACCCCCGCAGCACACACAGCATTGGGTCCCCAAGGTCCCACGAGGTTCCTGGGTCTCCAGAAAATTTCATTTATCAATTTAAAATGACGACTGGCTCTCAAGAGCTGCTGGATTTCTGTCCCCCAAAGGAAGAAACATTGATCTGCACTCTGTAATACAGTAAACCTCTGCAGCCTACAGTGGGAAAAAGGCACCACTTCTGTATGTACTTCAAATGTTGGCGTAACAGAGGTGTTCCAATCCCAGTAATACAGGGTCACCCGCTGAAAACGGTCCTGCAGTCAAGCAATCAGTTGTAGTTTAGTATGCTGCTTGCCTAAAACTCCTTTTTCCCTCTGAGCTAAAGGGTTTCACATTCATCACAAGGGGAAATGGAGAGGACCGAAAATTGCAGCTATAAATTACAGATTCTTTTTTACAGCATAAACCATTTTAATGGTGCTTCGCTGAAAAAAGGTCTGGAACCGGAAATAAAAGGCCCCGCTGTCTGTGACGGTTGTGCTGCCAGCATGCCGGATACATTCACAGAACATGTTGTTGTTGTTGTTGTTGTGTCTGTCTGTCTGTCTGTCTGTCTGGGTTTCCTCAGGAGATGAGTGTGGGAAGCGCTGATTAGTTGTCACAGGGATGGTCTCAGCTAGGAAATCTTAGCTGGCAGATTCCCACACACACACACACACACACACACACACACACACACGCATTTGAGGAGAGCAAGCAAATACAGAGAAACTCATTAGGTTTTCACATGGCTGTCAAGATTCCTGAAATTGTACTTTTCTGAAATTACATCAAAGTTTGATGAGTGCTATGAATTATGGATACAAAAGAAAAAGGCGGAGACTGATTTCCATTCGTTTTTACCCGAAAATCTATAATTTAACAAAGATAATGTATTTCACACTGTGTGCAAAACAATGCAGACTTATTATATTGGGGTCAATGTACTTAAATTACTGAGATGTAACAATAATTGTAATCAATCAAATGAAAGAAAAAATAAGAACCAACATAATGAGAAGGAAATAAGAAGTGATTTAAAAATATTCCATTATCGTTCTGTGTTCCCATTGTAAGATACACATTGATCAAATGGATGCATTGAGGTGAATAAAATTTTAAATGGATTACCCGAGAGAGAGAGGGAGAGAGAGAGAGAGAGAGAGAGAGAGAGGGAGAGAGAGAGAGAGAGAGAGAGGGAGAGAGACTTAAGGTTAAACACAATCCCAAGGTGTGTGTTGTGTGTTGTATTGACTGATGAGAGGTGAAGAGTCCAGAGGGAGATATTGATCAGGTCCTGTCCATTTCCCTAAGGGGAGCCAGCAGGGCCCAGTTTCCCAACCCCAAAACGCACACGCGCGCGCACACACACACACACACACACACACACACACACACACACACACACACACACAGACACACCTCGCATGCCAGAGCCAATGGAGGAGATGGAGAAAATGAGAATCAATGGCCTTCCAAAATCAACCCTGAGAGGTCTTAAACATGAGCCAGGACTCTACCCACCCCGCCCCCCCCCAACCCCCCACCCACCCCACCCCATCCTGCGACTCCAGACCGAGGCCTGGCCCGCTCTGTCCCCTAGCTAACCTCACCATTAACTTCACAGCCAACGGTACAAATGAGCCTTTGTGTGCTGTGCCCTTTCGTCGGATCAATCCTGCGACTGGATTCCCTTTGGCTGCTCCCTGGACTGAGACGAGCAGCCCAGTTAGGTAACTATATATATATGGATCTGATTAGGGCCGCCTCATGAATTAGTGCTCTTGTGGTTTGGGGTCTGAGATGCTGGAGATGGGAGATCCCCATCTAATTGGCTAAGAGGCAGGATGAAGGGAGTGTAGGACTGTGGGGAAAGCTCAGCACTAATTTCATTTAGTATGTGTGTATATATGTGTGTGTGTGTGTGTGTGTGTGTGTGTGTGTGCAAAACGGACAATGTACTCCAAACACTATCATATATTGTATCTTGCAGAATCACCATGTTGTTGTGTCATTGAAGATGTGCTGTGCTGTAAACAGATTACCTCTACTGCCCACCAGCATGCTAACAAGCCCCTCAGCTGATGTATTGCTTAGTTCAAGAGCTTTCACAGGGAATGACGCACTCGCTAAATAATTGGTCTCCAAACCGAGGCATGCTAGTAAGCCCTGTAAAGCAGAGCAACTGTTAATCTTAATTCTGCGGCACACATTTCCAAGGCATAGTTAATTATCAGTTGCTTAGAAAGTTCAGATTCTAGCATGATCGTACAAGAGGCGATAGAAAAATAGGAAAAGCTCCTGACTAAGAAGATTTTATTTCATTTAGTTATTTAATTAAACATTTTACAGTTAATTATTGTTGACATTGAGTTTCATTGCATCTGAATAACGTTTCAATCTCTAAGGACAAGTGCTGTACTGCATGCTAACAATGAAAAGGTAAGAGGATGAGAGGGAGGAATACAACAGACAACACCAGAAAACGATCTAGGCTGATCAAAAAAATCTCCAAACACCAAAATGTCTTTCCATTTTCTCCTCCCTGACAAAGAATTTGAACTCTTTAGCATTCTGATCTGGCGTCAGGGAGGATATTAACATGCCTATGGTGGGTAACGGCGGAAAAAACACGCCTCAGAGGAAGAGCAAGGCAACTGAACAGAGGAAAAAGACGGGGCATTACCTGCATACAGAGGATGCACAGCTCCTACAAAAGGACGAGGAGGAGTTGTTTTCTTTTGTGAGGCTGAACACCCCTGGGACTGAGTGTACTCCCATCTTCCCTTCTTCCTCCCAACCTACTGGACAGATTCTTCACTTTTGCACATTCTGCAGAGTCCTCCAAACTTCCAAGAAGCCCCCCTCTAAAACTCTGGGTAATCGACTGTGTCCTAGGACTTGAACCTTGCCGTGTTTTATAACACCTCAGCAAACGGCACAAAAACCTCGCAATTAGCGCGGCCGCCGCAAGTTCAATCACTTGAAAATCGCACAGGAGATAAGGCCCTGGGATGAATGGCTGGCTTTTGGAGGGTAAATGAGTCTTCTGTCTCTTGAAAGGCGGCGTATGGGACGGCGATTCTTCAGACAAGGGGGTGTCTGCCCGCCGCTCACTCCCTCTGCACATACAGCGGCTCATTCAACGCGCCGTCCATCTCACTACAACACAGCTACTGCTAATGATGAGCTACAGGGGTAAACGAGAGGGAAGGGGGAGAGAGAGAGATAGACCGAGGACCTGAGAGAGATGGGATCACTAAGTGGGAGAGAGACAAAAACACAGATAGATACATTAATAAATACATAGACAGATACATAGACAAGTAGACAGACAGATAGCTTGACATTTGGCCAGCAGGAGAAGTAATCACAGGAGAACTGGACAGTCTGTTGCAAAGATAAAACTAACAGGTCAGGCTCTGAGTCTGTCCTAGCCTCTTGTAGATAACTCCAGAATATATATCATGGTGGAAAGGAGTGTATATTTATCTGGGGTGAGACAAGCCTAAGCAGTGATCTGAGTTAAGGCTATAACACCATAGGGATACCTAGAGGAGGGGAAGCTGGCCCTGTCGGCTATATCCAGCTACACCCACACCTACCTGTTCTCATACAAGGTTCGTATGTTCATATGCACCCTTGATTCCTACTATACCGACTCATAGCCAGCTGCAGAACTTATCACTGCACTAAAACGCCTTAGGTTAGGTGTTAGGGTTAAGGTTAGGCAACTACAACAACTTCAGTTAAGGTTATGGTAAACCTGATTGTGGTTAAAATCAAGAAAGTTGAAACTTTACTCACAGCAGAAAACTTTGTCAGAGTTAAGGGCAAGCCCATCCGCCCCCCCGACCTCCACGCCCTTACCTTCCACTGCATTACTTCACTGTCAAACTACTGCCTGTTTCAGTCAGGCTAGCTCCGCCTCCTGCCTCACTCCTGTTTCACTCATAGAATGTCATACAAAAGTACGGTGCAGTTTTTTACAGTAGATATTCAGCATTTCTCATAGATGTAAAGATTGTGATTTGTTCTAAATAATGTATTGTTGAATAAGATAAATAAGTAAAAATGTTGTATTCGTTTTTGATAAATAATGAAAACGAACAGTTCTTGGTAGTGGACTCAGATGCATGCACACACCCACACACACACATGCAGGCAAGGCTTCTGAGGAGAAACTACTCAGTCACCTGGGAACACCTTAATATGAAGCTGAAGCAGTGTATGAGAGTGCTGTGCCACAAGTAGCCGGGGTGGATTATTTCTCAGTATCTCATCAGCCAGTCCCGCGGGGTGAGCAGCTCCAGAGGACGGCGGAGATGTGCAGCTGCTGATTTGTCACACTCGGGGGAAATCAGAATCCCCCGCTATCGGATGCAGTAAACCAACACACACACACACCCACACACACACTGTGGAGTTTCCTCAACAAGCCACATGAATGTACTTGTTATCAGAGGCTGCAGCAGTGTACTCAAGAGTGGCACACCTGGCGCAGGTAGCATATGGATTCCTGCTCTTAACAAACAGCGCACAAACATCAAGTATGATATCTGAGTTCATTAGAGGTCATTCTAGATAATAAAATAACTCACTGTACTGTATAATATACTGTATAGTTGACATAAAATCAGTTAAAATTTAAGTTGAAGTTGATTTTGTGCGTTATAAACTGTAAAAACATAAAAAACAAAGAAATGTTGAGGAGGATATATTGGACCTTTACAGTATCTGGAGTCAAAGTCAAATATGGGCCCAGCTTTCCTCTTGCCTATAAGAGTATTATGTCAATAGAGACAGCTAAAAGGACCTTCTGTGTGTGTGTGTGTCTGTGTGTGGGTGTGGGTGTGGGTGTCTGAATCAGCATGTGTGTATAAGAGAGAAAGAGAATATGAGCGAGAGAGGGAGAGAGAGAGAGAGAGAGAGTGAGAATGAATACAGTATGCACAAGCATGCCCATGAATGACTGCTCTGGTCAGAGGCTGTATTTCTGTCTGCTAATTAAACTTTGACGATATTAAATATCATCTACTGAGGGCCACATTAAAGACTAATTAGAAATCACAGAGTCTGCAGCAGCCGTACAGATCACCTTAACAGCCCACATGCAAGCGAATTAAAACATGACCGTGCTGATCTGAAGTCGCTCACTGAACTCCACAGTGGAAGTGGTCTCTATTGGTCTCTATTATGCCAAACAGACAGGGGAGAGACCAGTCAAAAACATTTGCCTCACACTTTTTTTTTTCTTAAGAAACAGTTTTCATTCTATGAAAGCTGTTGATGTACACTGCCATTTCAACTATTTCAATATGGAAGGATAAAGAAATGAAATAAACTGCTCCTAGACACTTTGACCTCTGTAAATTCATTAAAGCCCTCCTCTGTCCACCAGAATACTCAGTCCCATCTTACCTGAAAAGGTAACCCAGGCCACAACAAATATACAAGACCAGCTGTGATCACATATGTAGTCCTCAGAATAGAAAATTCAAAATACTAGGATGCTAAATGTTGGTGAATGAAGATAGTGAACAAGAGGAGTTAGAACTGAGGTTCAAACAAAGAAACAAACTGTCCTCCCCTGTTTTCTTTGAGTATTTTGATGCTCTGATTGAACGTAGTCAAAAGGAGAGATGGTCTGCTGTTGAAAAAACTGAATATAGACTTACTTCATTTCAAATTCATTAACTGCAAGGTGTTTTTCTGTTGCATTGAAAGAAAAAAGAAAAAAGGAAAAAAAGAGAAAAGACAAAATGAAGTGAAGCCTATATATTGCAAACAATTTAGCCCTTGTCTGTATGGGCGCATATGTGTGTGTATCAGTTAAAATGTGAGCCAGGCAGAGCATGAAATGTGATGAGTCACAGAGTTATATTACTAATACACCTGACAATACGGCTACAGAAGAAAAGGTCAGCCTTCAGAAGGATCTGTCCTTCCAGCTCAGCGCACACACACACACACACGCACACACTCCTGAGGAGGTACATACACACACAGTCCTTGCAGCTCAAAAACAATCCACGTAACTCAGACAAATAACCCGCACCAATAACAGATCACAGCTAATCCCCACCAAAAGAGAACCGCAGCCAAGACGACATGACTGCCACAACAGGCAGACTGAAGATAACTGTATCCAGACCCAGTTTTCTGTCTGTTGCATAAAAATAAATGAATTCTATAAAGGCGGGGGAGGGGGGGGGGGGGGATGCGATTAGCCACATTAAACTGTGTTAAGGGTTTTCTGTGTATGTGTGGTAATACATCCCACCCTCACAGCTTGGGCTGTTTCATGTGAAAGAATGTCACATGGCAACGTAGCACCCAACACTGGATTATAGCGCAGAATAAACACCTTTGACATTGAAAAGAAAGGAATAATATGTGGCTGTTTAACACAATGGAGCTATTCAACCACCCGCAAAGCTGCACTGGACTAGTTACACACGGAGGCAGGTTAAGGTCATTAGTTCACTAGTCTAGGAAACCAACTACAATAAAAAACACACAATCACATCATGGCCCCGTTTAAAGAAGAAATGCTTAGTCAAATCTAGGCTTAAAATGAGATCTGAGCAGATGCTGTGAAAGGACAAGACCCCAGGCCTGGCAGTCTGAGTCAGAAGGTTAATCTGTCCCCATTTAGTCTGGCTTAAATAAAAGGTTTGGCAGCGCAGCCCAAAGGGACTGTCCTACAACAGAGGGCAACATCGTCTGCCTACGCTTTGAAATCCAATTACACCAATGTATTGATCCTCATCAATAGAGGGCCATTTGGGACAAATAGAACCACGGTGACTTTCATCTTGAACTTAACAACTTGAAAACGCTTTTTTTTTGGAAACAGTCTTCTTCTGTGTGTGTGTGTGTGTGTGTGTGTCTAGAGAGAGCGAGCCAAGTGGATAAATACAAGAGGAAATAGAGGTCAGTGACAGAATGACATACTCGGCCACCTTCTGTCGACAAGGTACTGGCCTCTCAGTGTGACTGCTGCTCCCCATACCTGCCTGTCACATTTACCAGACAGAAAAAGAGACAATGCCTGACGAAAACTGAAAAGGAAGAAGCCAAAACCTTTCGATGCATGAGAAAGCTTAAAACATCTCTTCAAATCAACTACAATAACTTCCAGAAAACTGCTATATAAAAGACCTTACCTGATGAATGTTGCATCTATTCTAACATAGTCTCATATATTCTGTTACGGACTGAAATGGTATTAACATGCTGTACGTGGTTTGATTAACGGGAAGAAGTTGAAGATTAATAGGATCACTAATGAGAGCCTATCTGCAGTGCAGTGGCTGCGCAGTCTCACACTTGTCTGAACACAACGTTGTATTTTATCAACGCTTCATTTGAAAAACATCCACGCTTCAGTTTGACTAATTAAAACTCTGGCTGCAAAACATCACCCTTTGATAATCAGAGGTGCATTTGTTATGGGAGACGGGGCTGCACACTTGAGCCAGGAATTACTGCGGAGAGAGAGAGAGAGAGACAGACAGAGAGAGAGAGAGAGTGACTGTGCATCGGCCTACAACTTAGCAAATAATGGAGACTTATCCGCGGAGCGTTGTTCAATTACCAAGCTATTTTTGCCTTATACGACCCAGTTCCTTCACAGAGAAGTTGAAATAATACACAGCCTTGTCTTTCAGTGGTAAAGATAGACTTGTCAGAGCTGCAATTAAAACGAGCTTCAGAGTGAGGCTTATAGGTACAGTAATTGGCCTATACAGGGACTTGCCAGACAGGTTGTGAGCGGATTCTTTCCCTCTCTGAGAGCAAATTACCCAAAAGAATCACCAGCAGCAGAGAGCCAGACAGCCATCTTCTCACCGCTCACACAGACAGTGGTGGACAGTTGTTTCTATCTATAATCATTCCCCCAGTCTTTCTCCCTTGGGAGGGCTTGTGCTGTTTGTTAAGTAGGCCCACGCCCGTGCTCTCCTGCGTTTCCTGCTGTTCCATAATGAGCCTCTCCAGCTGGATGGCCACAGAGATGGAGGAGGCCAGAGGTTGAGCTGCTCGGAGCCAATTATGGATGCCAATTATGCCCAAGGTATGCTCTTTACCTTGGATTTTGGTGTACTATAAAAGTACATTTCCATGAGCCCAGGGCCATATCGTATTCCTTTGATTTACTTGAGAATTTCAGTAGGACTAGAAGCACTATAGCACTAGAATCAGCATTTACTTAAAGCAGCCATCTTTTAATGGAGGAATATGGATCTTCCTGAAGAATGAACCTCATGTTTTATTCAGAGTTTACCATTTGCTGTACTGCAACCATAAAGAACTGAAACCAGTAAGGATAATGTAATAATAAAAAAAAACATCATAACAATATAAACTCCCTCACACGGTGATAAAAAGCATAAAAGTGCAAGGACATAAATCATACTGCAGTTGCCCTCAGCAAAACTGAAGTTAAACTAGAACACAGTGGCTTACAGCTGGATCATTTCCTGTACATGTTCATTACAGTATTTATGCAACAGAAGGTAATATCAATTAAGCGTTTCAACATTTCTTATTATGCAGCATGGGTAAAAATTAAAATGGAGCATTTAAAGTGCCAGCTGAGACTTATAAGATATCCCATGAATCCTTCAACGGGGCAATTTACAGCTCTGCAGGGCTGGCTCCATACGAGGAAGAAAAACAAATGTCAGCCATGCATGGAGGAGAAAACCCACAGGACGAGAGAGCTACCTGCTGAAACACTCACCCACCATCTGCTGTTCTCCCAAGAACAAGTTTAAATATCCCTATTCCTAATAGATATAATATAATATATAGATAGATAGATAGATAGATAGATAGATAGATAGATAGATAGATATAAACTGCAAAACATTTTACTCCCTTCATATGGAAAGTCAGAAAAAGTCTTTATCTTTCTTTCAAGTGCAGTAAATTAGAGGCATGAAATGCTATTTTGATCTCTCTTAAATTAGTGTACTGTGCAAAATTGAGCAATAAAATACAGTCATGAAGCCACAAAAGTACACAAGGGACCCCACACAAACACACTTCCCTCTATGTCTACTAGAACAAAGTAATTCTGATACGAAAATACTTATCTAACAGTGCAATTCACATAACAGCAGTCCAATTAACCATCATCACAGGTTGTCATCATTGACCAACGATGTCTCCTTGGTCCTGAGAGGAAATGGAGTGAGGTATTGTGTCAAATTGAACCCTGGGAGGATGGAGCGGCACACAGCAGTAATGACAGCCTTTTCCTCTTGTGCACTTGAAAATGTAACACCACTGGTCCCTCACCTTTGCAGTGAAGTTAAATGGGTTACAATATTCTTGGACTAGGAAAGACTGACTTCTTAAAACACAATCTGTTGATTCTGCTGTAGATGGGACTGCAGGCTGCAGATGCAATGGTCAATCTGCTGATGAGTGGTCACATATTGTAGGTCTACAGAAAAGTTGTTTTCAGTTCTGTTTATTTTACAAAGAATACACAGAAATAAATTACAAAAGGAGAACGGGGAAGTGGGACAAATGCGTGCATGCAGGGAGTCCCAAGTAGCCAAAGGGGCTGTCAGGCAGCATCGCCTGAAGAAACAAACAACAGCTAACAGAAAAAACACACATTTTAAAAAAGGAGGAAAATTGTGTAATAGATAAGCAATTCAGGCAGCTCATTAGAAAACAAATAAACTTGATTTGTCTTTTGCATCTAATATTTATTTTGTAGGCCTTTGTGCTTTCAAAACATCTCCCCAACAAGTCTTAATGAATTCAATAAGGCTGCAAACGAGAGCCTGATTTCTATTATGAGGCACCGCCGCCAAATGAAAATCTGCCTGCTTTTCACAACGTTAATCCATTCATCTTTTTGCAGGGAACCACAGTAGTAATGGCTTGAAAGCTATAATTTGTTTTTGATCTCTCAAGACAGTTTGCTGAGAGAACATTTTACAGCTCAGTAATTCGGGAATCCACTACTGTATCTTTGCCCTGAAATTGATTTGGGGAAAATGAGTGCAGACCAACGGTTGCTTCATGGTTTGTGAAGCAACTTTGTTATGCTACTCAGAGTACAGCTAAGATGCTTTAAAGCTCGAAGTAAAGCTGCCTAATCACTTGTGGCATCCACTCAAGAACATGAAACCACTGAGGCTCACCATCTGAAGCAAGATACTAAATTTCAACAACAGCATAGCTGATGTTGAGGCCCGGTAGAAGGAACCTTCTGGGATCTCAGTCAAAATCGGGGAACATAACAAAATTATTATTTACAAAATGATAGGGTATCACACTTGAAAACCCACCAATAAACATATTTTGCCTTTTCAGTGTGGGACATTGGGTCTTTCCTAAAGAAAAATCCCCCAAATAGTCTTGCTGAAACCTCACAAAGCAAATGCACCAATCTGACCCCACGGCCAAACCCCCATGGGGGCCTGTGACAGAACTGAACTGAATCACCCTGACTAAGGGCTGTCACAGGGAGGGAGGGAGGAAGAGGAGGAGAGGAGGTGGGCAAAGGAGGATCTTGCATCTAAAGTAAGAAGCTGTCTATCAGGCTGTGTGACAGAGGGTGCTGACATCAGAGCAGAGCCCCGGGGCCCTGCTGTACTGACCCCTACGGACCGCGGGGCCTTCAAGCAGAAAACACAAAACAAAGCTGAAGTATGCGGCGACTTCTCTCTTAAAACTCCAGACTGCTTTCAGAAACCGTACACCCTAAAATAAGTGCGGCATCTACTCTTTTCTTAAAATCCAATAATTGACAAGGGTAGCTTTTTCCTAAACCATGCTATCTTGCATTCTGCTGCAGAAAGTAACAACGGCATGCTTCAATTACATTCTCTAATAAATAGATGAAATGATGTGGATTATAAATGGGGAAATAAATCGCACACAGGTGGAGCTGTCCTATCTCACCAGTGGATTACTCCTTCAAATCTAATAAGGAGGATGATGGGCAGGTGTTATTTTCCGATTTGCCCTAAAATCTGCAGTTGACATAGGGTTGCATTTCTGCTTCATTCAATTTATTTTTTTTTAGCAGTGAAGAGACTGTAAAGGTCATTCTGTGAATGAGTGTGTGGGAGGGAAGGGAGAGACACGCAACAAACATTGCCGGCTAGATTTGAACCCTAGACATTGCCAGTACTTTCTGCCAAGGGGAATCTCATCCCTCCTTATCAGCTCCCCTCAAATCACCCTCTGCGTCTCATCTAAAATGTATTAAAAACCCCTTCTCACCTTATCCTCTCCTCCTCCTTCTTTCTCAGCTTCATGTCCCGCTGCACCACCTTCAGGACGTGCTCCGCCTCGTCGTCCGTCAGGCCCGACAAGTCCAGCTTCCGGCCCATCGCTCCTGACCTCGGCACGCTGCTGCTGGTCCAAGAGGGGAGGAGAGGTATGGCCACTGCTGCTCTGGGGGCCGAGGCTGGGACAACCCTGGAGGAGGAGACGAGGACAGAGGTGAGGAAGATTTATCTGTGTGTGTGTGTGTGTGTGTGTGTGTGTGTGTGTGTGCTTGAGGACTCAATGCAATGACTCAGAATTGAACCATGACTTGGACTTCCCTGCCTGTGACTTGGACACTCGACTTGTGGTCAGTGTGTCTCATAGACCTCATTCACACCTGGTATTTGTCTTCTTGGTCTCTGCATTCTGTTTGCAATGTGATCGGATCTCATTTTCCGGCAACATGGTAAGTAGTCGTTAGTAGTTGTCAACAAAAAACACACATGGTGGGATTAGGGTCGCTGATGTTACTGTAAAGCCTGAACTTACTTTTCCTTCGGCGTGGAAGAAGTCATCGCTACCACTCTGACACGGTGATGACGTTTCTACCCACAGCGATGACGTTTCTACCCTTGGTAATTATGTTTCTACCCACAGCAATGATGTTTCTATCCCGTGGGTGGACGCTTTCTCACTGATGCAAACACACTGTAAGGATTACATCTGGCAGAGTCAGGCTGAGATCATCATAATGTGTGCCAGACTGGAAGTGGTCTGGAAGATTCGATCAAATTCTGTTTGCGATACGTGCGGATTTACTTCTTGTGTTCACATGCATGTTTTCTTATCCTGATACAGATTTTAATACCAGGTGTAAGCAGGGTCATACTCAGAGACTTGAGACCTGACTGAACAACAACAAGTCTGGTGGAGGCTTCAGGAAACACAAGGAGGGGGTTGGGTGAGGGAAGAGGGGGGAGAGGGGAGACAGGACGCATGAGCAAAGTCAGGCAGAGGGAGGAAGTGCAGAAGGGATGAAGGACAGGGGAGATCAAAGGAAGAGAGAGATGGTAAAGACAGTCCATACAGAGAAACATAGGGATGACAGGAGGTAGACAGATGGACGGAGGGGAACAGGAGACAGACGGGGAGACGGAGAGAGGGGGAAGGTCCATTAACTGTGGTGTCTAAACAAGATGGGAGTGCACTGGCAGTGGAGAGAGCAATGATGACTCACGAGGTCAGACAATTATGTCTATTCTATTATTGGGCAAACAGCTTCATCAACAGAGTGCCTCTCCTCTCTCTCATCATAGCACTCATTCCTCCAGTTCAGCTCAGGATTCGTCTCACAACAGACCGCTGTTCAGCATTTTAAAACCTCAAATAAAAAAATAAAAAATTGAGACCAGGGAGTGACAGACAAAGTTTGAGTCAATTTGTAAAATAATATTGTACATTAATGTTTCACAGCTTGGTGCAAGTTACAGTGAGATTCAGCTCCGTTTATTCCATGAAAGCAACCATTCCTGGACTAACATAATCTTTGGTCCATTTGTTTATCATTTTCCTGAAAATCTTTGGGGAAACAAGACAAATATTGTCTTTCAAGTTATCGTTTTACTTCTTCCCTACAGATATCTCTGCCAGGTGCTTTTCTGAGTCATTTGTTTCAGTAGGCATATAATACCTAGAATACCTATCCCACTCGGGCTAATGCACACACACACACACACACACACACACACAAAGAATGAGCTTTATCACACTTTCAGCTATTGCAGTGAAAAGCTGTGAAATCTCTCACAGTCTCAGTAATCTGATATCACACTGTGTAAATACATACTGTAGCAGTGCCATTCACAAAGGCTCTTCATTCAGGCACTGTGATAAGAGACCTTGCCCTCCTCAGACCTGACACACAGAATGTCACAATATGTACTTCTTTTTTTATCTCAGCCACACATGGACCCACAGATGCGAGCATGTACGCCCACACACATTCAACACACACACACACACACTTACACACAAACACACACTATGGCCCCAATATCAGTGGATGATTACTTGTATTGCCCCCTCTAATTTCCTACTCCTGATTGACATATCACAGGAAAGGGATTTTGTCACCCCTGCTGACATCCTCATGCTCAGTGTTATAATGCCCAAACTATTAACATTTGCAGCACGGATGTCTCTGTCATTTAATATTAGTGATTTTATCTTAACTTGCTTGAAAAGCAATTTAAAAAAGTGTTACTATGTTGGAGTTGTGTCTGCAACAACCACACATTCTTGTTGAGGAAATTCCGTCTTAACAACTCCTTGTTCATGCCTCACCTCCCTGATAGCTCAGCCAGTGACTGAAACTAGCCTGGTGGTAAGAGGTTCCTGTCAAGAGACTCCCTCACCTTTACAACTTCTTGTTGACGCCTCCGTTCCACAGCAGCGTGGGCAGAGACTAAAACTAGCTGCTGACAAATCACGCTGACCTTTCCAGTGAGGAAACACATTAGAGTGCAAACCCTCGGCTGGGTAGTCTGACGTGTTTTCCTTCGGCTCAGTCCCTGTTACGGTCCTAATGTATAGATGAGGTAAATGCACCATTATTGTACAGCCACAGGGGAAGGTAATTATTCAGGCCTTCTTTTTATAGCTAGTGGTGTCAAGGACAGGGATGGGGCATCATTTACGCCTGCGAGTGTGTCTGCCTCCGAAGCAAGATCCATTCAGTGACTCAGACAGGGCAGCAGCAGCCACTGCTCACACACCATTTGTACACGCATACACACACACACACACACACACACACACACACAGACAAATACAAACACAATACCCCAAATCTACGCTCCCTCTATGGACCATCACATGTCACTAGATGCACTTCACACAGTGCCAACAACACACCCACAGCTGAAGTTAACACAATAGCACAGATGAGCTAACCCGCTGTACACAGCAGAGAAGAGTGTGTGGGCTATACAAACACAAAAGCTGTTCTCAACTGACACTGATTGGAGATTGCGCCAGTGGTTCAACGCTTCACAAATGCTGTGTCTTCTCAGATCAGATCTCATGCCTCAACATCCATCCCTCCCATCCCATCCATCCCCCGCCACCGTGGAACTACTGTAAGTGGGCAATGTCATGCAGAGATAATTCTATATCCACCTACTCAAAATACACCTGCTATGTCCATGGAGTTATTAGGCATGAATTGTGTGCACATATGAATGAACAGGTCTGTCTCTGTCTCAGGTTTAGTAGCAGAGAGAGGATGTGGGCTAAACTGAACTCCAACCTAAACAAGATCCTTGGTGAGCAGCGACAGCAGCTTCACCCTCCATCTCACCCCCCTCAGGTTGTAGCACAGGGCGATTTAGGTGCTCTTTTGTGCCGACTGCCATCAGACTGTACAATGCACTGCCGGCCCAAACAGGAAGCTGAGAGGATGCTGAACCAGGACGCCTGCATTGCCCATACAAACTACCCTGGATTGCGTTTCGCTTTCCTATGCTCTGGGCTGATCTACATGACATTTGCTTGCAACAGTTTCTGCTCGGCTCACATCTCAGACACTTTTTCTGTACACATGGAAACTCCATCCAGAAATATGTTTTGATAAGGATAGTGATGCTAGGAACAGACAATAATGCACATGCACTTTGCAGATCGGGGACAGCTAGCAAGGCCCATATCCAAATCAGCACATTATGTTATCTATATGTGTAAACTGTACACTGATAAGGTGAAATGCCTTTTACAATGCACGCCCTATTTTGCTCACCCTAATAATGCCTCATACTTTTCATTCATACATTCTACTTAAAATGTTTTTAGTGTCTAATGTGTTTATATAACCTCCATTTGCTATATTCTATTTTCACTTACTGTATCTTCTTATCCCACTAGCTCCAGTCCTACTACATCCTAGCACATGTAGATGTGTATTTGGGAATTTAAGTGATTCTGACTTGAATGATTCTACAGCCAACTCACAGGTAGGCCTGATGATTGGAAATGAATCTGGTCAAAACCTTCTTTCACTCGTTTTTACCAATTTTACCTGTCCTGAGCATATGAACCTACTCAAACTACAAGTAAATTCAGTTATAAAACACTGTCATATTGTGACTGGCAATAAAGTGTTCCAGTGTGATACTGTCAGATGACGAGAGCAACATGTTCAGACTGACAGGAAATCTACTGAAAGCGTACTGAAAGCGAAATGCATCACACACAGACACCACGTCCTATACCATGTCACATAGCATTTGCCTCTGCTGCTGCACATCACCTTAAAGGGTCAATGGAGGCTGGGAGAGCTGAGGACAAAGCCCTGTTGGAGAGCTCAAAGGGCAGGGGCAGCCAAGCGCTAAATAAACTGCTTGTTTCAGACACTCGGTCAGCATTTCGAGATTGAGAACAACTTCCCTGAAAAGACTATTTTAAAATGAATCTTATGAATACAGTGAATGGATTTATAGATCCACACCTCCGTGGCACTCTGTAGTTGAGCATGTGATGCATTGGCAGATGGTAAGTCAGTGCTTTGAGGCTGGATAACTGATTGGACGCAGAGAATGTCTGGAGAAACGAAACGCATTGATCATGAATTCCGTAATAGCTCTGTCACCTATAATAATCACAACCGAGGGGCAAATGGATGGAGTTGTGCTTGAAATATGTGGAAATAGCCCTCAATAAATCCCTTCAAAACAGAGCTTCCTTTTCATGTGCAATCGCCTTTCAATGTGTCTATTCGGTCATATGTCTTCCTAGACCCACATGACAGCATATAGGTGTCCCAGAAATCTCTTGCAACCCAGGATATGACCACTATCTGTCAAGAGGAGTCATTACAGAGAATAGATAAGACAGAGAGCCAACAAGAATTGTGAACCTTGGGAATGTTTGTAGTTCAGCTTGTCATTCAGGGTTATGCATGTTCAAGTTCCCCATGCCTAGCAATGATTATCTTGTTTTAGTCGGACATCTGACATAAGAGAATTAAGGTGCACAGCACACGTTGACGTATAGGCCCGCCACTTGTCATGAATTTATGAGAATACCAGTAGACCAAGGAAACTCATCCACACCTAGCATCCTTAAGATCTACTCTATCAACCTTGCCATCTTGCAAAGAAGAGGAGATAAGGGGTCACAAACACCACAGAAGTCTGGCAGTATGACAATTATGCCTTTTGCCAGGCCACAATTGTAAATGAGCATGAGTATGGGCGGGTTCATTTTCCATTGATAGGGATCTGATTGGCTGTTTTAAATAAAGTACGGCTGCAGGGTTAATAGTTCAGCCAGGGAAAAAAATAATACTAAATTAAAGTTTCTAATGTTCGTTGGACCTGCGAGATTTGTAACGAGTACTTTGAAGGTCTTAATTTTAAACATCGGGAGAAAAAAGTATCTTTTTTTTCTCAATGCAATTGAATAAGAGTACAAGTATACAAACTTAATAATATTCGAGTAAAGTACAAATCCCCTGAAACGGTATTTAAGTATACTAACAAAGTACAATTACTCAAGTACTTTACACCCCTGGTATTGTACTCCAAATCTGACTCTGGGGACATTAAAATTCCCCAAGGCTCAGTATCAGGATCAGTATCAGAGCCCTTGATCATTTGTCAATGTTAGACGTCTACCTCCTGTATGACAATCAGCACAGCCCTAGCCAATTACCACTCTATACAGAGCATAGGAAGACGCTGGCAAGGTGAGAATGCTGCAGCTGAGCTGTGAAACGATACACACATGCACATACTACACACACACACACATCTTACACACACACACACACATATTTTGACTGATGTGTTGTATCAGAGCAGATGCTAATTAAATACAGCACTGAGTCATTGTGCATGTGACAGGGTGGTGAGAACTACAATGTAATACAAACCCTAAGAATGGGCAACAACTCCATTCATTTTACTCAAATGAATGGTAAGCAATGGTTGATTCATTCAGTGATTGTGAAGTTGCTGTCGTTTGCCATAGCCTCCAGATATGTATTACTTACCCTTCAGTAGCAATGGTGGGAAATTAAATTGTTAGAGATCTTGTGGGTGAATGCATTCTTTAAATAAAGTATCTTCCCAGTTGAAGGAGTATATAAAATCTTTGCTTATCAACAGGTGTCCAAAAAGTCAATTTTCCCTGACAGGCATTACCATAACAAACCAGCTGCACACCATTGATTTACATGCATCCTGGTGACTGAGCCTACAGTTCACCTATCTGCACACCCACTAAGAGAAGATGCCAAATAGAGAACTGCAGCTTGCATTCCTCTGGGTTAAAGGATTCAGTGGCTTTCTCCTACATATTAACAACCATGACTCTGAGCTTCTCACAGCTGACATTTCTTTTTAAATGGCTTCTACTAACCAATAATTAAATCAATAGTCTGGAGACAATTGTTAGTGACAATTGTTATTTTCATTGATGCAATTAATGAAAAGATGAGTCACATCCTGCACCTTCTGAACCTGACTATAGTGTTCTTTTCAATATTGCACTCTACTCTACTTTATTCTCACGCTCCCCCTGAAATGCCGCATTTTCCTGAGATCAAAACCTGTATCCATTTAAATCAGACTGCCACGTTAGCAGTGACTGCATGATATCATCAGTGAGTAATCCCGCGGTCACAAATGTCAGCTTTATCATCTATTGACAGTGGACTGCGCAATGTCAGACTGGTTAGCAAACGGCTGTAAAGAGTTGCGAAAAATGAACAGAATCATACATTTTCATGGTAAGGTCTGTAAGCATGCATGGACTGTGCTTCTAAATCACCTGACATTCTTGTAAATTTGCCGTTTTTGTCTTCATTCTTGTCCATTATAATATCATTCACATATCTAGCCTTCACAGATAGGCATAAGGTGATAAGGCAATAAGTTGATTTGGAAAATCACTTACACAGGACCAGTGGGCACCGGATGACCGCCAGTTACAGTCTCTTGAAATAACGCTATCCCAGATAATAAAGACAAAAGGACGTGGAGTGATTCGCTTCTTCAAGTGTAAACTTCCGCAACACCTGTCTGTCTCCCAGATACTTTTGGCTTCCCCGTCTTCGGCTTATTTTCCCCCAAAGCAGCAGACGCATGCAGGCACCATTGAATGGGTGATCACGAGGTTTGTATTACAGGGATGGAGGGAAGGAGGGAGGAGGACGCACGGCGAGGAGGTGAGGAATTATCACTCAACCTTGGTTCCTCCTGTGTGTAGGTGACACGATACAATCTGATACTTGGGAATCGGGCCATGCGAAAAACGGGGGTTTGGAAACACGAGGGAGCTGAGCCTATTGCGGTGCTTTCCGATCTGATGTCTGATCCTGTTTTTCTACCGGCACCTGGGCATCCTGCGCTCCAAACTCACACTGCTGCTCTCCTGGAGGAGGCACTGTGTTGGCTGGCTACTCCATTCACAAAGCCATTCATAGCGCAATTAACCTAAGGGAGAGATGAAAACATCCCAATTGATCCAGCATGTATCTCTTAGATTCACACTCTGTCTGCTGTATCAAATTACTCCATTAGCGCGGCAGTATAATAACCTAATTACATTTATTTACTTTCATTGTATCCACCCAAGAAAAACAACTGTAGTAATCCTATAAAAACATTTTAGGATACTGTGATATCAAAAACTATAAATTATATGTAATATCTTATAGAATATTAGAAGAACATTATAAAAATACCACAGAAGATAAAAACACCATAAAGCATGATAAGGAAAAAAACACAGTTTTACACACTTATTATAGTGATTCTTCATTAGGGCTTTGAATGAAGGCAAGTTTGGTATTGTACATTCAAATCTACTACATAGTCAAAATATTCAGGACACACAACAGAATAGAATAGAATATTTTGATAGCTAATATTGATTTCCCCACATCATTACCAGTACAGGATCTATTTTGCAGAAGAGCCTGAGTACCCACTGGTTTCCTGGCGAGGTACCAAGGCTAATGTAGTTTACAGCAGCAAGCTGCGGAGAAGATCTCACCGTTTGTTCTCTTTATCAGTGCTTAGCCTTCAGGAAAAGTGCTGAGGAAGGCAGAGTGCATGAATAGAGTAAAGCATTTTTTGTACTGTGTTACTTCCAAAGAAAGCAGTATGAAAGATAAAGACCTCATCTTACAGCAAATAGCAGCAGTAGACTACTTAACATAGATTACAAGTCAGAGTGGAACGATATTTTTTTCCCCATAGTTGCATCTGATATATATTTCTAATATAGCAACTGTACTGTAAAGCAATGAAAATTAGATAAGAAAATGCATCACATGTATTTTCTAATGCAGATACCACTGCCAGGCCAACTGTGCGGGGTCATGTATTGTACGTATTCCCAGGAACAAACTTTATGCTATGGACCCTATTTTGTATTATGAAAATACCTCCTTAAGTGATTATTTTGAATGGGCTCAGCTGCCGCACCCCACACCACCCCTACACTACCACTACTACCTCCTCAGACTGCTGTCCTACCTAGTGGGTGACCGGACTGGCATGTTTACCTAGGTGGTCGAATTAATGAATCACTTGCAAACAATTTGCCCAGTATATAGTCGGGTCTTTCACTCACTCACTACACATTAAGGATCTCTCCAAGACTCCTTTCACCCAAACCTGCCATGACCTCCTTCTACCACTATTCCTAGGCAATTGTCGATTGGATGTGTGGGATAGAGTTGGGTCAATACTGTGCTGGTTTAATTCAGTGTTTTCTGTCTATCATTAATATACAATGGGAAAATAGAAATTTTCATGCCACACTAATTTATTGCAAAATAAACTGGGCTTCATTTCTCAATAAAAATCAATGTAATCAACAGACAAGGATCGTTGAGCACACTCTTTTTCAGCCCTGCCCTGCTTCACACCTATTCAACCACAGACATTCATTACTGGGAGTTGTCCAGTGCTACCACAGTCTTCTACTGTTTGCTGCTAGTGAGCAGCTGCAATGGATCAATGCACCGTGATGGTACTGGGCAGAGGTTTTTCTCACTCACTTCCCTCTCCCTGGCTTTCCCAGATGATTCAAAGTGGTGAGCCAGCCACAGGTTTGCTTGCTTTATATTACTAAATATGCATGCCAACTGTGTAAAGAATTAGTAGAGTTCATTTACAATGGAAAAGTGTTTGATTGCTTAAATTCACCATACTCATGGCACATTTTTGTATATCTTTATCTATTACCTCTCTGTTTATATTGTTTCGGTGCTAGATTTTCAATTTGCGTGGCAAAGGCTTGAATCCTATCCTAATGTATGTCCCCTGATATTATATGTTATATAGGCAGGGGTATACTGAAGGACTTTGATGTACATTTACAAATCTCTAACAGAAACAAGTGTATTAAACCCCTCTCCGCTGACCTTTTCAAGCAAAACGATTGCATCTCAATTACCATTGGTTTACAAGGCAAAGTAGGAGTGACAGCTGATTTCTACCAATCAAAAAAAGACACAGCTAATTGGCCTTCGCCTGGCACACCTGAACACCTGAACCTTCACTTTTTGAAATGCTTTCTGAGATACTGCAGGAGGACTTAATGTAATGGTGTATAATATTCTGAATAGCAATGATTTCTAGGGGACAAATTAAAGTTTTTAGAGCACTGTATGAAACCAACATTTCCTTAATATGTTGGACCTTATATATTGGGCAGCATTAGTGAGATATTCAAATTGCTGACAAAGCCAAATGAACACAGTGATGGAAAATACTTTATTCAGAAAGTAATTCCTAAATGGTTAAAATCTGCCTAGTGTTAAATGTAGATACAGTCTTGACAATTACTGCTGGAAGGTCTCTTGTAATGTCAAGGAGTATTCAAAGCTTTAACTTCAGCCTATATGGCAGCACAGCGGATGCTGAGTGGTGCACATTAAAAAGATTGTGCTTAGTATGGTTCAATGCTCACAGTATCGTGGTGATTTAAATAACACACGTCTGGCCTATTAAACTGCAATTTTAACTTCATCCGAAAGCTTCAAAAGCAATACACCACACGAGCTGCTGTACACTACAACAACAATGGCAAGGTAAAAGTTAACCTTGATCTGCCACCTATAACATACAACATGAATATAATCTAACAAATAATATTCTTATTTTTAACCTTTGTTTATACAGGGAAGGGTCTTTGCTGCGCAGATTCTCCCAGTCACTCCTGGGATTCGGATCATCAATCCTCTGGTTACAGGTGCACTTCTGCAACCTTTAGGCTACCGCAAGCCTCATATTATGTTTGAGTAAAGCTTATTAAAAGCTTTACCCTCCAGTAGTGCTGGTGTTTATGCTTTATGCTCTGCTGAGTCACTTGTGACAGCAGCATTGTGACCCTGCATCCAGATCTGCAGATCAGTATGTGTGTGTGTGTGTGTGTGTGTGTGTGTGTGTGTGTGTGTGTGTGTGTGCGTGCGAGGGGTCAGCGGCATGATCTGGCGTATCATTGTGTTTCCTTGATACAACATCAACATGATGTTATGGCTTAACACTCTCAGGACAGTTTCCTCTTTCAAAAGGGGCTGTATATAGTGGGCATTTCTTACTTTTTCTCATATGTACTTGCTTTTCTAATCCCAACAAGCTAGTAGATTGGAACAGAGGGAATATTCAAGTCATCTAACAGTAGCTGCCGTGTGAAACTGTCATCAGTGGGTCAGGCCTTAACATGTATGATCGGTATGTGATACATTTTCCCCTGCTGGGAAACTATGATTGCTAAAGTGGGATTATTAGAGCAAAGCATTCTGGTCCATCTATCCCTGTCACATGTTGCCCATAGCAGGAGTTACAGTGTGTGTGTATGTGTGTGTGTGTATGTGTGTGTGTGTGTGTGTGTGTGTGTGTGTAGGCTGCGACATTCAGAACTCTTGTGTGTTTGGGAATAGATTAGCTCCACAGCCTGGATGTTGGCATTTGAGGGTCCCTTTATCTGAGGGTGTCGCTGCTCTACTTGCTGCACGAACTCTTTCTTCGCCCAAATGTCACACTTCAAAACCATGTAATTGGTCAGTGAATCACAACTACGTTAACAGCAAGTAAGAGCGGATTTGTGAATGAATGTGTCAGGGAAATTTGTAATAGTAATTGTTCAAGACAGCCAACAATTTGTACTATCAAGCTCACGGGACAATATGCTTCCATTACGTGGTAGTAGCTATGCAGGCGCAAAACAGGAACCAGTCAAAGACAAATAAATGAATAACTCTTTCGCTACCAATTCAATTAAATACCAAGAATCAGTGTATCCTTCAGACAAAGCAGTAACTAATAATGAACTAGTGAACAGTTTGTTAGACATTAAGAACTTCTTCTACTACTTCTTCATCCTTCCTTAGAGTTATGGGGTCAGTCGTCGGTCAGTAGTGGATTAATGACTGTTTAGTACTTTGTCCTTCCATTGTTACTACTTAATAATGTAACTGTGAAGTGTTACCAGCTCACAAACTGCAGATATGAGTGAGTTGATATGAAAAATTAGATCAAATCTTTCACTGTGAGCGTGCAGACTCTTGAGTGCCTGTTGATGTTTCTGGAGACACGCTAACGTATTTTCTGTCTTCACTGCCATTTCTGAGAGCAAGGCAGCAGGTGCATCAGGTACATTTACTAGGGATGGCTTTTGCACCTGCGGCACTCACCATTCAGTCACTCTCCGGTGAGCCATGATTCATGATGACACACACTGTGTCCAGCTGGTAACACTGGTAATATCCTGCTCCTGTTAGCTTTCCCCTCTCTGCTGACTCTCAGGGGGAAGCTTTTCCAGGTCGGACCACTTCCCCCAGGTAGGTGATTGAGGTAGCGGTCGTGTAATCACTACTGACAGATTCTTGCCACCGAGCAATCATAAAGTCTCGCTCTCACTCTCTCTCACACTAAGGTTTTCAAACACACAGGCCTGCACAGAAAACATCGGGTGGAGATTAAGTAAAGATATCTAAATAACAGGATATAATGTCCCTTTTCAAATGGATCACACAACAGAGGATTATGTTCATGTTAAAGATTGGACACTGCTGGCAGTCAAAATAGTTTTTCTAGCGGGCTGCTTTTAAATATAGCTGGGATATAATCTAATGAGAATGAACTGTGCTGTAGCACTTTTCATTACCACCACCGTCTATTACCAAATCAAAGTGATGATCATGAAACTTTGATTTGACATCCCTTTGATGTCCATCTGTGAATGAATCATGGCAATTTGAGGATAGAAAATGGTCCGCCGTGATTTTTATTTTTTTCTACAAGTCTGGTTCACCGTGATTCATAGTAGTTGCTGTGCCCCTTTGTAATATGACAAGTGGAAACTAACTAAGCCCTAGTTGCACGCTTGCCATTTGCCACCTTGGCAAATAATGTAAACATGGTGACCAGCTACAGCGGACAGTTGAACACTTACTCACAAAACTACTACTGTCTACTGTTGTAAAATGATACAACTTACCTCATCAGAAGACCAGGGAACTTGAAATGAATCTTGCAAAACACTTTCACAAGCAAGTTGACCTGTAGAGAAATGTGAAATGGAAAAAGCAATATGTCAGTTCAACCTACCACAGGCATTTCAGAGGCGTTTCACAATGACCTATTGAAAATCATACAGTCTCTTAGCAACATCAGCACATGTACATGTTTAACTTACTACTGGTACCCACATTCCTGCCTATGATTTGAACAAGTTGTTTTTCAGAATCTGAAATTAGTGGTTTAGTGGTATTATGACTGCTCAGCATGTTGCTGCTCCAAGGCATTTCTAGCCAGCAGCTATACTCACCTGTGGAAAGAGGAAAACAAAGCATGGAGCCATCTGTCTACATTTGAAGAAACAGACCACTTAGCACAAAGCTTATATGAAGCATCAGACCTGCTTAACAAAGTCCTTGATTCATATCAAGACCGCTGACACAAGACTCTGACCTTTAAAATAGATTTCTCTTTGTCCACATTTCAGTGTGTGTGTGTGTGTGTGTGTGTGTGTGTGCGTGTGCGTGTATGTATGTGTGGACGCATGTGCATATGTGACAGAGACAGAAAGCGTGTACAGATGTTGTAAAGAAGCAGTGTGTAATCTTTCAGAGCAGGTACAGGCTGACCGAGACCGAGGAGCATCAACCCGGATTAACCCTGTAAAGTGGTTACGCTTCAATGAGTCAGACGTCAACAAGCCCGTAACACATTCCTAACAGTTTTTGTTGTTATGTCCGACACACGATTTGCAATAATTGCATGATCTATCAGAATATATCTGATCTGAGTCAGAATATATTGATTTTGGATTAGTGCTCCTCCTAATGGTTGTGTTAAGCATCCTGCTGTCTGTCTCCTAATGCCAAGATGAGCAGCGTATCTCTCCCACGCTGCTGTCTATCTGCTCAGTCTGCTGATGCTCTGCTTATTCCATTTAAACATACAGCATTTACTTGTGTTTGTGACTGAAGGGGTGGAGGTGAAGCCTTCTGCCTACTCAGCGTGACTAATTGCCCATGAGTGGCCACACCACTGTCAGAAATATAGCATCAACAAATACTAAACAAACACAGTGAGTCACTCCATGCATTGTCTTGTTCGCTGCAGCGGGGAGTAAGAGAGAAGAGACGGGGGAAAACCTGCTGCACATTTGACATGTTTAGGTAAATAAATAGATAGATTTCATATTTGGCATTTTTAGGTTTGATAATTGTATTTTCAGGAAATCCCCGGTGTGGATGGGACTTCAGTGGCGGAAAGGAGTGAGGAAGCCATTTCCCCTGTTACAGCTAATAAACAAGCACTAATAGTCCTCAGGGCTAGGTAATGAGTTAAAGCAGGAGCTGAGGAAAATCACACTCATAATGGAAAACAACTGCCTCATGCCTCTCGGTTACGCGACAGTACATACACAACTCACTGATGGTTGTTAATATATGGGTGATGGCACAGGGACAGAAGAAAGGAGCAAGCGCACTGAACCGCTCCAAAGTATCTTACTTCCAGATGAACCTTTCAATGGTCTTCTGTTTGACAGATTGTGGACTGTAAATTCTTACTGTCTGGACCTCAGGCGGTCAGATACTGGCCTGTAGCTTTTAAGCTTCTCAGAGTAGGAATGCTGCTCTACAATCAGCCTCACCAAGACAACTTTGATCATGACCACGTTTTTCAGGAATAAAACTTTCTGAATCAGCACTGACACTTTAAGATGACTGGTAAATACAGGCTAGTTTCCCTTTCCCTTTTGTAGTCTCTTACCAAATCTTTTCCCTTGAAGTCTTTTGAAACCACAACATATTGACAGTCTCTTTCCAGACTATATTAGTCACTTGGCGTAGCACCCTGCGAACCCCCCTCCTTTCCTCTGTTTATTTCACAAATGTGGATGAGTGAGAGTAAATTTGCCAACCACTCCACTTCCCAGTTTGCTTGCCAATAGTTCCTCCAGCCAACTCTACCCACAGCTGTTTGCAAAGGAGGTGTTTGTGTTGCAAGCCACACAGCTCTATATGACATTTCAATAATGGCTCTGAGACTTAGCAACGCTTTGTCATTACCACCTACCACCAGCCAGCAAACCCAAACTACAATCAGTAAGAGCAAAATCTGAAGAGATATGAATGAATAATAGTATGAATCTTATCTTGCAGGCCAAAGATACACACGATTCATGAGCGAGCTCAATAAAATGAAGTATTCTCAAGTGTTGGAGAATATTGCACAAGTTTGTTCCATCGTCTGCACCAGCTGTCTGGTGTTTTTCTCTGGATCTGTTATGCTGCTTTTTCACCAACAGATGTTCATAGACGGAGCCAAAGAGATGGAGACAGGTAAATGCAAATGTCAGTCCATCTGAATTAGCATCGAATGGAAAATAGAAAAACAAAATATTTTAAATACTTTTTGCATTTCTAGTAGGACGTCATTCGATTTAATTCAATTGGGGATGCAGGAAATGAATGCTTCTGCATGTATTGTAAAGTTCTGCATGATGCAACCCATCTCAGTTATTCTGATAGCAAGTAGCTGTGGGCCAAACAGTATTTGCAAATTGTTTTTTATGTTGTTTTAGCTTGCTTAGAGTGGGGTTTTCTACAAAAGACAATACAAGAAATGACAGAAGGTTCAGTTTAGTATGTTTTTCTGTGATTGACAAGTGAAGCGTAGATAATGCATGCAATAAACCCCAAAGATCTGATGCTGTAAGCAGAGAAATATTTGCATTGATTTTGACCTACAATGGATCTGGTAACATCGCTGTCTCCACTGATGAATGTCCAGAAGAATCATTGGGTTTGCTGTTGATTACTAAGGACAGTTCAGTTCGATCTGCATTGCTGGGAGGGGACGAGTGTTTCGTATGGGACAAAGCAGCATGTCGGATGAGAAACAAGTCTCAGCACAAATCATCTGACATGTGGCATGGGACACACAATCAGTTTCATGAAAAGGGAAATGGCCTGTTCAGAGGCTCTCTGTGGTGAAATTCTACAATATCATTTCAGATCCAATTCATCCCACATATCCCTGAAGACAATAAGGCAATTACAATTCCTCGCTGCCTCTCAGCCAACACACACTCACAGACACACACACACACACACACACAAAGAGAAAACGAGAGAGAGAAAAACATTTCTGAGTGGTCCATATCCTGATCAATCGGAAAAGTAAAAAATGGAGATGTTTTTGATGCTCCGGATTAATGCAGTGTGTATTCCAGTAGGGGGTATAGCATGCAGAAGCTGAAAGCATTGCTCAATAGACAGAGAGCATTGGTACAACGGCGTACATGTATATGGCTGGCTCTCTTCTTGTCAGGGAAGGCTTCAGCCCTCAATGGCATTGTTTGTCTTCAACTCCTTGCTGCCATGGTAACCAGAGCAGAGAGAGGATGGGTTATAAATGAGAGATAGTGAGAGGGCATGACCTGCACTATGCCTGACACTCTCTCATGCAATCATATTCAGTATTCTGTCTGAATGAACGATGACCTATGTGTTTTGGTGATAACAAATGGACAAGTCAGGTTTAATAACCACTTTCCTGATATAATACCATTTGACCCTCTACATTATGGGTCTATTAATCTTCTTGACATTATGTATGTAAACCAAGCATTTACGTCCTCAAAATAAATGTAGAAGTTACGTTCGTCTGTCACATCCTGTCAGTCCTTGTATCAAAACCTCAGACAAAACATTATAAGAGCTTTAATCCAGTAAATCAGCAGTGTACCACACTATTATTATGGGTTGATCTTTTAAACTGCACCTGGGCTATGACTACATTGTTGCACTTGACACAATAGAAGTACAATAGAAGGTATATGCGTATATGTACATATATGTGTGTGGTGTGTCACAGTCTTGACGTTTGGAGTTGTCTAAGAGTTGACGCCATCACGTCTCCACAGAGCTCCCGGCTACCCTGAATAACCATTTCATTGATAACGATTACAGAACTAATGTTTTGTCTTGATGAGAGCATTCATTTCTAAATTGAGAAGTCATTTGTAGTTCCATCAAAAGGACTGCATTTGAAACGAAGCCTTATTTCATCTGTCTGGAATAAGAAAATGAGGGCGTGTGATTGCTGAAGGCCTTTGATTCTGAGGAAATACTCTGGGGGGCAGGAAGGGTACAGACACCAGATTAAAGACTGATGACGTTGGTAATTGATGATATATTTAAGATTCATTTCGAGACTTAAGTCTGATGAATGCTCCCTCTGTCTGAACATACTAATGCCTGGACAAGCAAGGACACATAGACGGAAAGAGAAATGGAAAAGGCTAGACAATAATCTCTCCTTGTTCAATGACAAACTCACAAATTGCAGCTCTGCCTTTCTGTTTTTCCTCAGCCTCGTCCTTGGGTCCCTCCGTTGTTTCCACCTGAGAGAATTGAAAGCCCTGTTGCTTGTCTCTCTCTCTCTCTGTCGCACCCTTCACGAAGCTGTTACCAAAGCGGTCGCTTGGAAAAGAAAACTGACAAAGCACTTTAGAGGAGTATTGATTTGGAATCAGACCCACAAGCCCGTCTGGTTGTACACAGAGGTGTCAGAAGAGTGGGGGAGGCATTTGAGCTTCAGGTTCTGATTTCTCAGCCAGGGGTTATTATCTACATGACCCAGCACACGGCACAAGCTGTTTATGCCATAACCTTCCCTATAAATGGACGTTCTCTCTCTCTCTCTCTTTCAAACACATACAAACACACACACACACACACGCGCGATTGGAAAGTGCTATTCAGAGGGAAGCAGACGGATGGTACTACTCTAGGTCTGGCTGAGTTTGGTGTGCCAAATGCAAGGCTGGATGGGAAAAAATTAGCCTTGACGTACCAGGAGGCTCACTGCCTGTTGTGCACTTCATTTCATAAGGAAGTCTCTTATATGGCCTCAAAGGGCAAAGTAAATACACTCACATTGACTGTTATGTGTTTGAGCACTCACATACACACAAACCAGCCCTATAAAGTAGAAGATTTATATCTACTTGTTTTCCATTTACAGTGAGATTGCACTATAAACCACATCCTGCCATAGGCCCTAGGCTAGGGCCCACCACCATTTCATATGGGCTGGGGGAAAACACATGGGTCGCCTAAACTGGAGATTGTTTTTCTCAGTGATTCACTTTGAAATGATAATTCAAAAAAATGCTAAATTGTGTGAGATCAACCAAAGATATCAACTACATATGTGCCCTGAGGATCAATAGATATATTAACAAACGAGTCAGTCAGAGAGTCAATGTCTGATTCTTATTATCCAAAACATCCATTTTTTATGAGTCACAAAGTCATCGTACCATAATCCAGATGCTATTTATAAATATCCCATTCCGTTTTCTCTCATTCATAACGCTGCTGCCGAAAGAGCCTTGTGGTTCACACACACACACACACACACACACACACACACACACACGTTCAGGCTCACATTTATGTGTCACAAATTACCTGTCTTCTCGACAAGCGTGATATGTGCGATAACTTCTCTGGTCAGAGCAGACAGCGTGCCGTTAGAAAGGAAAAAGGTTTTCTCACAAGGTCAACAGCTGCCTGCCACAGAGCATCAGTTTCAGACGCAGTGACAGCAGCTCAAAGCAGAGCCGCCGATGACTGACACATGCAAACAGGGAGGCAGGAGAGGGCATGCATTGAGAGTGGCTCTGCATAGCAATTTAGCAGTTGACTTATTGAAATCATAGAAAAAGTTCAATTTGATAGGCATTTGAAGTAAAATATCTCATGTTTCATCATGTCTTTATACAAGAGATCATTCAATGCTTTGTTAAAAAATTTAGAATTCAGTGTTTGACCAAAGACCAAGACTCTCCTGAGATGCTCAATAAATAGCTTGGTTGTGTCCAATAAAATGTTTGTAGACTTTCAGTCCATTTGGATGTCCTGCCAAGCAAAGCAAGGCTTGCTGGATTGCAGTCATTTCTCACTCCCCCTTGACTCCTGAAGCTCTTGATAAACATTCCCTCCGTCAGTTCAAATCATCAACCTACAGCTGTCTAGCCAGTGGTCTCAGTGAACCTCCAGGGACACATTTGCAATAACATTTCCTTCACAGCATTGAGAACATCTCTAAAAAACAGAGGGGGGGGGGCGGGGGGGGCGTCTCACCATCAAAGATGAATAACCATCTTTTTCTCTCCACACTCAAACTGTGACTCACGAGGAAATTGTCAGAGACATTACAGATCCGCTGTAACTCCATTTCAAATTTGTCAAACAAGAAGCACCATATTTCACTTACATGGTCGGGAGCAGTAAAATGATACGGGGTTGTCTTGGCCCGGAACAAAACATATTTAATTTCCACAATAGCCACGTTCTAACAGCAGCACATGTTTTCAATCCTAGCAGGAGATAATTCCTCTGTGGCCTAGAGCCTGAGGTTTGAAGACATTAGACTTTATTCTGCTCTCTCCCACACTCACTCACTCTTTCCATCCTGTAATACACCTTTACACAGGGTGCCTATTCATTGAGTACTTCCCCCATCAGGAGATACATTCTTCATGGCATGTTTTACAGGCCAAATAAACTCCTACACAGGCATATTAACTATACCTGGATTCACCATCATCCTTGCCAAACAATCTAAAACATTTAATTTAATTTAAAAGTAATATAATTTAATAAAAGAGTACTATATTTATATATATATATTTGTTTTTCCCACGACGATCAGCAGCAGGTTCTTTACAGTTTTTACACTGTACCAGACAAACCAACCCACTAAATACTTAATATGATTTTATTAAAGTAGCCCACATTTGAAAATGCAAGTTGAAACTTTGGCTACTGTACCACTGCACACTCAACCGTAGTGTGCAGGCTGAAATGTGAATTGACAGTGTTGATAGCTGCTGTATATTCTACTGAGGAGTAATTACTGTAATTGTAAAAGGCTTACTGAAGTGTTTGGATGAGTGAAGAACTGAATTGTAAGCAGGCGCTGTATGTATGCATTTAAACAAAGCGACAGCTTCATCCACAGTGAACCAAGAGACAAATGAACTGCATGATGCATCATTTATTCAAGATATTAAGGAAATGAAACCACCAATTTTTCATCTGTTGTCAACAGAGGTTTGACAACAGAAGTTTCCCTCATTGTCCTCTCTCTGTCTCTCTCATGCACACACACACACACACACACACACACACTCTGGCAGCAGCTACAGTGCAGGCATAAGTGGAAAATGGCCTTCATACTCCATTCTGGGTCAGTGTGGGGGTGGGGGAGGTGGTTTTTGGGGGAGGCCCCTCAGATGTCTGACATGTTTCTGCAGGACCACAGGCCGCTGGCTGGCGCAGAGCACAGGCTTGTGGTAGGCTGTTTGTCTGTGTGAAGCTGGCATGGCCTCCCGTTCCCCTGCATCTGTTTCCCATTAGCAGAGCCGAGAGTATAAAGCAAGGAGCTGACAGGGGCTGGGACCACTGCAGTGCCTGTTTGGATCATGGGTCTTACTATCTGGATGTGCGTGCTCTGCCTGCAGGCTAGCCTGCTGTCACACGCCCTCGACTGCTCAGCAACAACCCAGGGGGAGCCCTGTGTCAGCGGACAGATGACAGATGGACAGGTAAGTGATGCACTTTGAAAGGCCTGGTTCTATTTTTTTCTATGGTTCTGATGTAATGGTTGTGAGGTACAGTGGTCCTCATCATGCACCTATCCTTCATATATCCTGCTTTGATACCATAACAGTAGTTGCAGTCTATTCCTATACAAATACAGTATGGTAGGATCATACACTGTAGGTATACAGTTACATAACATTCACCTCTCTCAAACAAAAGGCTGCCATACTATCATACTACACCTCCTGGGAACTGAAAGTGCACAGCTTTCTGTAATGCTACATCTCCAAATTGACTTGGTGTCATACTTTTGACACAGTAGTGTTGATGATAGTGTTGGCACTGGAATCCAAGGTGAAAGTCAATTTAGTTTTGATTGTAAGGAAATCATAAAAAATATATTCCAAGTAGCACACTCATAGTTGTCCCCAGACTCCATGTGGGTAGTGATCATTCAGTAGCCTGAGAACAGGGGAAATCAGTAACTCATGAGGAATGTAAGCCTACTGTGACTCCTTCCAAAGAGGTGGCTGTGACGATAACAGCGGTATTGTGTAAGTGTGTATTTCAGGATGGTGGGAGGATGAGTATGGTTTGACTTTTCCTTAACCTAAAGACCTGCAGACACATCATTTATTTCTGTCAGAAACAATGTCTCATTGTAATGGGTTTTGCAGCCATAATGCCACCACACCAAAAATACACGCTCTGTGGAACAAAATCTTTCAGCTCCCTTTTGGCTTTTCATGTGGCTACCGGCTGTTATACTTTATACTTGTGGTCAACATTTTTCTGTGGACAGTCCTCATGTTCTGTCCAAAGTCATCATCCTCATCTGGGCAACAAATTCAACAGCTGTAGGAGTCGAGACGAGGATTTTCACTCACATGAAAGAGTATTGGTTGTATTGTTCCATCTGAGTGTAGTTTGTGAGGCTTTGTGCTGCGTGTGTTTTTCTCCTACAGTCATTTGTAACGTAATTACAGTATGCACAATTATAAACTTCAGATGTGGTGGGAACTCACTGATACCCGGGGCATTTGGTTTAGTTCAATCCTAAATGTATTTGTGTGCCTTTTCCCATCAAGGTCATTTGTTTTGTAATGGAGCAGAATACATTAAGTAAGTAATTTATGGGACTCGTCAACACATAATGCAACAGCAGAAAACCAAATGGACTGTGGCAAGTTTTGATGAGGGCTGTATTTTGCATAATAGCCTAATGAAAAAAAGAACATGGCTCAATGTAATGAAGACGTCAAGACCCCAAAGAGCACAGCTAGCTTATACCTGTAGTGTTGCCACGTTGGTGACCTCAGTGCAGAGGAAATTCATCTTTCAAATACTCACTTGTACAGTATGCATCACTCATTGTGGGATTTTGTTAGAGGATAATATGGCCAGATTTGTCTGGGCCAATGGAATATGGACATAGTTTACCACTAGACATTATTTTCACAATGCTGAATGAAAACCAAACCAAAATGAAGTATACAGAATGGACTGGTTGACGATGTATTAAGCAAATACATTTACAGCATCACTGCTGACTCTTTAACAATCTCCTCTTCCTCTTCTCTCAATATGATGAACTGCAGCAGCAGAGGGAACTGCCTTCATCTGGCAAACAAACACCGGTATGTGGCACCACTTAGCATCGCCTTGCACAAGGGCATTCTTCAGTCTAAACTCTGTGTGAGAGGAGACCAGCTCAGAGCAGGCTAATCGCTCAGAGGGGGTCTGCGCCATGGTTGTGTCAGAGGGGATCCACAGGAGGCATGTTATAAGGGAATGTTGGGGGGGGCAAATGACAGGCATGGCATGGTGCAGAAAGGGGGCTGGGTTGTTCAGAGGGATAGTTAATTCTTTCTGATATGACACGCAACATAATTACGTTAATCCATACAAATTAAATAACTGGATACTTAAATTGATACAAATGACAATAATGTGAGTGTGGCAAAGCTATCTGTCAGTGAAACCATTACAGTGTAGAAGGGCCACTAGAAGTATGTGATTGTTTTGAAGTGGCTAAGAGAGGACATTGACACCAATACAGAATGAACCATCCTGTGAGGTACTGAATATGAAATATAGTGCATTATAGTGGACTCTGACATTTTGTTACATTTCACTACGGTATTGAAACCTGCAAAGCTATTGTAGAGTTTTAGAAATTGTGTCACAATTCTAAAACAATTCTGTTGAAAGCAACGTTGTTTTCAACAGCAACAGGAAGTGTTTCTCCCCTAACAGTAACAACCTTTTATTTTTTCAGTTACATAAGTTGAAAAAAAGCATTAGTGGAGTCAATGCCGCTACAGTACCATGATAAATTTACCACAATGCCCTAATTGGCAAACTAAAGTCTATTCTTTCTCAAAGTGACAGTACATTCATTAGGAAAGACAAGAGACGTTCAATAACAGTCCCCCATTTATGTCTACATCAATGACAAACGCAGGAAATGGCTGGGCCACTAACAATAATAATTTTGCTGTTTCCTCTTCCTAATGCCTAAAGCACAAAGAACAAAATAGGACGGGACAGGACAGGACAGGACAGGACAGGACAGGACAGGACAGGACAAGATAGGACAGGACAGGACAGGACAGGACAGGACAGGACAGGACAGGATAGGACAGGACAGGACAGGACAGGACAGGGCAGGACAGGACAGGACAGGACAGGACAGGACAAGATAGGACAGGACAGGACAGGACAGGACAGGACAGGACAGGACAGGACAGGACGGGACAAGACAGGACAGGACAGGACAGGACAGGACAGGACAGGACAGGACAGGACAAGATAGGACAGGACAGGACAGGACAGGACAGGACAGGACAGGACAAGATAGGACAGGACAGGACAGGACAGGACAGGACAGGACAGGACAGGACAGGACAAGATAGGACAGGACAGGACAGGACAGGACAGGACAGGACAGGACAGGACAGGACAGGACAGGACAGGACACAAAAAGAAGAAGAGAACAAAATCAAAGAGAACGTGGGTATCAAGTTTCTTTTGTGGGTAAATTGTGGAGAAATATTATGGAGAAATCTCTAGAGTCCCCTCTGAGACTATCTAAATAAATGGTTGTTGTTTTGGGAAACAAAACAAACTCAAACAGTGTTGAAAAAACAAATGATCCATAAGAGGCTAAATGACACATGAAAGACTAATTTGTCACATACAAAGACGTGCAGGAGTTCCTAGTAACATTTTGTTGCATGTTGTTTCACTCTGTGGTTGCGAACGTCTCGTCCTGTATAGGTTCTGCTCAGACGTAAGAGACAGTTGGATCGGAGGGGCCCCACCCACCTGAGCCACTCCAGCATGCCTGGGGCCGTGTCTGTCAAAGGCTTCCCCAACACCCTCATCCAGGTAGTACAGTCAATGTAGTAGCAATGGCTACTGTACAAGGTCCCCCACCCCACATCTATCCTACATCATCCTGCAAGAGGGAGACAAAAAAGACTAAAGAGTGAGCAAAGGCTGTTGGACAAATAGAAAGATGGGTAGAGACAAACGGGGGGACGGGACAGAGATATATATATAGAGAGAGAGAGAGATGGTTAATCTTGCTATAGCACATACAGTATTGAACATATAGGTACATATATGGATAAACATAACAATATTAGAATTAAGGGTTAACACATGATGATGATCTAGCAGTGAAAGTTGAGTGTGTGTGTTTGTTTTGTAAATTGTAATTTACTGTAGTGGATTCACAGAAATCGTTTCTGCACATGCATCCATGTCTCTACTGTCTAAATGTCTCTGTGGTGTTTCAGGTGGACAGGGCCAGAAGACACTTGTCTCAAGCTGGCAATAAGAAAAAGAACAAGCGTAAATCCCGCGTCGGCTCCTTCTCCCTCCTTAGCAACTACAACCCATCCGCCTCCCTACAGGTGAGTCTCCATGGCAACCCCGGAGCGAAGGAACAGCTGGGGCAAAGGGGGCGGACGCACAAGCAGAGTTTTTAATGTCACCTCACTTGGTTTTGTTTGATCATTTTGGTACACTTACTGCTACACTCTGTTAGGAACTGATCATATAAAGTGCTCATGTCCTTGATATTGCCTTTGTAGGGATAGTAGAACTCAACCAACCATTCAGACAGATCGCCTTGTTGTTTGCTGTAGTCAATCAGGAGGTTTCTTGCAGTGGAAAATGTTCGTCATAATAAGGCATATAATGCACTGTACTGTAATGCCCTCTAATGGGGGTCTGTGATTACAATCTGTTGAAAGCCTCACAGGAAATGTCTTTGAATATTCTGCTGACCAAACACTGTGTGGGATTCTACCTCCAGGTGACTAGAGCACGGAGACAGGTGAAGAACGAGCCGCAAAACAGGGGAAAGTCAGGTCGTTCTGGAGCATACTCTATCCTGGTGAGGCACCATGAAGTATCTCCTCATATGTTGCCCTTGTGAAGTCAAATGTATTAGTGTTTGTTATCCAGACAAACCCAGACAAACATTTATTGAATATTTAACTTAACTTCTAACTTGTTTAATGCTTTCCAGGGAGATCAACAGAATGAGGGGCAGAATGACAGACCCAAAAGGAGCATACAGAAGAGAAGAGCTGCAAAGACAAATGCCTGTTCATAATAACATTCCTTTTCATTATGCAACGCCTCACAAGGGATGTACACAACAAGATTTTGTCCAGATTTGACCAAAATTAGGACATGAAAATACATTGAAATTGGTGTGAAAACGTAATTGCTGTTTGTTTGGTTCAAGAAATCTTGCTGTGTGCATCCACCATTGTTACTGTTTGAGCTGTAAGCTAGCTAACGTTTATAAGTCAGTTTGGAAACGTATCAATACTTTTTATATACTATTTCAAGTTTCTAATATATACCTGCATGTTATGAAAACACATCATCAAAGATCCCAAATCGCTTATTGTAAGTCGCTTCGGCTAATTGACTGTAATGTAATGTAATCTTGGGGCTGACCATTTTGTTGTGACGTATTTTATCAGAGATTTCTTTTGCTCTTCTTTGAATTCGTGATTTAAGATTAGGGGTATATTTTTGCAGAAATATTTCTTATATAAAGTGTTTTTTGTATAAGATTTCAATAAAGTTTTAGTTGAGACAAATGGTGGAAAAGTCTTGGCTCCAATCTTTTTCTTTCTATAAAATTGGATAACTGATTTCACACTCTATTTGAGCTCTATTAAGAAGTTGAATAACAGTTTTTGTAGTAGCTCAATCTTTCCTTCCTCTCTTTCCCAGAATAACACATTAGATTTCCCACGTAAGGGTCTGCAAAACTGCCAACAGTCGATTCAGAAAATTAAGACTTAGCATGTTGAAACACCACTGAGCCCCCAATTACCCATGGCAAGTGTTACAGGTAGCAAATCCTCAGTGCCTGGCTGGCGAAGAGGGCAAGAGGATAAACCAGCAGGAAACTCTTTCGACAGCAAGACCCACTAATCCGTTTATATTAAGAGAGCCAAGGGCAAATATCTGGTGGGAGAAAAAAAAAAGCAAAACGCAGTCCAGACCATCTGTTTCAGGAGTCAAACTTTGTCTATTTAAATATCTTCTGTTATTTTGGATTCATTTGGCCAGAACTGGAAACTCAGAGTATGGTCTGGACCAGAAAGGGTAGCCTGAGTATTTCTGCAGGGCAGTGACGTCAAGTCTTGCACAGAATCAGGTCTTTGTGGGCAGAGAGGAAAACGGGGGCTCTGGTGGAGACATTTTTTGCTCCAAGTACGTAGGCCTCTACCTAGTGCAGTCTGCAGTGAGGACTCCTCAGTGTCACAACTCTGTCCCGTGTGCGGCTCTGGGTGAAATTGTGCAGTATTGCGGTTGGTGAATTTGGGGTAATAAAAAACAAAGGCATTGCAGGCCCTAGCCATAATTGTATATTCAAAGCACATACACCCACCAGCAAATCCAGGGGATGAGACCATCTGATGAGAAAAACGAGCCTGAGTAAAAAAAAATACACAGCAGCCTAAAGAGTAAGATGACTCATCCGCCACTCATTCAATGATCAAAGCCTTCAGCCCATGACGTACTCATAGTATTTATTTTTATGCTGTAAAGACAAAACGCTCGCAGGAATCACACACAGGAAAAAATAGCACAATGACATGTTATTTATACACAGTAATGCTAAATATGCTTTAGTAGCTCCCTGTGAGAGAATGGGGAGAATATAGTGGAAGTGTAATGTCCTGAACTCGCTCCCCAGTCTTCAGATAACCAGAGCTTTCTGGCTGTGTGTTGTTTTGTTGTTTTCTCTGCGACAGTCCACCCCAGGATGCCGTTTTTCCACCAGGCTGAGATTTCTGAGAAACAACAATGAGGCTTTGATGAGGGTCAGGATCTTAGTATTCCTGTTTAGGAGTAACAAAAGAGAAACAGCCCCAGCTGACTCGCCTGCCAACATCTCTGCTGCTGAGACAACACACACACACACACACACACACTGACTGAGGCTGCTGTGACAGTAGCCAGCAGGGTATCACTGACTGACTGTACTCTTGGGCCAATGCATCCTGGGAAACTCTCCATGGTTGATGACCTGATGAAACAAAAGCAGGGATGTGTGTGTGTGTGTGTCAGTGACAGAGTGTGCACAAACACACACACACAAACAGATCCCAAAAAGCAAAATTACATACACATGCACACACCACTCGCACAGACTGTCTAAATAGAAAATAGCAGTGTGATCCTTTCACAGCTACAGTAAACACTGGAGCGATGTCCAGAGTCCTCCTGGAGCAGCACAGGAACACACTGTCGTCACACTGGTGAATAAACCCCTGATTGCATTTGGACTCGACAACAAGACGCTTCATATGGTTTATGTGAAATCAAGGTTCAGTCTGTACATCTGGTTCTTGCAGTGTATGGTCAACATAATGGGAACACTTATAGATTTCTCTCAGTGATGGTGGCTCTATAATGGTTGAGTAGAGCTTTTTCTGGGATGTTTTTTTTTTTGGTTCACTCATCCCCTTGAGAGCAAATTCGATGCTAACCACTCCTTTGAGGCCCTCCATCTATAGGATTGTGGTAGGAAACTTCTTCCGCGATGCCATTACAAAATTACTTATAAATGCACAGTTGGGTTCATATGTTGTTATTGAGAAGGCTTTGGGATGCAGTAAACATCATTGTCATGCACTTGAAACCACTGGGTAACCGCTCATGTCTTGTTGACAGGGGCAACATCCCGAAAAACATGACTCCCGTTGAGAAAAAAGCATTTTGGGATGAAGGCAGTCACAAAGAATTGCCTTGTTAGCATTGGTTATTAAGGATGACTGGATTAACTCTATTCCAAGAAATGCATCCCAAACCTTCACAGAACCCGTTAAGGACAAGGGACTTTATATTGTGTTCTTTATGTTGACCACAGTGTGTATTGCAATGCCATTCACTCTGACTTGATCGCACTGGGTCATAAAACTTCAGGTCACATGCTGTACCCATTGACTCTCTCTATGGTGAGATATCATATCTTTTTGAGTGACAGGCGAGGCGAGGTATTCCCCACTCAGTATTCCTGCAGCAGCTTGTCTATATTCTGTTCCCATTGACCTCAGACTGTGGTCACGCCGTCAGGCTGGATTTGTCCCCCTCACTTCATCTCCTGCCATTTCCGATCAGATCAGAAACAGGGCGTTGGCTGTCTTCCTTCACCTCATGTCACTCCTCTTCAGCCTGACACCACCTCACTAAACAACCTCTCTAACTCCCCTGTCAAAACTTCCTCTAAGTCCTGTCACAACGGCCCACACCTGTCACATCACTCAAGTCCTAATGAAGAAAAGGCAGAAAGAGACAGAGAGACAGAGAGGACATGCTTGGATGCACACATGTATTTGACGTGTGTAACTCCTCGGTAATGATGATGTTATATGAGCCCAATATATCAACCTACGGACATTTCAACACATATGGCAGAGGGAGGCTTACTTATACACAGAATTCATTGACTTGTCAGGGACTGTCAGGCTCTTATTATAAATAAAGCTTTGGTCTGCACGACACACTCTGACTGAATGAAGTAAAACTTAGGATACATCTGTCGTCATATTTCAGCAATAGCCTCTGGAATAATTTGCTTTGACATTTTGTTAATCAGGAGAAGGAAACACACTCACATTCACACATAGCACATTGATGTTATAGCCATACAGTGTGCCTCATACCTAAGTTGTATACATTAAATATAGATTATAGGCAGCTATGACATTGCAAATCATTGCTATTGGATGAAAACCTTGCTGACCACCATTTTTGAGTTTATCCAGTAGGGCTTCAAAGGGTTTCAAAAGCCCAAGGGGCAAACAATTTTAACCGCCCATAGTGGAACATCTAATCCTTCAATTGAAGTTCAAAAATCACCAAAACTGGAGTTATGAAGTTTTTACATGGCAGCAGCAAAATGTTGGATGCTGGTCTTGCACCAGGAGTATTAGGCAAGTTATCCCCTAGCAATGAATACTTCAGATGCTTAGAGTGCAATGCATGTATTACTGCATAATATCACCAAACGTTTGAAGATTAACCTAAGATAAAAGCGCTGAGATTAGCATAGATAAAAGCAGATACAGTATTTGGGCAATTTCATATCTGGGGGATTCATCTGCGCAGTTCTCCTTGAAGATGATGGATGCCTGCTGAGTCACTGCTATGGGCCAATCTCTGCCCTGCTCAGTACATTAAAGCAGAAAATACTGCTGAGTTTGACCTGCTGCCCACTATATGGGTCCACAGAAAACTGATTTATTAAGAAGGGAATACTCCAGACAGGGTGAATCAATCTCATAGCTATAGATTAGAATAAGATGGTGGAGAGAATTGATGGAGAATTGAGAGAGCAGCATTTAAAAATATAACTCAGGGAGAGCCACGCTGTCACATGAGATGACTGATGACATGAGTGATAACCAAGCTGAAGCAATCTCTCTGAGTCATACATGCACATATTGTGGTGTTGCACCTAGAATAGAAGCCAGGGGTAAATCATTGTTTACTTTTGCGTGACACATTATCAGGCAAAGAGAGAGAAAGATCAAGAGTGAGAAATAGAGGGAGAGACAGACACAGAAGCAGAGAGACAGACAGACAGACAGACAGACAGACAGAAAGGTGAGTGAGTTTTCCCTCTCTCATCCTTCTCTCTCTTCTCTATGACTCCAAGGTCGTTGCGTGCAGGGAAGTGGACAGGGCTGTCAGCGGAGAGAGGAGCTGAGAGGGCAGCCCAGGGAGCCACGCAAGCAGGGGAGGAATCCTAATCAGCCCAGGGCGTTTCAAGAGGAGCCACAGAAGTGAAAACTTGTAACAGGTGCGGTGGAAGACTGCCACTGCTCCTCAGACCTGAGGCGCTGATGGGTGGAGGGGTAGTGGGGGGCTGGGAGAGGTAATGTGGGCCTGTGGGTTATAAAGGTTTTGGCTGGAAATATCAAACTTCTTACTTCCACCCACCGCCTCATTCACTTTGTAAACGTTTGTGAAAATTGAACTGTAAAGGTTTTATACAGGGCAGTTATATCGAGTAAAACAAGGGTGAAATTCCTGAATTGCACTCTTCATAGGCAGCAAGGTAATGGAATCTATCGCCATAACACTCAAGGAGCAGTGTAACACTTCGGTTCACTGTCACTAAGTCACACTACATAAACTTAGAGGCCTTTGGAGAAGGACAAGCAGAAAAGCTTTTGTACAATAGGAAAAGGGATTCGCTTCAACTTTCAGAGCCAGACGCGTAAGTAAAGGTCACTTTGGAAGATTAAAACAACGCAAAATGACTTCTGATTACTGGCAATGATTAGGGGCTCAAAGACTTGCAAGGTAGCACAGACTGTTGATAGAAGTTCTGTATCTCTTTTCATTCCCACTCTTCCATCTCTCTGACTGCCTCCATATCCACATCCTAATCCTTCTGTTATCTGTGCACACCACTGGCAAAGGCTTTGCACAGTGAGTGCGTCAGAATAAACGTCACTCAGCATCATCGATGAATGATAAAGAATAAAATGCCAAATGTTCTCTGAATGGATGGCAAAAAAACGGGTGGGGGAGCATGAGTTGAGATGTAAGGAAGTAGGCTATGAGGAAGTGAAGAGAAAAAGAAAAAAAAAACTACTTTGATGGCTAGTTTGCCCGGAGCTCAGAGCCTTCCTCAAGTTCCCCTCCAAGTCCACAAGGTATCACAGGTGCCAGCCAGGGCAGGAACGCATTTATATTTCATTCAAGGCTAAATCTCTCACTGAACATTATGGATGGCCAGAGAGAGCGGTCTCACATTGAACTTTTAAGTCATAAATGGCCGTTTCAAAGCTGCAGAGCGGGTGGTGTTTAGGGGTCTGGAGAGGACAATAAATCATCTCGTCACACATAATGTAGCTACGCCTGGCCCTCTCCGGATCAAAGGGCTCTCTCAGCATCTCACCCCTACTGTACAGCTGAAGTATGAAGTGTAACAGACAGAGAAAGACAGATGGAGAGAGAGAGAGCTTGTGTGTGAGAAGCAATCTGTATATTATATAATCCATCTGATATGCTACTGACAGCTCTGTGGACAGAATTTATGACTGGCTCACTGAGCCCTGTGGTTGTTAGCATCTAAATGACAGATAAACAGCCGACAAACTAGAAACTCCATCAAGCGAACAGAGTATAAGGTAAAACAGTTAGATAAACTCTCCTACCCGCTGAAGTAGCCCTGCTGAAGTGAGGGAACGAGATACTGCACTTCTGTACACTGTGACAATATCAGGATTTCCACTGTCTATTAAACTAGCGATGGGAAGTGGATTTTCTGACCACCTACAGGAAAGTATTATACCCAAAAAATGTCATGAAACAAATGTTATTTTGCATAAGGCTTATCAGACACTCAGTAGAGTATTTTCAGTGCACATGGCTTCTAAACTAGTTGAAATTGCATTGTTTGCATTGCCTCTATAAGGTTACATTGCATTACATGTAATGTACATTACATACATTGCAGGTGGTGACGTTGCATTGTCTTCTGATGGTTGAACAGTGTTTGGATGTTTGGATTTGAGTATTTTTAGGTTACCTTTTGTCAAGAAACCTTTTTGTAAACAGATTACCAAGTGCCTCCATTATGTATTTCTGTCAACTGAGTCGTCACCTAAAAGAATGTTGTTAAAAATATGTAGAACAATCTGTATTTCTGATTTATTATTATGAGCCATTAATGAACTATCCTATGAACAGGGAATGGGTTTGGCAGTTTAAAATAGATAGGGTTCTCCTTGAGAGCTCTGATCCCTGCTGTCACTAATCTGTCTTCTCCTTTGATATTCCTTCAGTGGCTTTGTAACTAAAACCAGAATGAGATCTCCCTCTTGTGGTTATATTTCATATTGCTAGATCTGTTTAAACCTCAATAACACTAAAATGAGAACTTCACAAATAAGGAGCACATCATATCTTATCAGTTTTATTGTAAGTTAAAAAAAATACACAACCTTACTTAGAGATAACCGGACATCAAGACAATTTAGTTTCAAAACAATATATAACGATATAATGCTATTTCATGTCATAATGTAGGCCTTATTTTGAAGGAGGTCTGATTGATTGATGGTGATCCAACCATCTGGACAGGATTCTTGTTCATTATGACCAGACATAAATCTGCTTGTCCCACATACGTCAGGGTCTTGTCAGCCGAGGAGGTAAGAAAGGTGTTGGAGGAAGACAGGAAATCCATGCTGTTGACTGAGCCGCTGTGTCCATGTACGGTTGTGTGGCCGCTCACTGCTCACTCTGAAGGTCCCACACCTAAAGAAATCTAAAAAAAAAATATATATATATATACACAGACAGCAAAGAGGAACTATCAGGCTGCTATTAGCTACATATTAGTATCACTGCCAAATCTAGTGCCAAAATTAAAAGAGCTCACAACCACAAAGGCTGTCAAAAAAAGACAACTTACCAAAAAGTGATTATTTCCACTAATCACAGTCAAAACGAGGTTACCAGGACCAGGTGTACCAGGACGCTACCAATCAGCTGTGTCTCTTTTTGATTGAAATCAGCTGTCACTCCCACTTTGCTTTGTAAACCAATGATTTACGGGCAACGCTTGTTTGAAAATGTTCATATTGTCTGTGAGGTCAGTGGAGGGGGGCTTTAAAATAACATGCGTATCCACTGACTTGTGGCGTTCTCTAATAGTTTATTTAATAGTTAGACCACTTATCATGCTTTATAAACAGATGCTCCCATGCTACTATACAATAGCTCATCAGGATAAACTGCAAAGGCATGATAGGGTGGCCTATCAACCATCAACCTGATGGTGTAATCCATTGTACAGGATGACACAAAGTCACCAAAGGAGTGGAAGGAGCAGGGCCAGGTTGTTCCAGGCAGAGGTCTCACATACATAGGCTCCCATGTCCCCCTGGGTAGAAGCTGATCCCAGACAGGTGGGACGCTCCCATGTACCAATTAGATCTCCCTCTGGTAGATCCCAAAAGCTTCTACAACTGGGCATCACTAGAGGAAGTCACCACCAATTTGTGAAGTCTGGGGCAAGGCAGCACATTGACTGAATCTGTGTCTGTCTGAGTGGTATAGAGTGAAGTAGCATATTGAGAATAATAAGAATACAATTAATAATAGGATCTAATATCTGGCATCATTTGACAAAATAAGGATGCAACATTCATAGGTGTTTGGATGGGTTGTCTCTCTGACATCTGGCTCCCCTATCTTGTTTAGGCCTCTGGCTGTCTTCACCTTTACCCCTAGAGGAGGGGACGTGTGAAGGAGGAGGGGCAGTATTGTGAAGAGATGCTTGTAGACGGCTGGCTTGGCCCAGTGCCTTGTCCCTCTCCAAATTCACCAGCATTGTCTGCCTCAAAACAGCCTGGTATTTTTCATTCATCTGCTTAATTGCAGGTTCATAGCCGGAACATTGAATCTTCAACTTTCTTATCTCCTCGACGAGGCTATTTTTCTCCTGAACAACACGCTTATGCTGCAGACGGTGGAAATCTCTGGCTTTCTGCACCTTCACTAGTGTCTCTGCTGCGGCCGAGGCTGCCAGCTCGTACTCCTTCCTCTCCCGCTGCGCGTGCCTCAACTCGTTGTCCAGACAATGGTTTTGAGTGTACACAACTGGCACCAAACCGACCCGCTCTGTAGTCATCAGGCCTTTCTGCAACATCTCGTTCCACTCAGATTGAAAACAATCCATCGTATTTGTCATGCCCATTTTTAGGAGAAAGTTGCGCAAGAAGTCGTCCACGGCTTCGGGTTGGTCTGCGTGAGAGACACGGGACCTTGCGTCGAATTGTGGGGCAGCGGGAGCACTGCTGGCCTCTTCTCGGTCCTGGATGGCTCTCACCGTTGCCTCCAAGTCCTCTTCTCCCTCCGTCAAACTCCAGTCGTCTTCTATAGACACTTCCTCATACTCAAAGTCCTCATCACTGTCAGCCGGAATCATCACAGGTTTAGGATGAAACGAGTCTGTTTCTTGCTGTTTGGATGATGAGTTCATTGTTTGAGTTAACGTTGCTATTCGTATCTAATCGTCTAGTGAGAAAAAGCTTGGTGTTGCTATGGATACCAGACGGCTTCCGCTGTTGTTGATGACATCAGACGTTCAACGCGAGATCTTCCGTGTTCGCGTTTGTCTCTCCGTCATCAAACAGTCATGGCGGACTACCGAGAGGCGCCCTTGGCGACTCGGCCAAAAACATTGGACCCAAATGAATATTTCAACCTTTCGCCGGATTACCGACGTGCCGAAGAGGACAGGGCAGCATTACGAGCGAATCTGAAGAGGCAGTACCAGATGCAACTCAATAACCCACACAGAAAAGAGCTCATTGTAAGTGGCTACCTCACGTTACTAGCTAACGTTAGCAATGTCAGAGCCCCCTTCAACATGGCTCAGCCTATTTGTTGGAATACTAACGATAGCGAGTCAGAACACATACAAGTCGAATAGACCCGTCGTAATTCTGCCAAATAACTACTTGTAGATTACGATAGCAATAATTTAGCTGCATTCATGTGTTTAATTTAATGGAACCTGATTTACCCACTGAAATAATTGGGTGGATAGCAGCAAAGTTATCCTCACTGCTGTTATTCTTGATTTGTGAGTAGTACTAATGAAAGCTGTGTTGGTATTAGAGACGGCAAGCAAACTGAGGCAGGTACTTCACCTTGGTAGAATATTGTCACTTTTTAGCATGCACAGCACCATAGGAGTTCAGAAATACTCAGCTGTCCCCTCGGGGACAATAAAGAGCCATCTATCTATCTATCTATCTAGCTGCCCTGGGATCCGTTGTCACCTCCTGTCTCCACCTGTTGTGCAAGTCTTAGTTTTTCTGCATTATTGTTTTACATTAATGCACTTTATAGTAAATGTTTTGGTATTTAGAAACTTTTCATTTCATTATTTTTGACGGCACCTTCAGCTTTATGTTTTTACTTGTGCCTAAGACTTTTGCACAGTACTGTATATCGTTCTTTGTTGCTGCAATGACCCAATTTCACCAGGGCAATCATTAGTTTCATTGTTTTGTCTTTACAGGAAGACCCTGCCCTGACACGCTGGGTGTATGCACGCACCAACCCCTACCCCCACTTCAAGGCAACAAACAAGACATCCCTATTGGGTGCGCTCTTCGGAGTTGTACCTCTCTTCGTCCTCTACTACACTTTCAAGACAGACAGGGTATGACACAAGATGCACTTTCCCTTTCTTGTTTGATACACCAGGGGGTGTTCAGTGGTTTACACTTCTCACCAGTTACAATCTAGGATAGAAAGTCATTTTTTAAGGAGACTGGACAACATTTTATTAGGACTACCTTCCTACTATTGAGTTGCACCCCATTCTGCACAATCCATGTCCAAGATTGTCAGGAGGACTAAAAACCCTCTTTAACCATCCCCTCACCTCCTCACCATAGGTGAAATCAATTAGGAATCACAGCTTTCACTGGGATTCATACGTTTTCATGGAAAGAGCAGGTTGCTCTAATGTTTTGCCCAGTCACTGTATAAAGTTGAAAATTGGGGAATCATTATTCCCTTTGTAGTTGGTCAGGTCTTGTTCTTTGCCACCATTCTATTCACATAAAAATTGCATGTTTTATTTGAAATGCTGCCTGCCTTAATTTTCTCCCTTATTGTCATGGAGATTCACCTCCTAAATCCTTGCCAATAGAAGTGTCAGTGAGACTGGTGCAGTTGTCAGACTGCTGAGCTGTCATGTTCAGCTCTCTCCATTGGGAGAAATGGTCATGAAAATAATAAAAAGCTCATTCATAAAACATGCATGCATTTTTCACCATGGTCAACAGTACTAACCCATCCTCTCTTTGTCCTCTGTTTTCAGGATAGAAAGGAGGAGCAGATCAAGGCCGGGACCCTCGAGCGCAAGTTCAGTTTGTCATCTTGAGCTCTAATCTATAAAGACCACCTATATCTTCTAGTGATAATATCAGTGTGTAATTATTGACCGAATAAAATTATGTTGTCAAAAACCAATCAAGTGACTTTGATTGCTAAGACACAAGTGTGAGTGGTGGGGATAAAAGCCCATGAATACTGAAATATGTACACAATTTACATGTCAACAGGCCAAGCTAGGGAAACTGCACAGGAATCAAACATCTGGCCTACAATTTGGCCCATAGACATGTGAGTGCGGTTCACCTCTGACCTCTTAAACAAAGTTTGAGTGGATTTACACAGGAAACCGGAAGCCGTTTTATTTATTTATTTTATTTTTGAGGCGTGTGTTAGCCCAAGTCTTAGAGAAGGGTGCTAGTGACTAGAATATCTGGACAGGGAAAGTGAATGAAAAACACATTTCCATCAACAACTACTATTGGGTTGCCCTTGAGCAAGGCACCTAACCCCCAAACACTTCCAGTGGAGCTTCTCAGTGGCAGGACTGGTTGTATTGGGTGGCTCCCAGGTGTGTAACTGTATTGAGTGCAGCAGGATTTGTCAGATCTTCCTGGTCTTATTTAGCCGAGATTTTTTTTCTAACAAGATCCAACAGCTCTGGGTCACACAAGTTTGAAAATCAGATTTTTTTGTTCTTGTGCAAATTCATCTTTAAATATCTGCATTGCATAATTTTTTTTCCTGGTGTCATTTAAAAAACACATACCAAATGAAATGAAAGGACACAATAGAATTAAATTTAATAAAGTAAAATGAGTATTTTTATGTTATAACTGTATGATATTACATGATCCAAATCTCATCAGTGTCACTTCACTGACTGCATATGGCATGACTACTCTCTGGTAGTTGTCTGCCGATACCCTGTCTGTCTACTGTTTTGTGGGCCTCCAGTTGGGGTTAAAGTGACTGCGAAGAGGTTCCCAGCACTGGTAGTAGCTCTTGTCCAGCCTCTGGCAAGTTTCTAGTCCCCATTTGGTCACCGCCATGCTGAAGGACGACTCAAACATGAAAGCCTGAGGAACAGAAAAAGACACGTTACAAACATAATCACTTTTGGTGAGCAGGCCTGCACTCATGGGTTGGCGTGTTTATAGATTTCAAACTGAGCAGCTCTGGAAAGTGGACTGGTCCATCAACATGTCAACCAAATCAAAATGATTATTGTGTCTAGGATGATTTATGAGTCTCGCTTCTTTTGTCAACCCTGAAACATTGTTTTTTTTACCATGGTTCCCTCAGCCACCCTCTCAGGTTTCAGACTGGCAGTGCTGTTCTTCTCGAAGCAGTCGGCGTCAGGGCCGTGTGGGGTCATTATGCTGTGGAGACTGCCCCCTCCTGGCTGGAAGCCGCCCTCTTTAGCCTCATAGTGGCCTTTGATCAGACCCATGAATTCACTCATGCAGTTCCCTAGAGCCACAAACAGGAGGAGCTGTGACACAGCGCTATACAATGTGCTTTAAAGTCAAACTAGAGAGGGAGCATGTGCAACACCAATTTCCACTAGATGGCCATGAAGGTCTATGGTGAAAAGAGACAAAGTAGTGCTGCAGTGGCTGTTTGATTCTGGATTGGTGACACTGCAGTAAGACCAGTGGTCAGAAACACACTGATACATAGATTGGAAATATGAGTGTCCCCTAACTTATAGTTGGTTCTTTTTACTTTGGAGTGGAGCAAAAATGTCCTCACTAGCCATTTCAACTGGATCTGATGGAAATGGAATGTACATGGAAACCAAATAACCCTATCGAGCTAGTTCTCAAAATGATTGTTTCTTGTAGGATACGCTACCATGCTCCTCTCTTCTGCAAAGAGTAAATAGATAAAACATAAATGTTGTATGTGTGTGTGTCACTGTGGTCTTACGGTGATAGTATGGTGGGCGGAAGGTGTGGTCAGCCACACCCCACCGCGGGGGGAAGATGACAAAGTCAGCAATGGCCACACCCGGTCGTGTGGATTTGGCAGTCAGCACAGTAAAGATGGAGGGATCCTGCAGGTAGATTGTAAGTAGGGCAATATATGAGGGCATGTGTGTGTGTGTTGGGGCTGGGGTCAATTCACTTTGAGTCACTTCAAAATGTAAAGAGAAATTCATTAGTTTTCCAATCTTGTAATCTTGAAGAAAACTTTTCAGTACACCGCCTGAAGTGATTTCATCGTAAGTGCATTGAACCCAGTCCTGATGTATACTTCATGGTATGTGTGTGCGTCTGGGTTTTTATGTACGTGAGGACGCTCACCGCATGGTCGAAGGCCACACCGTTGATGACCATGAAGTTGTCCAGGTTGTATTTGTAAGGCGTGTAGTTTCCATGCCAGGCTACCACGTTGAAGGGGGAGAAATCCTACACACACAGAGTAGCTACACAAATCAGACTAGTCTACCAAGCAACAAACACAAAAGACTTTAAATTGAGCTTTTGAAGGGAAAAAGGGAACAATGAATAATGTCTTTGTAATCTTAAATTCCCAGACAGAGTGACATAAAGAGAAAAAAAAAGCTGGCGGTAATGAAAAGGGTTGGTTGTGAAAGAAGGTGTGCGTTCTTCTCTTTCATCCCCCCTGTTCTTTGTGATACAAGGCTCCATGTATTATGGGGTAATTGGCTATACAATCAAACTTTCCCAAACTTTGAGCATTTGATGCACACAGCAGTGCAGAGATGGGGGGGGAGCAGCAGTTACAGTGGGTGTAGAGATATTTCTTTATCTTGATTGTTAAAACCACAGCAATTTTATATAGTTTCTCTGTTCTGATAATGTCACTGTGAAAGACACATTCAACTGCAGCTCTAAAATCAATATAGTTCATTACAACTCAGACTGCCTTCAGAGTGACCTCCGTGCGGCGTACACACACGTACGCAGAGACTCACACACTCAGGTACACGACTAATCTTACACATACACACACGTGTCTATAAGTACGATCGCAGCCATTATGTAGCTAATATACACCTAGAAAACCTTACACACACGCGCACACACACACAAAGCGGTAGCCGTACACGGAGGTGTTTCAGGCGACGCTGGTAATCTCTTGGACATTCAGTTGCGATAACTCCTCTCCACTCAATTAAAAGGAAGGGAAAGATGGGGGGAGAGGAAGCGCTTGCACACACACACATACATACACACAAAACACAAACATATTGGCCCAGTCAAGCAAATAATAAGTTAATTTGAGCAATTTCAGAGCTCTGCGGGGGAACCAAACAGCAGGACAAGACGGCAGCAGCATCTTCGCTAAGATGAGGCTCCATAACCCCCCCCCCCCCCTCCTCCCATCCCCCTTCTTTTCTTCCATGTTACCCCAGTAGTACCACCCTCCAGGCACAGGGAGTGAAGCACACCAGGAAGAGAGTGTCAGGTGCAGACACCAGCCTCCAACTCTGACCGCCAACAGAAGAAAGGAGGAAGGGACGGGGGAATAGAAGGAGAAAATATTGAGGTAGAGGAGGGCAGAAGAAGGAAAAAGTGTTTGTTTTGCTTCAAAAAGACCCTTGTGTATTCCCTATGATGAATAATGACAGTATGGTCTGACATGGTTTCCACGGTTACCTACACCCATCCACCCCCACCCCCAACAACCTCTCCTCCCACCTCCTCCCTGTCTCAGTAAAAAACCTCCTGTCAGACATTATGAGTCGATCCAATTACGCGCCCGACAGGACGTTTCGGAGGGGGGGGAATCATTCCCTGAGTGAAATATGCTGAAATGAATGCTTAACTCGGGAAAGGTTTTTCCTACTATGCAAAGCTACACAGGTACGCTGTCTGTAACTCCAGAACGCGTTAACTAATTATGAGTGATTAAGACTCGTAAGGGAGCCGAGGCGGAAGCGGAATGGAGAACAGCTAACGATTCCATATTAAATCATCAGGGATGGCAATTCAATCGGCAGGAGCAGCTAATGGCTTATAAGCTTCGCATGGCCGGTTTCCTGCTAGTCATTGTTGCAGTTGCATGGTGTTTATTGCAGCAAACACCGGCCTGCTAAACAGGCAAGTATGCCATACACGTATGCCCCTGTCATATATCCTCAGCTGCAGTAGATTCAAAATGCACAAAGAGGTAACACACTGAGACGTGAGCGTACTGACACACATGCACAAACTGAAAGGTCAGGAAACCACCTGTTGGCAGGCGAAGAGCTTTCCCTGGTACTTATTGATGATGGTGTAACCCGTGGCCACTTTGCGGTCCTCGTACCAAGCAACTGGACAAAGGAAGTCTCGAGGGTTAGCCAGGCCATTGGCTCCTGCACACATGCACACAGACACACACAACAAATATCATCATCTGGCCAACTGAAAGATTTGGTGATCAAGCTGTGAACCAACCAAAGAAACAACAGGCTATTACAGGAAACTTGAGTAACGAGGTTGGTGTACAGATTTGGAGGAATGGTGGACATACATTCACCACATCTACACATATATACTATATATGCACGCACACATACACACACCTATGGGTCCCAGGTCAGGGAGTTCAAAATGGGATCCATACACCTCCAGTATATAGCCTCTGGTTTCTCCAAACACATCCACACTGAATCGCATCCCTTGCTGGAACAGATACAAGAGAAGTGGCGGTGAGAGGAAATACAGTGTAGTCATGTATCAAATATGGGGTGTCCCGATGATGAGCGGACTAATGTGTTTGGGAATTACACAGGTTCAAATCCTGGTAGGTTATGCTATCCATGGCTCAGGCTGCAATGTCACACTTCTCTGCACAGTCGGCAGGTCTTCCTAACTATGGTGATGCTTAAAAAGGAGGGGAAAGGCACAGGAAGGAAACAGGGAAGACTTCACCTGGATGACACAGATGTCGTTGGGCTCCACCATCATCTTCCCAAACTCTGTGGTGATCAGGATCTCACCCTGCTGGGGAACTGGAGAGAAAGAGAGAGAGGGGGGGGGGATTTAAATATACTTCACTGCTTATGATAGTATCAGTAGAAACAGTCTTTTTCCTCACCAATCAGAAAGTCTCCATCTGAGTTGTTGAAACATCTGAAACAAGAAAAAGGATAAAAGCTAAATGACTGTGATGTAAAGAACAGATAATCAAGGTGAAACATTGAATCCAGGGTTTTACAGCCAATTGAAATCTATGTGAAAGCAGACGCACACACCTGTCCACCATGGAGGCGTTGCAGGTGTACACATGAATGCCAATCCCGTTGCGAGATTTGGCATCCCCAGCACCGCAGAGAGTGTGCAGTCCCTGAGTGATACAGACAGACAATTGCGGTCAACCAACAGAGAACCTCAAAAGAAAGGCAGTCTCTACAAAGGAAACCGTCGGGTTACACTTACAGCCACAAAGTCCACTTTTTTCTCTGAGGATTTAGGAATGGTGAATGGCAGCCACCGCATCTGTGAGACAAACCACAGAATCAGAGTGGGAATCCCTTTATACAAACCGGTGCAGGGACGTGGCAACCACTTGCGTGGTAGCACAGTACATATTGGCACATGGAGAGAAAAGCCCTCACATGCAATGGACTGGGACTTTCACATTCTCTATCTATCTATCTATCTATCTGTACCTGGTTAGGATCAGGCTCCACGTCGTTCCAGTTCTCTGTTAGGTGGCCACAGGGTGCTGGGGTGAAGGGCTTGTGTTTGACGGACGGCAGGATGCGGTACAGCCAACTGGAGACCAGAGAAAGGACCAAGTGAACATGTAGTGGCTGCAACAATACTTTAAAAGATGTTGAATGAATTTTCCACTGTGTGGTTTGCCAGGACTGGGGCAAATTCAAAACTGCACTAGGCCTATGCTATAATCCAGCTTGCAAATCATCTTTTTTGGGGAAAGGTAACAAACAGAACCAACCATACATATTCTAGGGGACACTGAGTGATATACAGAGTGTGTATGCTCTGTTTGGTCTTGAAAATGGAAGCTAAGTGGCAGGCAGGGATGGATACCTCCTCTTATTGGCTGGTCGTGGGCAGGTGAAGGCAGAGCCGGAGAGCTGCTCAGCATAAAGGCCGTATGGACAGACTTGAGGATTGTTCTGTAGAGGCACAACACAGTGTAGGTGTTCAGACAGGATGCGGATGTTGTGTATTTGTTTTCACTTAGTCATTCATAGCCAGACCTTCCTGCAGTGCAGGAGAGAGGACTGCCTGAAGTCAAATTTAAAATTTAAAATTTAAATTATAAATTGTGGCGGTAGTGAAAGAAAGGGGGCAAACAAAGTGGAGCTGACCGTATAGCAGCTCAAGAGTGGAGGTCAGATTTGTTATTATCCTGTGAAGCATGTGTAGGAGTCACACCAGCTTTTGGGTGATGTCATACCTCCTGTCTGGGGGCATTTTGTGTCTTACTTAGTGGCCGCTTAGTGTATTTATCTATTTTACAACAAAATTATAGAAATGGAGCACATGAAGCGTCCCGTTGTGTGTTAGTGTGTGTGCTTGTGCAGGTGTGTGTGTGAGAGGGAGTGTGTGTGTGTGTGTGTGTGTGTGCGGCTTACCTGTGCCTCGGGTAAGGATCCCGGACAGCGAGGGTCTTCAGAAGAGAACTCATTCCCAAAACCACTCATGTACTGGAAAAGACAGACACTTAACAGTCTAGTTAACAGCAACTTTAAATAAAGAATAAAAAACATCTAAACACCCAGAAGCTTCATTCTAATGCAGGATAAATGTGTTCATGCTGATTCTAATTAATTTTGAAGGCTTGCCATTAAGGCTTGCTTTTTCTTAATTGTTGTCATATTGATTCAAATATTATATTTGTCATAACAAACCACTGGCTGTTCTGCCCAATTTTCCTCTCTGAATGGCTCAATATTCTGTGTTATTGTGTTAGAGATACCGACTCTGAGAACAGACTAATTGCCATTGAGCAAATGGACAGCAGCCAACCCCCCCTGACTCCAGAGTACTTTTTGATCCAAAATTGGAATTATGAAATTGTTATTATTCTAGGCTACTATACTCCTATATTAGCGGCCTATGGCAAGGCACCAGCCCTGACTTCTCCCCTGCCACAGAACATCATGAACTTGGCATATAACGCAAACTAAAGAAATCGTGCTGAGTCATTGTTGCTCTGCAAAAAGCACGCAGGCAAGCGTCTACAGTACTTCTAGAGTGGGACACTCCAGTGGGAAAAGTACTATTTCATTCAACCTGCGGGTTGATGTCAGAGGTCAGAGTGGCAGAAAATGACAGTCTACAAAATACAAAGTCCACCGTTTGACGCAACATGACGTTTGACGATTAGTTAAAATCGTATTGTTTTCTTTGTAAAACGAGTGGGAAATTCTGCGAACGGGATGAGATAATTACGCTTGTTTCCAATGCAGTGGATTTTCTAGAAATAAATGTCAATGTCTTGAAATCAAGAAAGGCAAAATGAGAGATCTCTCAATAAGCGTCATGACAATGATGCTTGAAAATGAAGTTTGTCAGATGTTTTGCATTGAAACACCAGTGTCCTGTAGCTCTTTTAGGCAACCTAGACCACATCTGGGTAGCTGCTGAATACAGCGCTCTGATTGGTCCGAAGGGAACGCCGCCCTTCTGTCAGCCGGTCTGCTTGGCGCTGCAGATGTGACGGTCCAATATCAGGCTGTACTTATTCATGGTGCAGAAATATGTACTTCTACAGAGGAATAACTATTCTGCTCTGTTCTGTAAGTATTAGTCCATCACAGCAAGTTCGCACTTTCATTCCCCACGCCACCTAATTATTCTTAACTTGAAACTTGCTGGGTTTTAGGCAGAGGCAAAGCTGAAGGACTCGTAAATAACTGCGTTTTCACAGAGGAAATGCTGCCTTACCTTTAGTCCAGCCATTGTGCTGTCTGTAGTAACTTTCCTAGCAGCCAGTGTCTCAAATTGCTGGGTAAAATGTAGCGTATTTCCTTGTCTGACTGTTAATGGGTGCTCTTTGACCAACATCCACTGCACGACGCTTTGAGTGGAAAAGGGGGCTGGATTATAGTCTTTCTCAATATGGGTTCAATTAAGCCTAGAAATGGTCCGTGACGCAACCACGGGCCTCTTGCCAAGGGGAAAGGACGGGGTCGGACGGCCAAAATGTGCGCAAACAAGGACCAGTGTCTTTGCCAGGACAAACAAGACCAAAACTACTTTAAAACGATACAGGTAACAGGTAGGACGAACTCTCTGTATTAGGCACGGCTGCACCTCATAGGCCATAGCTTCCCTAAAAATAACTGCAGCCATCCTATAATGACTTTTAGAAGGGCATTATACAGATATCAGTCCTTATAGGAATATTATAGCGATGCCATAGAAGATAAAGATGCCATGAAATGCAAAAGTGCACTATAAACTAAGTAAAACAGACACACACTATACGCTGTAAGTCCCTATAGGACGTTTATAGGAACAGGAGATTAAAAAAAAAATATATATATATAGTATATATATATAAATGTATATCATGTGTGGAGTGTGGTCACTATGTACACTATGTATTATCCACTAGCACAGACACACTATAAATCCCAACAGGAATGTCTTATGTCTGGTCTGGTGTTTCTCTAACTAAGTTATTGTCCGTCAAACCATTTTTTACGCCGACCACTACAAATGCTTTCATGGACATGCGCAGGTACAGATGAACTGCAAAACAAACGAAATTGTCCACGTGGACATTTTAAAGGGCTACTCCCCCCAAAATGTTTCAAGATGACATGAGTGTTTGAGGACTTCAAGATACTCTGAAGACAACGTGAAATGTTTATCTGAGCCTTTGTTCTCTTGATAGAGCCACTGAAAGCTGTATCATTAGTCTATTAGTATCAACGCCATTACCCATTGAATTTTGCTCATCAAGGTCATCAAGTTGTCTTTAATTTTTCCATGCTCAACACATGCTGAGTAGCCATTATTTTTGGAGGGTGCTCTCATTCATATAGCTTCATAATTAATTGATTTCTCTTAAGACCAACATTATTCATCAGATACCCTTTGAATGCTGCACTACAGGCCAGCAAGCAATTGATTTTTGATATGAAGAGCAGCATGGCCTCCAAGGGCTGACATTACCCTACACAAAATTTATTCAGTTCATTTTTTGAAATAGATGGTCAAAATAGGGGTACCTAACGTCCCCCATGCAGCATGTATCAAAAAGAATCAATTTCCCTTTCTCATTCTTCCCTCGATTCCACTCTAATGTATTTCTTTTCTTTTTGGGAGGTGTTGGGGAAGGGTAAATGATGGCAATTCTCATAGCGAGGCGCAAATAAACTCGGCGCCGCAGAAGTAACTGTTCTCCGGCGAGGCGTGCAGTCAGGCCCGGCCCCCCCGCTGGCAAGCAGTCAGGGTGCTGTGCCAAAGACGAGAAAGCCCAATGGCAGGAAAATATCACAACCCAGTCTGCGGAAATTGATCTGCTCCTTGTATGGAGAAAGAAAATGAGCGACTTTAATTTCGTCCCCGAGTTTGATGATAGAATTCTAGAGTATTTGGCTCCTATCCGGATGGGGCCTGTGTGGTTTAAGAGGGACAGAAATAGCTGTAGATGGGAGCGAGGAGACTATTGCCTACTGACAGTTATATCTATGCATGCGTGAGTGGGCCATAAATGCTTTGTTATTAGATGCCTGCTGGACTCAATGGCTTGATGGTAAATGGTGTTCTTAAACTCACCTGGCACACAATCTTTCCCCATAAATATGCATAAACAAGCTCACACACACACACACACACACACACACACACATACATGTATAAGCATGCACACACACTCTAAACCCCCTTTCCTCTGACTTTTGACCTAATCGACATGGTGGCACCAAGGCTGAGGAACTGTCTTGTCCCGGTACAGACCAGAGATACAGAATAACGTACATAGATGTGGTGTTTCAGAGAGAAACTGAGACATGGATTTGATGTGTCTATTACCAGTTCCCTCCTATGGGCAGGTAAAATAAAACCTCAGCTCCTCAGTCCACACAGGCTACTGCCCAAGTGCACACATCAGGGATAAGAGTTGAGAAATGTGATTCAGCAAAGATTTCTCAGATCAACGTTTTAGTTCTACAAACTTTCTCAACATTTCTCAGAGGCAGAGCTGCTCTGGAGGCAGAAATCATCTCATTGGTTGAGTTAAACCTCAATGGGTCATTTTTCAGAGCTGTCAAACTTAAATAGCAAAGCAACTATGGTCAAAATATCATGACCATGGCATTCATGATCTTGGAAGGTCAGCAGGTTAGCTAATTAGCTAACCTAGATAGCTGTAGCCTGGACTGCATTGTTTCAGTGAACAGTTAGAGCACTAGGCTTCATAATCTTAGCTATGTCCTCTCTTATCCTTTGCTTTTTTCACTGGGCTTCAGTCTAAAGTTTCTAAGCCAGAAAAACAATTTGCCTCCGTCCATTGAGGTTCAACTCGACCAATAAGATTATTTCTGCCCCCAGAGCAGTTGTGCCTCCAAGAAATGTTTCTATAACTAAAACTTCAATCTGCAAAGATGTATAAGCCTCACATAGAAAGCAACAAAACTCCTGTTGTTTTTGTCAAAATCAAAATCAATCATATTGCTTCTAATATATAAAGTTTTATTTTATATTATTATTCTTTTTTTTTGTTCATTTTTTCATCATCTACTCAAAAGAGTGATCAAACATTTATTGGCCAGTAAAAGTAAGTAAACACTTACAAGTAAGTTCGCTCATAGCTTAGTCTTACAAGTAAGGCTTCAATTCATATTCAGCTCACATGACGTTTTAACATGAATGTCAATGGCACAAATTTGCTTCACATTCATTAACTCAGCGTTGAGGCTCCAAGTAAACAAAGCAGATCTAAATTACCGTCTTTTGCACTGCCAACATATTTCACGAAGATAATGCATAATTCATAGGCATTTGCAATGCAACATTTTCTATTGAAATCAATAGGAAGATTAGCTTGGTAGAGAACACACTACTGTAGGACCCTGGTATAATGAGAAGCAGAGCAGCAAGAGAGTGAAATGTTTTACATGTTTGGCTTGTCAGTTGAACACTGAGTCAATTGCTAAGCCAATCCACAGTCAAGCTAAACTGGGCCATGGCTAAAAGGCCCATTGAGATGGACGGTGAAGACCTGACGTGATTTGTACATACAAACAGTGAAGGTCCAGAATTCATCCAGGGATCCTGAGAGACTGATCAACCCTTAAAGGAATATTTTAAGTTATAGTGATTAAAGGAGGATTTTACCTGAGACTGAGCAAGGGTTTGTATTGTATACCTTCTATCCATTAGGAGTTATGTGACGATCAAGTGTCGTTTCGATTCAAAATGAGACAAGAAACACAGAATTGCTGATTAGCTGCAACAACAAATTAGCAGGAGTTTCACACAATGAGATTTTTTTTGTCTGTTAACAATTTACATTAATATAGACAGCTGGATGAGGCATGTAGCAGCGGAAACGCAGACATCAGATGTACTCTTCCCTATGGACACGAAGCAAAGCAAAACAGCACATTTTATAGATTGACGCTGCACCTGCACTAAATGTGGATATTTGTGGGTTTTGTTTGCTTGCCAGTGTCTGGAAAGTTGGCACAGGTATATTTAACTGTCACTGCAAAATACTGACTGATTTAGAAAAACTTACAAACAACTAACAGCAATTTAAAAAAGGCTGTCAGCCTTGCTAGCTGTCCATATGGTCTAATTCTTTATATTTTGTAGTCATACAGCAGTTACAGCTACGTATGACTTGATCAACGCACCAAGGAAACACATAAAAGAAACAATATATCTTTTTGGTATACCAGTGATGTAAAAACTTCACTTTGACCCTATATTGAAGGGCAGAAGTGTCCCTGACTTATGACTTGTGTATCAGTAATAGATAACTGCTGTATTTGGTTGCCAAATCTAACACAACATTTTTGTATTTTGTATTACAGTCCTGTTACACACTATTGCAGTTTAATGTTAAATGACTCCTGACATAAGCTATCCAGTACCACACACACACACACACCTGACAGCTCCATTTAACGCTGATTAGATTTGCAAGGACATGTAGTATACCCTCTCTGTGTCTCCTTTGACTACTCTCTCTCTCTCTCTCTCTCTCTCTCTCTCTCTCCTCTCTCTCTCTCTCTCTCAGTAAGTTGAGTATCTCCTGAATCCTATCTATCCTGGTAATATTATGCAAATGGTTTAATATGAAGATAAAAGACTGTTGCAGCGTGTGGCGCTTTCCTGGTTCACAGCCTCGCGTTTCCACGACGATAGCTCTAACGAGGAGGGCACTATTTGGGAGTCATTAAATGATGGCCTTCCTGACATGCACCCACTCACCACCACCACCACCCACCCTGCTTTGGCCATTAAAGCAGTTCACAGCCACACCAAGACACACACTGCAGACGCCTTTTAGCGCCAGCTCCCAGTTTCTTACACATCACAGTGTCACAGAATAGAAAATTACACTCTCCTCCCACAGAGAAAATTGCTTTGGAATTGCTTGGTTATAAAGATGTGCTTTAAAGAGAGGGGGTGCACGCAATAAAAAAGGACACGCACAAACACAATTACTTAAGCACTCTAAGGACAATTCTTACAAGTTAATCAGAGGATTTATCAATTACTGATGTCAAAAGGGATTTTGTTGTGTATCTGTTTGTGGTCTATATGTGTGCATATGTGTTTGTCTTTGCATTCAAGATAATAAGTATAGGATTTGTGTTAATGTGTGTATGTTAAATAACAGTGGAGGATATGTACAATACCTTAATAGCAATAGGTATTACCATCTCCAATGAAATTGAGTTGTTGGTGTATGCACAGACGTAGATAAGATAAAGGTATTTAGCAAAATAAGACATGAAAACAGCTACCAACCGTCTGGATGATGGAAGGAAAACATGAGGGATGTACTGTAGTAGAGAGGGAAGACAATAAGTTGAAGGGTGTATCAGCCTCAAGAGACAGGAGAGGCGTGACAAGGATGAAAGGGAGAAAAAGACAAAGTAGAAAATAGTAGAGAACACGGAAAGAAGGAGAACGGGGATGTGAGTGAGGTGGTACAGCAAAGGTAAGTGAAGTCTCAGTGGACAAGGATGGAGCAGGAAGCATAGAGGGAGATGAGTGCCTGGGAAGACAATACTGCGTGATGGGGAGGACACCTGTAGCGAAGGACAACACAGAGGTGAACAAAAAGGATGTTTGCAGCGCCGTAGATCACTCAATTTCCTTGCTAATATTAAAAGTAATTGAATGCGCTTCAAAGGGAGACACTCCCTCTTCCTGGAAGGAGAAAATTGCTGTGGAATGGTTTTCAAAAGTGGGTTATGTAACTGTATTTATTATACATAGGAGATATTGGATCACTAGCACTGTTAAAACATACCACTCAAACCATGAAAGGAGACAAAAACCAAGCATTTCCAGCTGTCAGTTTGACAAAGGAGTGTGTTGTTAGTACGTACGCATGGCTCTCTAACATATTTTTGTATTCACCTCTGCAACCTGTTACTCTCCAGAGATGAGTAAGTAGCGGCATGTCCACCACAGCTAGCCCAGTGAGCTGGTAATGAGGCATATTGAGCCAAAATGTCCGCCTACAGGATATACTGTCACTCTGCCTCTGGATCCTACCCAGCAACTCATCAGACACCTCAGCACAAGTACAATTAGCTCCCTGGCCAGAACCAAAATGGCGGTGGCTGGGTGTTTTGGCAGGAAGCCTAATGACATTGGTGCTGGTAATGTTTTCCTTGTAGGGGAACCGAGGGGCAGGGTTGTGTATCAGTCCAGAAACTTAGTGTGGTGCCAGTTATTCTATTCCCCCCTCCCTTTCTATCTGTCTGAGAAGGATGCCTCTAAATCTGTAGTTGAGGTAGGTAGTTTTGGGGCGTGGTGCAAGATGTGAAGAGGGAAACTTGAGCTGAACGGTCTTTGGACAAGGAATGAGTGTGTTCAGCACCACAGACAGAAGAGGGTGTGTTTATGTCTGTGTGTTTTATTGTCCGAGTGTGTGTGTGTTGACGATGTTTCACACAGGTGCGCGAATACAAGTGTGTGTGTAAATAATGTTATATCAATCCGTGAGTGGTTGTGTGAGAGTTTGTCTGTGTGTGTGTGTGTATGTGTGTGTACACTAATTTCTGTTACTCTGCGTATGTGTGTGTGTCTGTCCCCAGCACCATCATTAGGTCGTAGGCAGTCCCAGTGTTGGGGGTGTAGCTTGCCTGCTCCAGCGGCCTCTCAGGCCAATTTAGGGGGAGAAAAGCACTTCGATCCTGGCCTGCAAGTCTGAGGGTCCCCAGCGGGGGGCAGCCCAGCCCTGCAATCTATATTGGATTTATTCCTTTCCCATCTACAGGCCCCACACACCCCACAGAGAGGAAGTCTCAACCGCACTCTGTCTCTGTCCCCTAAGACAATATGTTATGGTACACACGAGTACACATAATCGTGTAATCATAAACACACACAGGCACACACATGCAGCGACAAACTCAGACACACACTGAACATGCACTCTCTCTCACTTTCTCTCTCTCTCACACACACACACACACACACTTAGTCTATCTTCAAGGCACACTCCCCCACAGCAAGGAAGTTATAACAACACACTTTCTATCCCTGTAGGGGTTTCACCAGGGTCAAGATATACTGGGATTTAGACTGAGAGGGGGGGGCAGACCGGCAGAGAGAGAGACAGACAGAGTGGTCAGTTATTATTTGAGGCTGACCATTGCTGCTCTAATGGAAAATATTGTTCTGATTAATAAAGGCCAGGGTCTAAAATGCATTTTTATCATATTAAAGCCAGAAAAAAAAGAATTTACATAAAACTCAGACAAGGTCAGGGAGAAACGAGCTTCTTAATTTAGTCTAATCAACTGTCATTTGCATCGCGCCATTTGCGCAAGGTATTGCCACTAACTGAATAAATGGACTTCTTCAGACTCAAGGGGGGGCACTCCGGTTTTGATAAGCTGGCAAGATAACTGATTTGCATATATTACTTTGATTATCTCATTACTAGGATGATTCTTGCGGAATTTTTGACACTCGCGCAATCGAATTACAATTAAGGCACGCAATCAATAAAAGGGCAACGCGACTGTGAAAACACTAGGCACCCCAGACGTGTATGGTCAACCAGCGATGATGGTGATGATGACTATGGTTATGTAGATGTTGGTGAAGTTGATGATGATGATGAAGATGGTGTTGGTGACGAATTTCTTCAGCACACGAGCTCTGGGACTCGGCAGTATAGGCTTACGAGTGTCTCCAAGCTCTTGGTTCATGTGATCAAAGCAGTAATCAGTGGAGACAATGGGGGCCGTGAAATTGCCGCTCTCGTCCTGGTGACCTATCCACCTGCAATGAATCTTAGAGTGGCCCACAGGCGGCTCATGTTCCCCCAATCGATAATAGCGCTCACATCTTTCCTCCAACTCAACCCATCTGTGTAATGATGAAACCATGCGTAAATACGCGCACGCCTCTGATAATTTCCCGACGCAATAGCCACCATAATCGAGTACACTCAGGAAAGACAGGCATCAGTGACGTCGGTTCAGCAGTTTGAACCCTAAGGTAAAGTCAAATGCCACCAAAACTGATTGATGGTTGACAAGGTATTATTATTGGTCAATATGATAAATGATTACCAAATGCCCACAGCGGATGTGATATTTTAGATTTTAGAAATAGCTTTCTGGCAAGTTTTCCTTGAACTTTGCTCTCCATTATAATGATAAAACCTACAAGTTTAAATTTCGACTCATACCGTGCCATACCCAATCCATGTCCATGCCTAGAAAGAGTATTTATACCAGCCTATTAGCTGTCCTATTTGTGTGAGGAAAGATTTGAACGACTCCTGCTCTCTTTTCAGAATCTCAGCTGTCTGCGCACTTTGCGTGAACGTTACTCTTTCACCACTGGGAGCAAACGCAAATGTCCATGTTTTAAATTCATGATGTAAATAATTATAGGCCTGGAAATTGCTTTCCTTGCGACCTTCTCGAGCACACGAGGCCCCCGAAATCCCCAAAAGAAAGCTACTTCGGTTGAAGCATTAAGTCATTAATTATTTCCCTTACATAAGGCCAAATTATCGAGTCAGTTGAGCGAAATTAGAACCCTTTGTTTCTGATCAGACTGCATTACCGCTGGAAATTACGGATGATGGCTGCGTGCGCGATCGCCTTTGTTGTTCCGATCATCGCCTGTCGGTCTGAACTCGCGCTAACAAAGTCATTAAATTGACTCTCTCGCGCTCTCATTATGCGGGCTGTTAATAACCGTTAATTAACTTTGCTTACGCGCGCCTTAAAATCCCCCCCAATCCTCCTCCTCCCAAACACGCGCACACACACACTACCACACTCCCTCCCTTCCTTCTTTTCCTGCAGCATCCAATTATGTCACAGCGTAAGGATGGATGGAGGATGAAGGACGGAGGATAGAGGACAGCCAGTCGGTGTGTGTTAGAGACCATGGCTCTTGTCAAATCCACTAACCTAAATTAATCTGTACTCTGAACTGTAGCCCCCTCCCACAGGCCCACTCCCCCTCGACACCCAGAATTGAATAGAATAGAATAGAAGAAGTAGACAATCTTAGCCTATCCTGAAAGGCAACTTGTCACTTGAATGGCGATTTCACTTGGAATACATTACGTCCTGTAGTTATTCATTAGGGCCCAGTGAAGTCAAGACAAAGTGTGTGGTTCTGAATAGATATGGAGAGTAAGAATGACCACATGGCATTTGTATGGTGTCATACTGTGTCATATGGATGCATTTAGTAGAACAGACAGGACTCTCTCCCTCCGTACCTTGCAATAACTCGGTTATAGTCTTACCTGTTAGAATATGTTACTATTCCGTCCAGGAGATGGCGCCAGTTGAATGGCTTGGAAGGGAACGCAAAAACCTTCTGGCCTGGGATGGACTTCATTAGTATCACTTCCATAGGCCTCACTGGCGTGGATGAGACATGGCCTGAAATGAAGCGGAGAGCATCCTGGGCGATACGTGATAATCAAATGCACCTTGAATAAACTAATCTACCAAATGACAAGCATATGGTCGAAATAAAAGCAACCAGGTGACCCTCAGTTGATACCAAAAAGCCAAAGACCCTCACAATGCTTGATGAAAACAGGTTATGGACTTCCGAGCTTCTAATGCACAGCCGCACAGCAGCTGTTTTGCCCTTAAAAAAAAGCCTTTTAAAGCGAACGACCAGCAATACAGCGTGCTGCCTCCCTTTGATATTATCAAGTTAAGATGTTGTGAAAATACAGGGGAGGCTCTGGTGAGAGGGTGAAACGGAAAGTGCCTCTCCACCATCGCTTCACCTGCACGCCAAATAGACCGAAAATTGAAAATGTGAAAATTGCGCTCATTCCGTCCCTCTCTGATGCATGCGCGTAATTAGTGCATTTAAACAAAGCGCGGATGTCCTGCTGGCTGAAATGGCGGCTGACATCTCTTTTTCCACAGGGTTAATAACAGTGTGCGGATAAATGAATCAAATTGTGGACCCCAAATTACAGAGCGACTCTAAATACCCATCTGTATTACGCACGTCTGTTTGTGACCGTGCAGGAGAAGGCATAACATTTTATATTGTTATTACTCTCATTATATTGATTTGCGTGCAAATACACCGGCTCAGAAGTTTCTGACACCATAAAACACGAGAAGCACCTTACAGTATCCGTGTGTGAAGATATACTCTTATATGCTGTGAAAAGAAAAAAGAAAAACAACTACAATCAAGAGAAATGTTTCCTTTGGCAACAACATAAACAATCTATTATATTTTCAGAAAAAAACATTCAATTGTATGCCTTTTTCTTTTACTTAAAGACGATGTCTTCAGATACCTTATGACGTATAGACTACTATGTTTTAAAGATTGATATCTACTAAGCTACTAAGCCTATAGCTACAACTAAACAGTCTTTCTTTTATAGAGATCAATGGTGCTCTTGGAATTTCAGTTCCAATCACAAAACTATCAAAAGGGTTATAAAGCTATCACTTAAAAAAAACTTGTCTCATTTTCTGGACATATATTTTATTGTTATTTTTCGTTTGCTGCGATGCTCTAACTGGGCAGATATATAAAAAGGGGCGACGAGAGAGAAAGAGAGAGTAAATTGCAGCTTGTTGAAGTTTTTGGATTGAATTCTGAAAATGATCCTTTTAACAGTGATGGGCTCTGAGGCGAGGATAGGGGTCACGCCATTCACAGCGGGTTAAATAGACTTTCATTTAAAATTACATTCTCGATCCATCTCTCCATCTCTCCCCCTCTCCAGAACGAGTCCTGCGCGGTGTCCCTGCTCTCCTTGCGGCGTCTCATCACCACCACCTTCACTTTTTAAGTCAATCCACAGTTCCAGCAGAGACCAGGCAATTAGAGAGAGAGAGAGAGAGTGTGTGTGTGTATGTGTGTGTGTGTGTGTGTGTGTGTGTGTGTGTGTGTATGTGTGTGTGTGGGTGTGCGCGTGTGTGTGTGGGGGGGGGGGGGGGGGTTGACAGATCTGAAAATCTGAAAAATACACTTGCTATCAGTTAGTAAATTTGATAAGCTCAAATGATATTTTGCCCTATAAGTGATAACGTATAGGCCCAGGACTTATTATTATGCTCAGCGTTTAGCTCATGGCTTTGAAAACTAGACAAAATGACTAATTTTGCGTATGTAGGCCTACAATTTCCCCCCAACGAAACAAGCCAGGATACCTAGAAATCCAAATAAAATCAACGCATAAATGTTTCTATTATCATCTCTACGCAATGTTGTATAGCGGTTATAGGCAAAATGCTGATCCAAATATTGATATGTCTAGAATGAGTCAATTTTTTTAATGTATTTCTTGCAGGTGCTGCTTGAGGTTGAACACAAACTCCGGCCCAGATTTCAGTTTGGCATAGGGATTCAAGACAAAAATCGGTAAAAAAAAAAAAAAAAAGGTAACCTACAAAGGCATGTAGGCATGAATCTAAAACTACCCTAAAATAAGGACCAAAAAAATTTGAAAAGTTCGATGGAAAGCCTGCTTTATTTACACTTTTAGAATTTATTAAATTCTGTATGTATTATTAATTATTAAATATAATAATAATAATAATAATAATAGTAATATTTATTAATAATAATATGAATAACAATTATCAATTTGTGTTAATAATGTATTATTACTGTTACTATTATTATGTATTGTATTATTATTATTATTATTATTATTATTATTATATTGTATTATTGTTATTTGTATTATTAGTATTATTATTGGTGGTGGTGGTGGACCAGTCTTCAATATAGGGCACAAATGTAGGGTGACGTCTTTGCACCCTGTTCTCATTAATTTCATCCAACAATTAAAAAGTCCACTCACATATCATTTTACATTTCGTAGAGGCCTCTGAAAATCAAACAGCCAGGACCAACGAATAGACCTGTGCTGCTTTTGAATTTTGGCTGCTGAGTTCATTCCATCGAGGAAAAAAAGCTCCATGTCGAGTTTTGTTCCCTTTTCTTTCAAATTAACTTTAATAGTAAAATGTATAAAGCAGCACTGCTTTCTCTCTCTCTCTCTCTCTCTCTCTCTCTCTCTCTCTCTCCACACACACACACACACACGAACCAATCAGGCGCGCGATATCCTACAACGTCTGTGCTAGCGCTCAGAGAAGCCGGGCGGAGCAGAGCGCGTCGCAGCCAAACCACCGTCTGTCATTAACTGACTGAGAGAGAGAGCGAGAGAGTGAGAGAGAGTAAGATAGTGTGAGAGAGAGAGGGGGGAACCGAGTCAAACATAACGAAGAACAAGAGAGCAACGGACCCCGAGAGAGAGAGAGAGACTGACAACCTTTACCGTTGCTCCCGGTCGAAGCAAGACGAGCCGACGTGTCGACATGAGCGGTCAGTTTGAGGACGATATCCACGACCGGGGCGAACGGAAGGCTAGTAAATCCCCCACGCTGCTCTCCTCCTACTGTATAGACAGCATCCTGGGCCGCCGGAGTCCCTGTAAAGTCAGACTGATAGGGGCGCAAAGTTTGACGAGTCTGCCCGGCAGAGGCGAGCTCGACAAGACGGTTGACGGTAAGAGTTGTTTCAGTTGAACTGGACTACACGGAGAGAAAAGGCTGCCTGTTAAACTGTCAGCATAACGATAGTCGTGGTGGTTCTTTTGGGACACTGCGGGGGGATAGACTGCCTTATAAACCGGGGTCAGAGTCTGTAAGTTGCACTAATGCGGTTTTAATGTCAGGAATAGTTGCTTAACATTTAGCCTACAGGTCAGCAGATGGTTTATGACGGTTGACCTTTGAGCAACTTTCAGCATAATATGGATAAATGTTTGATGTAAAGTCTGTAGGCCCTAAAATATGAACCACCCAGAGATGATTTGGGGGAAATACCCAAAACACTTAGGCCATTACCTGGATGTGCGGCTTCTTGCTTACCTTTAATGCCCCGAGGCTTTTATGTTATTATTTTCTCATCTTTGGCACATTTCCTACCCACGCAGGCCCAACGAAAGACCCCCTATCTCTTGACACTGACATGCACCTGCCACCCAAGCTCCGTCGGCTGTACGGACCGGGGGGGAAGTACCTTCACGACCATGGAGAAAAGTTGGACAGGGACCGGCTTCTCCTGGACCAAGCCTGCGACAGCCTCAAAATCAGCCAGGCGCCGCAGGTGAGCATCAGCCGCAGCAAGTCCTACCGGGAGAACGCGTCTCTGAGCCGGGGAGAGGGCGACCAGAGCCCCGGGGAAGGCTCGGAGGACGGCAGCCTGGGTCTGGTGGAGCTCGGCCCCTTGAAGTTCGAGGAGGACACGGGGAAAGAGGAGGAGACCTGTGGGGACGCGGCCGCTCTGTCCCCGAAGGACGAAGAGAGGGAAAGCTTGAACACCGGGGATGGGGACGTGAGGGACGGGGAGGACAGTGTGTGTCTCTCGGCGGGCAGTGACTCGGAGGAGGGGATGCTGAAACGGAAGCAGAGAAGATACAGGACTACCTTCACCAGTTACCAACTGGAGGAGCTGGAGAGGGCTTTCCAGAAGACACACTACCCCGACGTCTTCACCAGGTCAGACATTTAAAAAACTCAATTATTTTGATTCAGAAAAAAATCCTATTCTATTTTTTCTATTTTTATTTTAAAGATTATCATTATTATTGTTAATGTTGTATGTAATGTTTTTTTTTCACCAAATATTACAACAAAAAATGTACTAATAGCCAAAAATGCTACAACTAAAATTGACATACTAAATAAAAAAACAATACATCAATAATAACAACAAGAACAATCATAATAATAATAATAATAACAATAATAGATGGCTAGCAAATGTTTTGAAACAAGATACACAGAGAAGCACACAAATAAACAAAACATGCATCACACATTCTACTAATTTAATGCATTAAAGGTGATAATTAATTACATTTATTTGTGAATAAACACTTCCACGCTTACGTAAAATCTCCCCAAAATGTCCCAGCAATTCCGCACGTCCGTAATTGGACACTGTGGAGTTCACACCTCATAAAATGCCCAATACCATCCCCGTGCCTTGCATAAGTGAACACAATAGGTCTAAGTGGTAGCACTGAGGTCGTTTTTGTTACATGTATCCCTTCCTATTGTTACAGATATAACAGCGATGTTATTCCCATGAGAAAAATTAACGGGTCCAGCTCACATTACCTTGGCATAACGCGGATACGTTCAGCGCAAATTTAGGGCCTTCTCAAGCTCAAGGGCAGAAGTACACGCACGCGCGTAAACACACGTGTGCACACACACACACACACACACACACTCTCATGCACAACGCACGCAAGCACAGTACACTGGGACCTGCAGTTTACATTTTCGAGGATAAGGGGAGTATGCAGGCTGAAATGTTGTGAGTCTACATTAAAGCACCTGTTAAAAAAAATATTATTTTAGCTACATAACCAGAATTGTAGGCTATGTGTTATTTCCCGAAATAAATATAGTGTATTTTAACGACTTTGTAGGTAAATTGTCATTGTCATGATAACCTGTAAAAATATGCAAGCATTTTAATATTCAAATGAAAGGTTTTTATAATACTACAAGAAAATACAATACAAATACAAGAATCTGTTTTAGAGATTGTACCTTTGGGATTATTCATGGCTTCGAATCGATTTATTTTAAGGCGACTTGTAGGTCTAATTTGCGCTACAAACCCATCTTGTAGTTGAGGGAACGTCAATTGCTTTGTGGCAGGCTAGTTTAGATGTCATTATTTCAACCATTATGTTGTTAGAGTGACAAGCCTAGGCTAAAGAAAATGTAACAATCACTAGGTCTATTTCTACCCATCCGTGACAGGGAAAATAGAATATGGCTGTGGCGTCTTTCTGCAGTTCATGCCAGGAACAAAAAACTAACCTATTTTAGTCGACTATTGTTGACAGTGAACAACTGAGGGAACAAACAGCAATTCTACATTTCTTCCCTTGACCTTGAATCTTTTCTTCCTTTCTTTCTTTCTTTCTTTCTTTCTAGAGAAGAGCTCGCAATGCGTCTGGATCTCACCGAGGCCCGTGTGCAAGTAAGTGGCCCTCTGTTTATCTTTATCTGAAATAGAAAAAGCCTGTGACTCGTAGATCAAATAGAATAAACCATCCTCTAATGTTTTATGTCCTCTATAAAATGTTCCTCCTACACTGTGCTGGATAATAAACGGTGAAATGCGTCACTGATTCTGGATCGACGGTTACGCATGGGCCAATTTGAGACGGTAATTTATTACCGTAAAAATGTGTTAAATGGCCCCAATAGCTGCGCAGGGAAGGTCTTTCCTGTTATTGAATGTTATTACACGCGATCGGGGGACGTTTTAGTGGCAATTAAGACCACGTTGGCGATTCATAAAAAGCTCACTTAGTGCAGGAGCAAACACTGACTATAAGATGGTGTTTGAATTCCCATCACAGGGGGGAGAGAGAGAGAGGGAGCGAGGCCGAGAGATGTGTGTGTGTGTGTGTGTGTGTGTGTAAGAGAGAGGGGAGGGAGGGAGAGAGAGAGAGAGGTGGCAGGGAGGGATAATGCTATTTGATTTCCCATTATGTGATTGCAATAGACCCGCATTGATCCGATGCTTTGCACTTGGGAGCGAATGAGAGACCATTAAAGGTGTTTGCTCCCCCCCCTTCCTCCCCTTCCCTCCCTCTTGTACTCCATTGAAAGCGTGGCTTGCATGTCGAAACCCCGGGCTCATAACCAGAGAGACAGTTCAAACACGGTGGAAGCTCTGGGGTTATGGCCGACGGTAAAACAACAGATGTCTCTTTAGGGACCGTAGGTGAACAAATCACTTAAAGGGGGGGCCATCAGGAGGTGATAAAAACTCATAAATTCCCGAGGGGCCATGTAATGCTAAACAGCCCTCTGGGAATAATACGTGCGTGTGCGTGTGCGTGTGTGTGTGCGTGCGTGTGTGTTGTCACTGTCGCTCAAGCTCGCTCGTTCAATCACTTCCCTCATGTTGACATTTTCCTCATTGTGAGAGCCCCGTGCTTCTGCAGTGCAAACTGGGCAACAGGGGATGCGTGGGAAAGTTAAATACTCTCTCGGATGGAGTCAGTCGTTCTACATTTTTAAGAATTTAATTTAAAGCGCATTAATTGTTATTGGAGCCAGTGCAGCGGTTATTTTCCCGATCTTTTGTTAACACCGCTCTTAATTATCTCTCCCCACCCTGAAGCCCGTCTACAAGGACGGGGGTTTAATTAGACAGAAAGTAGACTAAGGGACCGTGAGCGCCAGGATTTATCTTGCATGTAATTACCGTTGACTTTCCACCTATTGGCTACCACCTGAACCAGACGGACTATTAGACTACATTGACAAAATATTCAATAGAGTCTGCTCGTGGTAATTACAATGGGATATTGTTACTTTGAAGTGAGCAGGCTACAAAGAAAGTTGTAGCTGTAATTATTTATAGCATGAAAAAAAATGCACCATAACTAAGCAGCCATGTTATCACATGCCAGTGACCCTGCTGAGCATCTCCTCCTCTCTGTCACTTGGAAATGGGCTTTTATGTACTGATTCATATCCTTTAACTGTTTTCTTTGTGCTTTTTTGTGAATGAAGTAGTGTGCATGCAGACTATGCTCATCACATTTTATGTTTTGTATGCGAGTGTTCTGCTTTCTTTTTCATCTTCCTTATAATGTCATCACTCTAGGCAAAGCAAAAGGGCTTGTCTTCTGCTGCTCTCTCTAATCTATCATGTCTGTTTACCCTCAGGTGTGGTTTCAGAACCGCAGAGCCAAGTGGAGGAAGCGTGAGAAGGCCGGGGTGCAGGTTCACCCGTCTGGCCTGCCATTCCCGGGCCCTCTTGCAGCGGCCCACCCTCTCAGCCACTACCTGGAGGGAGGGCCCTTCCCTCCCCACCCCCACCCAGCCCTGGAATCTGCCTGGACGGCCGCTGCCGCCGCAGCCGCTGCCTTCCCTGGGCTGGCCCCCCCTCACCACAACAGCTCTGCCCCACCCCTGGCCACTCCACTCGGCCTGGGCACCTTCCTGGGCACAGCCGCCATGTTTCGCCACCCTGCCTTCATTGGACCAACTTTTGGCAGGTGAGCCCAAAGATCTCTACTAACACTCCCTTAGACTTGATGTGTATTCTTACATTTTATATGCCAAGGGACACCCACCAACCTCTATTGATATCTGTTAGACTTCACATGCCTGTACTTTAGTGTAGTCAAGATAAGAATTACTAATGACACATTAGTAAATGTGTCAATTACTTTGGCACATCATGTAAACCTGATGAGTAATGGGGTCCAGACAGTCATTTACCATGCATCATTGTTTATCTAAGGGTGTGTCTATTTTATGTGTGGTATATTGCCTTTCAGTGGAATAAATAACCAAATGTGTGTACTGTAAGACAAGCTGTGAGGAGGAGTGGCATTGCACACTCCATGTAACCTAATAAGCTTTACTTTTCTCTACTGATAACCTATTGTTAATTGTATGTCTCAGTAATGTGAGTATGCAACAGAGGAAAGAAACCATTTATTTTTATGAATTGTGACCAAGTTATGGAGAAACATTGAGGATATTATGAAATGCCTCTGCGGGGCCATAACAGCTGATATATTAAAGAATCAAAATGAGTTAGCTATAATGTATTTTTTCTGATCCTCTTTGTTACAAACAAATATTGCTAACACAGACACACATACACAAACACAGCTTTTTGAGTGACAGCATCAATTGATTTCAGTGATCTCTAATGTTCTATATTTTAGGGAAAAAAATATCTTTAAAACAATTTTTATGTAATTCCTGAACTTTTGTATGAATAGTGAAATTAAACTTGAATATTGGTTCATATATGTAGCAGCCATGAATACAATAACATTTCCCCCTTGCATTGTATTGTAGATGGTCAACTTTCTCTCTCTCCCAGGCTCTTCTCCAGTATGGGTCCGCTGACCAGTGCATCCACCGCTGCAGCTCTTCTCCGTCAGCCCGTTCCTCCTGTGGAGAATCCTTCCCACCCGGGCCCTGTCCTCCCTGACCCATCCTCCTCCTCCTCTTCCTCAGCCGCAGCAGACCGCAGGGCCTCCAGTATCGCCGCGCTGCGCCTCAAGGCCAAGGAACACTCGGCCCAGCTCACCCAGCTTAACATCCTGCCCACCGGAGCCCCGGGGAAGGAGGTGTGCTGAACACTCGACCCCAGCTAGGCCTCTCTCTCCTGGGCTTATGTCCCATTCCATGAACCCTCCCACCCCCAACACCCCCCTCACCCCTTCATACCTCTGAAGGCTGCAGCAGTAAGCTCATGCTGATGTGCCCTTGCTCGCCACCCCTGATACCTCATGTTTCCCCAACAAAATAGCACGACCAAATTCAAAGAGCACTGGCTAACTAAAGTGTGTGTGTGTGTTAGAGAAGATAGTCTGATAATTACTATTGCTACTGTAACACTGTTTCAGACTGAAAAATGCCAAAACATATGTACACACACATAAACGTACATACACACACACACACTGAGTCACAGGGTCCACTGATTTCCATCATTTCAAGACACAGGAACCTCTTAAAAACCTGATCAGATTGAATTATATATAATTGTTGATAGATAATTATATTAAACTTGAAAATGGGTTAATATATTTGGCAGCCATAAATACTGTCACATTTAACATGATTGCATTATGTTTTATGAAGTCAAAGTTACATGTTCCTTGAAATAATCCCCATGAGATGGTATGCCACGTGGGTAGTATAGGGGTACCCACACAGCAAATACACACATGCACACACATGCACACACACACAGAGAGAGAGAGAGAAAGAGAGCTGAAGAAACCAGACTTAGGATTCATGTGCTACTTCAAATCCTGACAACATGAGTGCTCAACATAATACTGCTTAATCTGTATGCATCGATGCGGGCTGAGCCGGTCTGCATCAAAAGGCGAGTTGGAGGAAATGCCCCGAACCAAAGGAAAACTGTCCATAGACCTTCCATAGCCTTCTCTACAAGCCTGACTCAATCTTCACTTCTCGCTTGTCCACCAGTCACACTCAGCATCAGCAGGAAACCTGACTGACTTACAGTTGTTTTCCCAGCTCCTAAATATCTCTGCATCGACGTCACCAACACAAATTCCTGTACACGTGCCATACTGGGAAATGAAAGTAACTAATCCAATTGGGACGTGACAAATAAGGCTCTTCCCTGTGCTGATACCGGTATGCTTTGGTTTTATTTTCTTATTTTCAGACGTATCCAGCACTTTCACTATCCCACGATGGTATTTCAGCTGAGTTTGACTACAGGACATGCGAGCAAAGTAGAGATTTGAGATGTGTCTCTTATGGCCTGACTGTGTGAGAGAAAAACTGTACATATTGTGTAAAAAAAAAAAGACAAACAACAAAAAAGGATGATTTTCAAAACAGGGTCGTGTATATTTCAAAAGAGACCATGTTTTGATAAATTGCACTTGGTGTAGTGTTTTATGAATGTCGCCCCGTGTAGAGTTACACCTGTGTTTATGAATTATTAGGTTTTTAGATAATTATTTATGTCTTTTTCCCCCCCATGAATTGAGTGAAGGACAGTTTTTGTTATTAAGTGACTGTACGTTTCCTGGTTTAATAATGCTAATTTGAATAAATTACATTGGTAAAATGAGTTATCTTTTATTATTTCAAATTACTTTAGGACTGACATAGGCCTAAACCAGGAAAACTAAACTATGTGAAATAGAATATCATAGAACTATTAATAAAAACTGTTATGAAGAAATGGTGTTTTCTGTCTTACATTGATGTAATTAAGAATAATTTTGGACAATATTAATCTTTAAATAAAACTCTAATTAAAATGACCTCAAATGTCTACATAGCCTAGATACAGGGAGTTCGTTAAAAATATGTAGTCATGGGATGTTTTAAATTTCACCTGATTAAATGAAATATTGGATCGACTTCTGGGAGGATATAGCTTCAACAGCACGTCGTCTCTTGTTCAAAATGCCTGTAGGCCAACGGGAAAGGGATGAAAACATTTTGAAGGAGGAATTTCGCGCTGCAGAAGCAGGGCTAATAACGGCTTATTGCAAATGGGCCACCTAGATAAGAGAGAAAATGTATTAGGGCCCTATAATGGCAGATATAATTCAGTGCGCTGCATGCGTCTAGCCTCTTCAGTGGAGTTGACAAAATACAGACCATATATTCATGAGCTTAATCCCCCAACATGTGAAACGCGCGACAAAGGCGAGGGTTTTCAATTAGATCGCCCACTTTATCCGGGGGGCCCCGTCACAAAACTTCCTTCAAAATCTCTTAAAGGCGCTAAATTGGTCTTAACATCTGTAATGCCGTGTCGATGGAAGCGGGTCCCCTTTGTCATTAATGAAGTAACAAACCACTTTATCAAAAGTCTTTCTCTCCTCACCCCCCACCCCCAGTACCCCACCTCGTAGAGTTAATACTCCCAAATCCCCCCCATTGGATCCCACTACTGATGCAGGACTATTACAGCAATCAATGGTTATTCTCCTCCGTTTGACCCGTCCATGGTGCCCGACCAAATCGCGTGAAATTACCCTGAGGATTAATTTAGTCCCTTTTTTATTGTCCGCTTCAGTGAAAACCCCTCTTCTTATTTGTCCAGTCGCCTTGTTTTATAGGTCTATAGGCCCTATACCTGCTAATCACTCAATTTACCCCAAACAAGCAAGAAGTAGATCAGATGAGGGACTGGTGGGGACAGAGAGAGAGAGTATGGTGCAGTCAATGCCTATCTATATGAACGTATCCTTTGCATTATGCTTCACCAACACACACACACAGGACCCCACTCTGCCTCAGTCTAGTACGCATCACAAACTCACTCAGCTGCTCCGTGGGGCATACTGCACACAAAAATAAATAAATAAAAACGCAGATAAAAACCAATTTTCTCTTGTGCGCCCAAACCACCATCCGCGATGTGAACTCGATGTTTTTAAAATTCCTATTCTTTGCTCAAGCCCAGTGGAGCGTGCGTTTTCCCTGTATGGCTCTATAGGGTTTTGATGAGATTGTCCAGGGAGTTTTAATCTTATTGTGAATATAACTAATGAATGGCAAACCAATTTGTCCCTAATATCTGGGGAATGCCGGGCGCGATCCGGGAGGCGGATGACCTGCTGGGTTCTGGGCTTAAACTCTCTTTCCAGCGCAAAAAGGCGAGAAAATTGAAATGGTGTCGCGGGGCTGTGGCTCTGGATTTATAAAGTCACACTTGTTGGATGCGTAGACTCTGTTCTTTCATTCAAGACAAGGCCAGGCAGGCCTCCAGGATTAGGCCCCGAGACGCCTTGGCAATATTGCATGAATGATTACCATAATGAATGTTGATATAAAAGGCTGAATAGCTGCATGCTCCAATCATTGGAAATTGACTGAAAAAAAGAAAAGAAAAACAATGTGCATGATTTGGTGGATCGTGTCCATGCATTGGGCCGTATAGCTGGCTCTTATAATGGTTAACTCTGATCATAAAGGTCTCTAGAGAATGTTCTGCCCATTTTCATCACTGCCATTCCCTACTCCTTTCCAGTTGTTGGGCTGATTTGTCCTGTGATTTGGTCGGTGATTTGGATTCTCCTGGGCCTCGTTTCTCCCACCACGTCCCTTCTGAGAGAATAGGCCCAATCACTCCACCGCTTCAGCCGGATCAATCCTCACTCAGTCCCCGGGAGAGGAGCTCTAAAAGGCGCTTTGATGAACAGCTCGCCTCCCCCGGAGGAGACCAGGCGATGAAAGGCCTGAATAGCAGGGCCATGGCACTCCGCTCCACTTTGGGATCGCCCCTTAATTCCCCGTCTCTCTTGCTCTCATCCAATTAGCTCAGTGTATTAAGCGGTTTATCGTCTCATAACCGCCCTTTCAACTCCAACAAGGGAGACACTTTGCAATAGGACCAGCTCTCCTTTTGACACCCTCTCTGGGGCTTGTATGTTCCACCGCGCTATGAATAATAGGAACAGAATGGAGGACTAATTCCCTCATCAAAGCCTACCTTGTCCATCGCTGGTCAAAACGACAAGCAATAAAGCTTAACACGACAATACAAAGAGACTTGTTCGCCCTTATTAGCTTAGCAGGGTCGAATTAATGCAGGGACTCCATTTGATTGGGTTTACTCCAAACTAGCAGGACAAAATGGGGCCCCCACATTAAAAACCTGCACCACACAGCCTGATACTAGGAATAGCAGGCCTGCCCAGAACTACAGTATGTGCAACGGTTGAGTTAATGTAGAAGATAGAGCAAAAACAGCCCAAGCTACTGGGGATTGGTAATGACAAGTAGTACTGTAGCTGGTGTGATTTAATAAATATGTAAAGTTATGGGCAATAAATGCAGCAGACACTCTCTCACACACAGCATGCTCTATCCATAGTGAATCACGGTTTAAGTGTTCAGACCACTTAAGGTTGCCTTCACAAGTCACAGTGGTTTAAAGTGATTTGTGAGGCATGCAGTGTTTATGGAAATGCACACTGCAAAATGGAGTAAAAATCCCCCAATCTATATTTATTAACACAAAAGGGAAGAATTTTTCGGAACAAAATGGCGAAACAATCCATATACTGAATAAGAGACTGAATTTAAACCAGAGCGGAGAAAATATCTAGCCAGGAAAATAGTAATCTCCCATTAGAAGAAAAGGAGCGGGGTTATCCACCCAGAATCATGTAAAAACTCTGTAATGTTAAAATATGGCTTGATCCAACTATAACCAGACAGTATCAAAAGGATGCACATTACTTAAAATAAAACAGAATTACAGTAATTCAAATATATACAGATTTATTCAGAAAAAAATATTTTCATGGCATTTCTGCTTTATTAGATAGTATACAGTGGTAACAGGAAAGATGGAAGAGACGGGATGACAGAGAGATACATGTACTGTACTATGTATTTATATCCATCCATCTCTATATTTTTCTGTCTGTTTATGTACCACTCCCCACTCCACTCCATGATAGCAAATAATATAACAGCTTAGCAATTTGGGTTTTTATTGAGGTTTCTGTATCAAAAGGTTTGCATTAATATCAAAATACTCAATCTGAAATATTCTAGTCATTGAAAAAAAAGGAAGGCATAAACCTTCCCGAAAAATACAAGTCAGATACACAAAATGACACGCATTAAAACACAATCAGCGCAGAGAGAAAAGGATGACATGACATCACTTAAACAGAGGCTGAGGGGGAGAAAGGAGATCAGCTGTTCGATACGGAGACAAAACGGCAAGGGAACATCGCTCCTTCACGGCGTCACTCCCACCATCCTCCTCCTCCGCCTCTCCCTTTCTGACACATGCAACCACGTGCACGCGCACACACACACAGTCTTTCTCTCTCTCTCACACACACACACACACACACACACACACACACACACACACACACTCGGGATGAATGGGGGTAATCAGAACAAGTGTCCGATCGCTGCAGGCTTCCAGTGGTCTTAGTGGCCAGGGTCCCTATCATTGGCTAATTGCTGGGCTTTGGAGTATACTGGCTGCTCTGAGGAAAAGTCATTTACGCACGCACACACGCACACACACGCACAACACACGCACGCACACAATAGCTACCATCCACACTCTCCCCTATACCTCCACCACCACCACCACCACACACACACACACAATGGACAGTCATTTAGGTCTGATTGCTACCCCCCCTTCATACACAGTCGGGGTGATGGGGTCAAGTCATGAGTGAGTGACAGGCTATGACAATCTGTGTGTGCGTGTGTGTATTTGAAGGAATTGGAGAGGGGGAAAGATGTGATGGGGTCTTAAGCCATATCTTTAGAGCTCCTTAATAGGCCCATTAGATACAGGGCAGCTGATATCGGGGGTTAGGAGGTCATAGTGAACGCCTATAATCGCTCACATATAAGGACATATAAGGTCTGTATATGCACCAATGTGATTCATTTAAAGCCACGCTGCAGTATTCGTACAACAAAAACGATCAGAGAAAAGCAGGCGTGGTCAGACGGACATTTCCGGTAGCGTTGCAACGGCGACTTAAGTTGTGTTTGTTGGAGAACCAGCAGCCAGTTGTACAGACAACGAGTGCCACCAGCATCCAGTTCTGTTACGCCACCAAACGGAAGAGGCGGGTCTTCCTTTTGTCTCAGCGCTCGTCCTGGTTGGATGCTCCGGCCGTCAGTCAGATGTTGGGAGCCTTGTGTGTGTGTGTGTGTGTGTTTACTTGAGGGAGGTGAAGGCCTGGAAGAGTTTGGCCAGGTTAACCTCCGAGTAGCCACTGGAGGCCAGGGTTTTGTCTGGCACCTCCTTCAGCCTCCTGTACACCTCCTTCTCTGTTTTCCACAGCTTAACACGAGCTGGAGCGAGAGAAAGAGAGAGAAAAGAGGGTTTGGGGGAGGGAAGGAGTTGAGACGGGGCACAAAATGAGAGTTATTATTGTCAGTCTTCAATGGAAGATCATTCAAATTCCTCAACTGCACCAAAGTCAATACTGCAGCCTATTGCAACTTGATGTTACAGTGTGCATTTCAAAGATGTGAACAATTCACTCCTGCCCCCCCTCCTATCCGTATACTTAATATCTCCCAAGTCCTGCTATGTCTTTTTACTAATAAACACTTTGAGCAGCATCTTGAAACTTAACTGAGCTAATAGATCCATGTGTTGCCAGTAATGCTATCACTTTGAGGGTTGGGGGGGGGGGGATCGTAGCATTGGACCGAGGCGTCGATGGCCAACACACACCCACGGATCAATAGCAAAGCCCAACGAGAGCATGAAGTCAATACGATGTCTCTGTTATCCCCTCAGGTGGGCCGTAACAAGGCCAGAGAATGCTGTGAGCTGCTCTCCTGAGCAGGGCTGTCACCAAACCAAAACCGTACGATATGATATCAAACACCAAGAGTACCATGATAACCAAGTGATATATGTAAAATACTGACACGGACCAACAACAATAATAATAGTAAGAACAATCATCATCCTCAATAAAGCAATATCGAAAAAAGTTACAAAAAGCTATTAGGAAAGAAACACATGAAAAACAGTGTTTAAAACAGGCAGTGTGTGTGTGTGTGTGTGTTATCTATCTAGCTCATATATATACACCAGGTCCTCCATCTGGCTGCCTGTCAGGTCCTAGCCATCTCCACAGCCCATCTCCTGTCCTGTCCTTCCTGCCCACTGCATTAGTGGCTGCTGGATAAATACCAGCCCACTGACTGCCCAAGGGAACAAAGGTTAGATACACAGAGATCAACAGTAAGGCAGGGGTGTGCACGGACACACACACACACACACACACACACACACACACACACACAGACTAAGAGGAGATACACAGGGATGACTGACGGTAGTTAAACACTTAAAAAAGCATGCACACTCACAGTCATGGTAACTAAAAAACATCCATGCGACAAATAATCACACGCACACACACACACACACACACACACACACACACACACACACACACACACACACACACACACACACACACACGCGCACACACACACAGGCTGGTGTGGTTGACTTAAACATCAGCAGCAACTATTACCAGATAATCCTCATCTCAGCAAGGACAGGGATGGAGGGAGAAAGGAGAGGGAGAAAGAAAGAAAGAGAGAAAGGGGCAAACTAGTCTATTTATCTGAGGAATAGAAGGGGGTGATGATGCATGATCAAGCGAAAGCAATCATGTCATCATTTCTGAAAGGTAGGAGAAAATAATTCCTTTCCACCCCCCCCCCCCTCTTCTCTCCTCCCTTTCTCACTCCTTTCTCTTTTCCACCTCATCACTGTGTGGCGAACAGATAAAAGAATGATTTAAGAGTCACAGGAAAGGAAAGGAAAGGAAAGAGGGAGAGAGAGACCTCGCGGCAAGTTGGTGCACAGTAGGGAATGCAGTTCAAATAAATAGCCTCCCTTAAAGAGAGAGAGAGAGAGAGAGAGAGAGAGAGAGAGGTGGAAGGGCCTCCGGGAAGGCCAAGACACAAGGGAGAAAAGGAAAGGAGAGAGAGCAGGAAACACCAAGTGGGACGGGGAGGACGAAAGACGATTACACAAATAGACGAGGACAGAAGGCACACAGACAACACACCTCCTCTCTCGCCCATGTTGCTTCAGATGCAGAAAACTTTGCCTATCTAATTGCACGCGACAGGAAAATTGTCCTAGACACAATCTCACACACACACACACACACGGACTCAAACGGACACACACTCACACACACACTACTGCCACAGCAAGTGTATCAGGGGTTATCTTTGCTCTAACTAGGTGTTGTCACACACTCGCGCACACTCTGGCGGTGCCGGGCGCGAGTAGATCGGGGCTCTGCACGCTCTAACTAGGTGTAAATACAATAACAAGCCTGTAATTAAGTGAGCATGATGAAGTTAATGGAGATCGGCCATTCCGTCGGCCGCCTCCATGAATATTCCATTAGGCTGGTGGCGACGGGCAGCTGGAATAGCAGTTAATTTAATCACCACTCGGAGCACGGGGAAACTTCTTTGTGTGAGTGTAATTGCACAGAATGAATAATTGATTTGACAATCGCACCCGCGGATTTTGCCACCCCGCTTTGTATCATTGGAGAAAAGGAGGGAGGGGAGGGAGACGGGCAGAGAGAGAGAGAGGAAGAGAAACAGAGGCAGGGGAAAGGAGGAGGGCAGAAAGAAGATGGAGAGAGAGAGAGAGAGAGAGAGAGAGAGAGGAAGAGGAGTGGGAGGGTAGGAGGAGGACAAAACACAGAGCGCTGGAGACGTGGCGGGGAAGCTGTCGGTAAATGGATCATTAGAAAAGCGCAGCTCAAGGACAATTTATATTTTATCAATGCGGCAAAATTACATTATTGCTCACACACGCAATCATACTGCCCACACTCAAGATTGAGACCTGGGGGGGGGTGAGAGAGAGATGGTGGTGGAGGGAAGAGAAAGGCAACAGATAGATTGAGGAGGGAGAGGGGAGATGGAGAAAGAGAGAGGGAGAAAAGAAAACTGGCATGAAATGATTTGAAAGTCATTGATACGGGATGTTTCCAGCTAAGAAAGGGACAGTGTGTTTTGTCATTGTGTGTGTAGCAGTAGGAGTGTATGTGTGTATAATCTATTAGAGATCTCCTGCAGCGGATGAAATTACCTCCATGTTTTACTCACTCGTGGCAATCAGGCACAAAAATGGAATGTACATGTAGATAAGACAGGCGCGTGCACACACACACACACAAACACACACACACACACACACACACACACACACACACACACATGAAAGCAGAGAGGCACCGTAGGACTGCAGTGTGCACATCCAGTCTGATCGGATTCCAGTCAACGTCGACTCAATTAGAGATCTTCTACTTTAATCTGTGTGTGTTCAATATACATGTAACCGTGCATACTCACATAAACCACACACACACACACACACACACACGGTCAAAATTACACTGCAGTATCCTATTGACAGTGGTTTACTAAAAATACAAACAAGGTGTTTGTCAAAGTGAAACCTAATATTAATAATTGATCATATTTTTGTGTCCATCATCATTTATCAACTTAATTTGGAATAACACCAACACCCAAAAACACTGATCTCTGGTGCAGTCATGATCTCAGTGATATGCATGCTGAAAAGTTTAAATGCTCTAACAAAGCAAAGTGGTCTTCCCCCAGCAGGAAGTCTACCTGGGTCTTCTAGTGGGACTAAAAGGTTTCAACATTCACTACATGCAGGAGACAATGTGAGAACAGAAACTTGAGATAATGCATGTACACACACTCTTCTACATGGGGAAACACTCTACACACACACAAAGTAGTAGTATGTATAGGAAGTGTATGGGCTTGTATGCTCTCCTCCCTGTAATCTGAGCAGTGTGGCCCCTTGGTGTGTAATGCAGTAATATGGGGTATTATTGCCCCAGGACCAACAGATAACAACTTCAACCTATACTTTATAGCAGCGTGTGTGTGTGTGTGTATACATGCATCCTGCTTCAGTTGAAAAAAGCAGAAGCATGTATTGCATTGACACGTGTGTGTGTGTGTGTGTGTGTGTGTGTTTGTGTGATGGGCATTTATCATTTGGTGGAGTGACCGGTTTGTCAGTAGTGAAAAGAGCTGGTAGTTGGGTGTTGGGGTCGTGTATCACAGTCAGACAGGACGTTGTGAACACACACACACACACACACACACCCATCCACACAGACACGCGTACACACACACACCCATCCACACAGACACACACACACCCATCCACACAGACACGCGTACACACACACACCCATCCACAGACACACACACACCCATCCACACAGACACGCGTACACACACCTACATATTTAGATACAGTGACATAGTTGTGAATCAAGTGTGAGTTAACTATAAACTCCAGTTTTATATTGGTGGCGAACAACCACCAATATAAACAAAATAGTGTAAAAGAATTTCATGCTTAAGTTTATGGTTCATTTCATTGATAAATATTATATTTCAATGCAACACAAATCAGTCTGATACCAACTATAATGTATACGATGTGCATCAATTTAACAATTTCTATCGATTTCTATCGGTTTTCCAAGAAGGCTTAGTCTCTACTACAATCCTGCTTACACACATACAGGTGACACAGGTGTAGACTTTTTTTTCAGAAAACAAACTAACTGTGACATGTAACTCTGTGGCGTGTTGGGCGGGGCTGAACAACGCCAGTGGCAGAAAACATTACTGTGTGTTACAGACAGGATCCTCATCCTCACACAGACTTTGGGGATGATGCAGGGACAGCGGTGGACTTGTGTTTAGAAAACCAAACCATTAACAGGAACATTTGATCGCTGGGACTGACAGCTCAGAGAAAAGAGGAATGTACTCGCTCCTCGAGGGCTGACAGTGGCAGCAGCAAGTAAACAGGACGCCGCGCTCAGGTGGTTTAGTGGTTAAGAGCCAGGGCTCGGGAAGCGATGCATCCCTGTGGTCAAAGCGCTCCAGAACCGTCCCCCGCTGAGTCTCCACTACTCTGTGACCCCCTGCAGTCTACCACTACTACAGTCTACTTTCCACCGTCTCAATGAAGTCGAGGTGCTAAACTACCGCACAACCACGTAACCCCTCACCAGCTTTGAGCTTTGCAGTACGTGACATGTACACATGTACGGTAAACTGTGAGCGGCATCGTTCTTTTTCCCGATGGCCACCCCACTGAACAATGAAGAATGTATTGTACTGCATTGTATTATATCCTGAGTTCCCCATTATGACTGAAACGCAACAGAAAGCCAGAAGCAGGCCGACAGATTACAAAGAAAGGAGGCAAGTCAGGAATTGATTGACGATGATTTCTGGCATCAAGGAAAAGACAGGAAAAAAAGAAAGCAAAAATCGAGGCTATAATCATGTTAGCAACCCCCCCCCCCCCCCCCTTTCAATCCCTCTATTTCCAGCTCCCTCCATCTTCTGAGTGGTCATCTGTTGATTACATGTTATATTTACCTCTGCTGTCTGCTCTTTCGCACTCCAGTCCTGGCTGGCACATACACTCGCCCAACTCAGGCATACATACATACATAATGTACATACACAAATATTTAATCAAATAAATAAATCACTCGGCCCAGCGGCCCTTTCTAATCAAGTGACATCAATCAGGGAGGACTATGGGTAAAGAGGCCTTGCGGCTGACGCCTACTGAGCGCGCCCACAGTCCTGGAGTAGCGTCTATTTGGGTCCAAGGGGCGAAATATACGCTCCATGTCCCATTATAGGAGAAGGGCTATCCTTTCGTCAGCGCGCCCATTACTCCCCCTATCATTTCCCCAAATCTAAAACCTGTTTTCAATCAACACAGCCAAACGAGTGCCTGTCCAAGAGAGAGGGGGGGGAGAGAGAGAGAGAGAGCGAGAGAGAGCGTGTGAAAGAGAGAAAGCGGTAGAGACGGACAGTGAGGGTAGGGGTGCACGGAGAGAGATGGAGGGCTCTTTCCTTCTTTCTTCCAGTGATTGGAGCGTTTTGCATTCTGTATGTGTGTGTGATTGAATCCGTCTCCTAAATTAGGGCTGTCGACTCGAGGAGCTGAATGTCCTTAACCCCCCTCCCCATATCCAATGCCCATACTCTGCTGCCTGCTTGCTTGTGTGTGTGTCACATCAATGGTGAAAATCCTAAGTGCAGCCTCTGTAAAAGTTTAAGTAAAGCCATTGATTGCTAATGCTATGTTGCACGTGTGTTTGTGCGGTGCGACTGTGTAGAACTTCAATAGCGGATGTAGTAATGATTTGATTTCAGTTCCAAGGCTGATGCCACGGCGTGATAACAAAAACAACAAAAACGAGAGAAAATGAATCATTTCACAACTAATACAGAGAACTCAGAATGAATTAAATAATAAAAGAAACACGTGTGTGTGTGTGTGTGTGTGTGTGTGTGACCTTACATCTGTCATCATTCTGTAGTACTTTGGCAACTGCATGGTCCCAATCAAAGATGAACCTGTAGAAGCAGAGCTGGTTGTACAGGGCCTTCTCAGAGTACTGTGGAGAGAACACACACACACACACACACATTAGAACAATACTATTTCTACAACATGAACCACTGTAGCATTGCACTACCATCACACACACACACACACACACACACACAAAACTGACACCCTCTCAGACGAATACTGCGTTGAGGCAAAAGCTGCTTGGGGTCATGGTGGACACATGGTGGGGTTGAATTGCGTCATACCCGACTTTTGTTTAGAAGATCCCGCCTCAAAACTGCCTTCTCTCCTCACCTTGTCCTCTTCCCTTCCTGCCTTGTTTACCTCCTATCTTCTCCCTTACCTGTCTTCCTCCAAGGCCACCCGGGTACTTCTGGGGTACAGGTTACTCACTAGCGACGCTACTGGTCTCTTTGCATTACAGTTATTAAATTCCCACCGTGTTAAGGTCCGATGACAGTGGGGAGTCGACCAGATGTGTAAAAATCCACGCGCTGAACATCATTTCTCAACATTCATTTTGGTGTGCCAGTTAAAACAACAACAGGTAGTTTGCGACTCTATGAGCGCACCCTGCGAGACCCACCTCCCGGAGACCGTCTCCCTTCCTCTCCGTGACATAGCAAAGCCAGAAAACAAATTTGCTGGCTTTGTTAATCTCCATTACAATTAACTGAAGCCACACGACAGCATGCCAGAGGGAGAGAAAGAGACACAGAGAGGATGAGCAACACAGAGTGGTGGGAGGGAGAGAGAGAGGGGGGAGAGGGAGAGAGAGAGAGAGAGAGAGAGAGAGAGAGAGAGAGAGAGGAAAGATATAGAAAGAGGTGAGAGGGAGAAACAGAAGAAACAGAGACAGTGAGAAAGAGAGAAAGAAAAGAGGGAATCGGGCCTGAAATATCCTCCCTCATAATAGTTTGTTGTGATAAGCCATTGTGAGAGAGGCATGCGAAGAGCCGAGGCTGTCAATTTGATTAGCCATTATACTGCATGTTTAATTGCAGTTATTGGCTCGTCATTTCCCTGCTACGCTGGAGAGGGCACGCTACGCCCCGACCCCACACTGCCATCAGGTGTGTGCAAAGTGCTTTATTATTACCACCAGGAAGAAGCCCCTGACAATTCCTCTGTGTGTGAGTATCTGTGTGTGTGTGTGTGTGCCCATTATACCTGCCAATCGGCAATGTGAGTAATTGGAATTTCAGTTTTAAATGCTGTCACATAATCAAGTGGCAAGAGTATCTAATGCAACTAAATGCAGACTATGTGCACGTACACGCACGTGTGTACACATGTGTTTAATGGCTTTCTATGGTGGCCCACATGGCACACACAGCTGTTGACCGATGATGCACTGCTTGGTCAACAACCAAACCATGCACATCCCATAATGGAGCCTCGGTTACACTTGCCAAGGTTGAACTAGCTTGGTCGGCACAAACATTAACATTACTTCTTCCTCTCGAAAATAAAACACACTCAACACACAGGCGTGTGCACACACAAACACGCACACGCACACGCACGCACCACACGCACGCACACGCACACCACGCACGCACACACACACACACACTCGCACACACTCCCAAACAATATAATACTGATTGTGGGCGGGCCAGCTGCTGCATACGGATTGACTGACAGGTGTCAGAGAGGCGTGGCTAGAATGTTACAGAGTAGTTATTGAATTTAGAGCCCCTCACCCCTCCCTCCCTCACACTCTCTCTCTCTCTCTCTCTCTCTCACTCACACACACACACACACACACACCCCTACCTCGTCATTCGGCTCAGCGCTTTGTTCCTGCACTGACACCATTTCAATTTGCTCCACAAATCTGCAGCATTTTAAGCCTGACTGCCTAAGGAGCAAACCAGCTGTGAAATTGCCTCTCTCCCGGGAGCATAGGAACCCCCCCCACCCCCCAGGCCCCCACCTTGTACCCCTTGCTCCTTTGCCTCCCTCGTCCCCGACCGACCCCCCCACCCACCAACAAACACACACCCCAACACATGTACACACACACACACACACACACACACACACACAGTTAAGCTTTACAGCAAAAGAAACCGTGTGTCCACGTCCGCATGTTGGCAAGAATGAGAGAGAGGGAACAGTGACAGAGGATGAATGAAAAAAAAAAAAAGAAGAAATAAAAGAAATAGGATAAATCATATAAATACATCCAAATCACTAAAGCACAGAGCAACAGTCTACAAAGGCCCGCTGCAGCTCACACAATAGGCGGAGCACTCAGACTTCCTCAGTCTTCACTCTATCCTTTAGGACACACACACACAGCTCTGACCCCTCAACTACTGTATGCACTGTGCTGTTGCTCAAGTGCACTAAAGCAGTTAATGAAAAGGTAGAGTCAGACAATGTGTCTCTGTGTGTATGGAGGGATGGATGATAGTGAGGACCCAAAAAAAACAAATCCCCAATGAAAACACACCAGGCTTATACTGGACGTAATGTGTGTACACTGCTGAAAACTACAACCATTTGATTCCCTTTCTTGGAAGTGGCTTAAATGGCCAGTGGATGAAAACATCACAGCACCAATGGCCTCTGTGCTATACGGTGAACAAACTCTTCCACAGCTCAGCCGCAAACACGCGTCGCACAAGCAAAACTGAACCTATAATATCCAACCCACACACAACTGCAGCTGCAGAAAGAGAGAGAGGGAGTGAGATGGAGAGAAACAAACATTTTTCCTCAGCTGTGAGACCACAAGGCTCTAAAACTCTTGAGCTTTTTAGATGCAATGAGCGTTATTGCGGGTTGTGGTAGTCACGCCGATCGGCTTCACAAGACACCATAATGAGTCAATATATGTAAATCTTTACTAGGCAAACACGGCGGGAAACAAAGGCATTTAACTGGTGCTCTCGCCCGCAAGCCTCCAACGATTCAGCACCGGTAATTTCTCCCCATTGAAAGGCATAATTGCCTGCTATTTGAAGA